>CM017797.1:2320813-2920813 GCA_008086715.1 Sitobion miscanthi
GGTCAGACTAAAAAAAAAAAACAATTTGAAATTAAAAAACCTTAATTGTTAAATAAATTAACACCAGAGGACAGTGTCTCTTGTTTCATTGGAATTTATACATCCAGGAACATTAAAGCCTGATGTTGAGTTTAATTAGTCTGAAAAAAAATACAAAGCATTAGTACACTTATAAAATGTTGATATAATAATTAATAGATTCATTACATATAATTGGGGGAAAAGAGTTCAGTGCACCAATTTTTATTTTTTTACCTAACACACACACCTTGTATCTCTAGAATAAAGTAAATGTACTTATTATCTAATAATCAAGTTAAGAACACGATAAAAAAACTTAGTTAACTGACAATAATGGAATAGGGGGTTAGCAGCAAGTTTGAAAAATTAGTTTCTAGCTAGAACCTTCATTTTGACTTTTGGGTACACGAGGACGAGAAATAATTTTTAAATAAAAATTAGCATAATTTCGGAAGTCCTTTTTTCCTGTTTTAGAAGTCATTTATTAATCTTCACACTAATAGTTCATAATAATCATAATCTATATGCTTTTCACATTAAGAAAATACAGCGATGGTCAAGCAACACAAGTTTATGAGATCTATACTTGATCTTTTATTACTCACGGCGGGCGATAACCTACGTTGGTGAGAACCGACAAATTTTGGTCGACACTTAGCGCTCGCTCAGTGACACCAAAAATTTAAAAAAATTCACTGTTCTGATGTTCATGAATAATAAAATGGCCCAAATTTATGAAAACCTTCTCGTATTACTGAGCTTGAATAATGAGAAAACTACTTTAGTTCAAAAAGAACTTATGTAAATATTAAATCAATTCTCCAAGTTCACATAACTACTTATGATACAAAATAACAAAAAATACATTACCTACTTCGTTATCAATTTTAGGCCTCTTAGGTGCTTTGCCACCCTTTGAATTTGAATTGGCAGCTATTTTACGTTTTTTTTCATCTACCTATAATAAAGTTAAAATAATATAAATAACATTTAAAAAAACTATTAAGGAACTAGGTACATACACTATTTTTTTCTTCTTCAATTTCCTCTTCCTCTTCTTCAAATTCTTCATCAATTTCATCATCATCCTCTTCATCGGCCATTCCTTCACCAGCTACTCCAAGTAAATTTTTTGTATTTTAAATAACAATCATATTATATAAATTAAAAATATAAAAATTTTGCTCAGAAACTAAAAAAGGTTCATCAGATTGTTAATCAGACGCAAATTACCCAAAAATAATTCATCATGGCAAAAATACAAAAAAAAAACAATCACTGCTTATTAATACTTACTACCAACTGAGTGATTTCCCAATAGATGAATAGGACCATTTCCTTTTACAAGTTTAAATGTAACTGGGGGATCTGGGAACAAAAGATCAAGTACACACTGACTGTGACCAGTACCTCCTTTCAATACAACAACGGGGAACTTAATGTCGGATTTGTAACCCATTGCTTCTACTTCGATTACGTTAACTTCATCGTCTGGTACTTCTGGTCCAAGAACAGCCTGCAAAAAATGTATTTGTACAAATTGTCTAGAAAACTAAAAATAAATTTTACCAACCTGTTTGACAAGCAAAGTATGTTCACCCCGGAAAACGTGAGTACTGTCGTTGACATCGGGTTTTACATCAGGATCCCACACTTCGGTACCCTTGGTCTTGTCCAAAGTAACTCCTATAAATTGTTTGTACACATATATAATTAACGTTTACAACACAAGAATGCACGTAAAAGCAATCCCTAATATACACACAATGCGTCTAGAAATTCGCTAGGCCAAACCGGTTTAAAATTATCCCTCATCATTCTGCGGCCGGAATAATATCAACACTGCGGCGGCACGGGTCGAGCAAAATAAGCAAGTTGTCGTTATAACAACGTACAGCCATATCGCGTAGCCAAAATTAAAAACCGGAAGATCGGGGGTCGCTGTCTTTCGCCTTGAAACGGTCGTCATGCCCTCTCATATTATGTCAAACGCAACGACGCAATGTGCGACGGGCACACGAGGCGCGGGAGGACGTGCAATAAAAAAAATTCGAGTGCGCGCGTACAGACGAAAAAGAATAACTCTGTCGGGCACGCGCCCAATCGTAGAAAAATTGAATAACCAACGACGCGCGTCCCGTCCGACGGGGAAAAATCGAAATAAATCGTAACGGCCGCGCACGAGGCAATAAAAAGTAAAATAAATTAAGCCGTCGCCGAACGATTTATAAACGTCGACAGCGTCGACGAGAACAATAACGAACAATTTTTTTCGCCGGGAAAACGTTGTCGCACACAAAGAGCGGGCTGCGCGGACCATGTGACTTATAGGCTTCGGTTTGCCGGGGGCCACTCGAAGGGATAAAAAAATTCGAGCGCCGCGGACGGCTGTCAAAAAAATTCGCCGGAAACGTGTCAACCACGCGAGAGGAAAGAAACCACGCAAAACGCAGCAAATCGGTGTGGACGGGGGGGAAGTAAATCGTGAAAAAAATCGGCAACGTGTGGAGCGCGCGACCATATTAAATATCGACAGACACGAAGTTTTCGTGCGGCCATCATACTCACCCCAAAAGTAGTCTTCGGTCATTTTGACGTTTCGACTGTTTATCGACGTGAAAATGTTTTCAAGCGTGAGTGGCGACGCGTTTGTAGTTAAAACGCGGTGTTGGTAAAAGAGTACTGTTAAAATTGACAATTGCGCACAACGTGTACGGTACGACAACTGCAACAGTAATGGCCGACAGCGGTTTTCGTCGTCGTCGCTGTCGTCGTCGTTGCCGGTAAACAAAATCCGTTGTCTGTCCATACACCGCCCGACCATCTGTGGCGCTACCTACGGACGCCACGCCGGGTCAGTGAGGCCGGTGCTAAGGGAGGAAAAAAGAGT
Source organism: Sitobion miscanthi (assembly GCA_008086715.1). Classification (NCBI taxonomy): domain Eukaryota; kingdom Metazoa; phylum Arthropoda; class Insecta; order Hemiptera; family Aphididae; genus Sitobion; species Sitobion miscanthi. Next base: position 2,323,725 of record CM017797.1, read on the forward strand.
TCAGACCTAACGTATGGTACGCCCGTCGTACTTCGTATTCACCTTATCTGTTCATTTCTCATTGGATGCTGTAATTGCCGCGTTATCTGCACACGGTTCGGATTTTGGTTTTCGCGATCAAGTAAATAACAACCAAAAACTAAAAAATAAATAATAATAACAACAGTACATCACTTTAACAGTTTAACATTATTTACCATATTTAAATTTTTTTTTTTATGAAAACTACGTCAACATTCCTACTAATGAGTGATGATATTTTGGCGATTTTGTTTCAATATTTGCACAAGCAGTTTATTTTATTTTTGTTGAACCCATAAAATCAACCTCCACGTCTACTCTTTATACATTTTACTCATCTACTGCACGTCCAGTTAACGTAAAATAACCTAGAAAAAAATGTTTGAAATGTCCTTAGTCAGATTATTCTTAGTGATTCTTGTAGCCGCGTCGCTGGGCGCTTTTTTGTATCTGGACACAGTGTTTTATCATTGGGACCGAGTATTGCCCCAGCCCGAAGAAATGGTTGTTGAAACAGTGCCAGAATCTTCAAAAAATGTTACGACTTTCAATAAGCCTAAGGAGTTTGTGCCAACAAATGAATGGCAAATAATCGATGCAGGTATACAACTAAATATTGTATTATTGAGCAACTGTAATCCTATGAATTTATTCTAATTCAATGAATTAATATTCCTTAAATGTTTTTAGTAAATATCGGGTCGGATTAAAAATTTCTCTAGTCGTGTTTCATGATGCCCCGGCAAGTATCTGTATTGGCTATTTAAATTATCATGTTTTCTGATTTTTAATTTGGTCTGGTTAGAATTATGGATATCCAAGTTAAATACTTCTATATTAGGTACATTATCAATGCTTTTAATCTGAACAATTGACTCATTTATTATAGGTAATCCTAGGTTAATGTAATAATTTTCCCTGTCATCATTTTGCTACATTTTAGTTCATTCAAAAATATGTAAATTAGTAACAAAGTTTATATTTTTTTTTAGATCAACTTATTCCTCCCGGACTTCATATACAAATTGATCTTCAGACTGGTGAGAAAAAAGCTAAATTAATGGAGGACAATAAAAAAAACAATACAAATAGTTTGGCCATTACAGACTCTAGTGAACCAAAGAATATTGTAAGACATTTTTGTGTTGTCCTAAAAATAAATCATAATTTGCTATTTATTAATTAAAATTTGTTAAATGTATTTACAGAAAGATACAAAGACAAGTCTACCTGATAATTCACACAAATTTAGATCATATGAAGAGCTTAAAGACGATCTCAAAGATTTAAATATGACTATAAAAAGTGATATGGATATCATGGATGAACTTTCTAAAAAATTTCAGGAACAACTAAAATTATATGAAGATAGTGACAAAAATCTTCAAAATATTTTAACTGATCTTGAATATCTCTTACATCAAGTTGATACAGCAGAGGTTTTTGTAAAAAATAAAGGGTATGTGTTACCTTATTTAAGTGTTTAGTAAATGTAGTTAAATCTTATAAGCACTATATAAATTGTTTATTAAACTTTTTTACTTTTTAAATTAAATGATTCATAATGATCTATTTTTTGTTTCAGGATACAATTAATTATAATTCCTTGTATTAATAGTAATTCAAGTTTAATTAAAGCACAAGGAGCAATGCTCCTTGGTTCTGCTGCTTCTAATAATCAAAAGGTTCAAATTGCCTCTTTAGAAAACAATGTTATACCACTTTTATTAAAATATATTGATGATGAATTTATGTTTTCTGTAAGTACATATTATATTTAACTGTTTGAAAAAATATTTATTTTGTTTTATCAATTTATCATAATTCTTATTACATTTTTACACAGGTTCAAAAAAATTGTATCTTTGCTTTATCATCGATTACTAGACGATTTCCCTTAGCGCAAAAAAATTAATAGAAAATAATGGTATTCAAACTTTCATGTCTGTATTTAAAAGGCCTTCAACCGAATTAAATACTAAACTTAAGGTGACGATTATTTAATTTAATTATTGACAGTACTAATTAATCATTCATATTTTTCTGAAATATAAGTATGTTTTATTTTTTCATGTTAGTTAAAAGTTACTCAACTATTAGAAGACTTAACTATAGAAATTGAAGATGCCAAACTAACTTTTAAAGAAGAAACTAATAAGAAGTTAAGCACTGAGGCTGCCGAAAGAGTTCGTCAGTATGATGATTTGCACTTGAAAGATATACTTGTTAAAAACGGGTGGTAAGTTTAAAAAAAATTAATTCTTGGTAGAGTTTGTTGAATATTCACATTTTAATCATTTGAAAAGGTGCAACATTTTGGGCAATGAGTTTATTATACTCTCTAACCAATTACCACTTGATGAAGAAAACCATGAGATGGTTGAAGCGTCTGGAAAATCTTTATTAGCAATGCAAAAATTATGCAAAGTTAAATTACAAGGGAATAAGGAATTATATCAATCATTCTACACACTACAAACTCATTACAAACAATTACACCAAAAAGATGTATTTTTTGATGAGTTATATCAATTAACGACAGAGTTGACTAACACTTATGACCCTGTATTAGAATAGTATTATGTCTAATTTAGCTTATAAATTTATGAAACTGTGTGTAACTAAAATCTAATGTACTAAATATTTTTTTCTGTGATATAATTTTTATTTAGTTTTTAATTTATTGAAATTATATATTTATTTTGAGAAAAAGATTATATGTTTAGAGTTTGTTAATTATTTGAATTATAAATATATATATTAAAAAAAAATGTATTATTTAAATATCTATGATTTGCCATAATTCATAATATATCTACTTGACTCCTTATACATTTATATACAAAAAAAAAATTCAGTATCTGATCTGGGCCTATTTTTACCTAAAAATATACAATGTTAACTTCTACTTAAGTTGATGGTTGGCTATCATATATGACAGCCAACTTGTGAACATGATAATTAAATAATAACATAGGTAGTTAAATACATTTAATTTGTTTGATAAATATATTTAAAAAAAATGTATTGCCTATAATAGTATTTATATCGCTCTATCAGTGTCACATATAGGGACATAAATACAGTAAAGTATTTAGTAAATACATATTATATACCTTTGTCAGTCTGTCTCATATGAGAGTAACCTAAGGCAGCGGACTTTTGGCATGGCGATGGTAATGGGGGTGACTAAAGTGTTGCGCTCTTCAAAATTACATGTCTTTATTGTTCCAACTATCTAGCTTAGGTTTTGTGAAGACAACAATGTACAGAAAATCTTGTACAATACCTAATTTAATCAAGGATTATGGTCAGACCAAACCTGACAAATATCAGTTGTCGCCTGAGGTTACTCTATGGTTTTGTAAATTGGTAAACATTTGAATAGTTTTCATTTGCTTTTGGAATTATATTATATTATTTAATATTTATAGATGATATAAATAAAGAAATGTTTGTCCTTATTAATTCTTAGAAACCCATACTACTAAGTCACAATTATAACTAAATTAAATACAATGATAGTATTTTCCAAAAATCTATAGTAGAAGTTAGGGATATAATTTGTCAATACACAAACAAAAAAAAATAATAAACATAAAATAAACTGCAACAATTGAAGCATTAAACATTCAAATTTAATAATAATGTAAAATTACATACTACACAGTACACATAATAAAAAATTATTTCAAATAAGTCTCAATGATAAATAAAACACTAATATAAGAAGTTCATTTTACGTTATACTTATTTTTCTGTCTTACTATTGCTGGGATTTAGCTATTAAATATTAAACAGTCAATAATTGATTTAAACTTAAAATATTCAATCATATCCATCTGATCTGTAAGTACATTTCCATATTCAATGATATTTATACTTAACTTATGGCATTTATAAAAACTAAATTTATAACATAAATCAGTAATCCAAATAATTTAAAATAAACGTATACACTTTGAAAATAAATTTCAAATACATGCCATTGTTCATCTCATCGTTAGAGTGGCAAAGAAGTCATGTCATTTTGAATAACAAAATCGACATCCATTGAGCCATAACTGGAATCTTGTTGAGGACAAATTTCTAATCCTTCCATTGAATCTAAGGGTAGCGTGTCATACCCTGAAAAACATGTGAAATATTACATTAATATACAGTATTATGATAATCCATAATATAATATTATAATCATTTCAACTGTTAGTAAAGTATTATTGACGTTAATGTTCATAAAAATAATTTTTTTAATATTTTAGTTATATTATATTATACTTAATATTTAATGATCTATGCAAAAATGATATGATTCTTTATTTAGATGGATGGAGAAACATTAAAGCTTAAGGGGATGCCCAGATCACGTTTAGCTCCGTTAGTTTAAAAATTAGGGTGAATCAACTATTATGAAACTTGATGGTAAGAACATTATCTGTGTTCATATGGTTGTTTTTTACTATTACAATACTAGGTTCTATATACAGTTTTTAAGTGAGTTATGAACATGTTAAATTGACATTATATTATATACTAAATTTAACTATCTTAAAAAACAAACATATGAACACAGATAATGTTCTTACCATCAAGTTTCATAAAGGTTTACTCACTCTAATTGTTAAACTAACGGAGCAAAACATTATACGGCGAGCGTAAATTTGCTATGTTAAACACTTATATATAGGATGGAAACAACAAATGCTCGTGTGGCGTTCTCTAAAGTATCGAAATATAGATAATATTAAGTGAGTTGAAAGCACAGTAGGTATTAAAAGATTGTGTTAGTAACTATTACCATCCTATTACCAATGAACATTGATTATTAAATATCATGCTTCCTTGATGTATTATATAAAATATTTGCATGTTGCAGGTTTCAATGACATTTTGCTTATATTTATAAAATTAAAACTTTTGGATATGCCCGTATAGTATTAAGTGAATTATTTTTTTGGTAGTACCTAATTCCTGAGCAGTAAACATCTTTTAACTACCGTATAATATATGCCATTATACTAGACACAAATTATAATAAAAAGGCATTTCATAGAATAAAAATGAAAATAAATGTAAATTTTTTGTTAAATATATTTAGCATCTTTCCTATTTATAGTGCATAGATAGTATATATTGAAATACAATATAATATACTCAATTATTTAATTTAAGTGCTAAAAAATATATTTTTAGTGCTATAACTTCCGAACACTGTTAATCAGTTTCAATGAAAACTATGAAAAGTTATGACCCAAGAAAAGTTAGATACCTATTCTATTTTTTACTTTGATATGACTTGAATTAAAAATGTATACAATTTTAACTGTTTGAAATATTTAGTTGATCTCATTATCTCAAATATTTTATAGTTCACATGTTATCTACAAGTTATATTATTATACATTATAATTAGGGATGAGTATTTGAGGTTTTTAGTTTTTCACATGTAAGTTCAAATTTATACATCAAACAGATCAAGCATAATCAAGTTTGAAATGTTTGAAGTATGACAGTATTTTGTCAAGTGTAAACTGTACCATTATTGTACTTGGAAATTTGTTATGATCTAACATTTTGAGTTTGTGAATACTTAAGATCAAACCATCCCTAATTATCATAAATCAATACTTATAAAATATATAATATTAGTCATTTTAGTTGGTACTTGGTAGTACTATAACTTACCAAATCCCCAAGCAATGCGACGAAATAAAAAAAAAAAGTGAGCTAAAGCAATAATATGTTATCTATTATGAAAATACATTTAAGCAGTGGTTTTTATATTTAAAGTGTACCTGAAGCACTGTGTTTGGGTGACCCTACACCACTGTAGACAGTGCTCAATCCTTGACCATACATATCATACTCGTTCGCACCTATCATGTCCTGTTGGTTGAAAAACACACAAAAGCTCAAACAATGTACAAGTGTGCAAATTTTCTAATATTTATAATGCCTAACTAAAAAACATAAAAACAACTTCATACAATAATACTTGGGTACTAATAATACTGTAATAGAAATACAAAATATGGTGTCAAGCTAATCATGGATGTATTGATAAGAGTATATTGAACTATGTGCAGGAATTATATTGTTGTAGTGTAATACAACTAGCTTGTGGATCAAATTGTAACACACATATCTAATTTAATTACTGGACTTACCTACACAATGTTCATAGATAAATATTATGAAGATGAATATCTCACGCTCTAATGTTTTATCAAATATCTGCACACTAATAAAAAGTTAAACCTATTAATATATACCTGAAGATCTGGTGCTATACCAAGATCACCAGATGGCCATAAATTTTGATCTTCGCTAAATAATGAGTTACTGAGTTCCATAGATAGACATTTTTGTAATTTATGTTCAGAAACCCTAGATAGAATAGCAGCTGCACATGTAGCTAGAAAAATATATAAATAATTAAACTGATTTTATATATTATTTTAAATTAGAAAAAAAGAAAAATACTCACCAAGAGCTTCATTTCCACAATGTAATAATTCACTAAGTGAGGCAGTTCCTCCTTCAGCTTCTATCATATCGGCACCTTCTTTATCTGCAGCTAACTCGTTTAATGTGTCAGCAGCTAAACGTTGTATATTTTCAAAGTTGTTAAATAATAACTGTATTAATATAGCCATAAATCCTTGCTGAGAACGCATTATTGATCGACTTTGTGATTCTTTAGCTAATATGTGTAACGTTCCAATAACACATTCAATAACCTCTTCCATTCGGACTCCTTCTGGTTTTACACTAGTATTCGAATGCTGAAATAGATTAAGTTATAAATATTACATTATGAATCATTTTGATAAATTTTATAAAAATAATTACGTTCTGAAGATCTTGGAAAGCACGCATTGAAAGTCCAACTAAATTGTGTATGGCATTATGTTCACGAAGTAATCCATGAGTTGCTTTACACTGTGCTATATTTTTTATTAAACCAATTACAGCTTTAATAAGAGGCCAATGGGATGATGGTTGTAATAGCTTGGCTACAACTTGAGCACCACCTGATCGACAAACTGCATTTTGAGCGTTTTCAACTTCTGCATGTCCTGATGTTATATGTCTTAAAGCACAAACCTAAAAGAAAAATTTTAAAATTTATAAATAATTCAAGTTGTAAAAATATTTGAATGAAATGTTACAGCAGGTTTAGTTATCTCCTCATTGTCTCCAGCGTTCATGATTGCACGTACAAGAGCTTCAACACCTCCAAACTGGCATACAGTTAACTTATTTCTCTGGTTATTACATGTCAAATTTGATAATATTCCAGCAGCACAAGTTACAATATTAATATTTGTGTGACCCAATGCTGCAACTAGCGATTGCAATAGTTGTTCTAATCCATCAACCTAAATTTTTGAACGAACTATAGTTTATGACTTTTAGAGTAAATATCAAAAAAATTACTGTACATTCACAATCTAATATGTACATTATTTTTTATAAATTAAAGAAAATTATTTTAATAGAATGAAAATGTATTGTATTGTTTGTTAATTATGTGTATTAGAGACTACCAAATTTAAACAACAATTAATGTAAGAAAAAAAGTTTCACTTGGAAGATAATAGTTTGAGCTTATAAAGAGTATCAAAAATTAAAATATTCATAATATTATGATATTAATATTTATATGAACATTTACACAGTTGATCAATATTCTATAAATTACCTTTGTTCCTGCATCTGATAAGTTTCTCAAAGTCCATAAAACATTATACACTAATTGCTGGCTGTCATGTTGAAGATGCATAGCCAAAGCTTGCATTCCACCAGCTTCCACAATAGCTGGCTTGTTTCGTGAGCACACAGAAAGAACTAAAAATATATAAAACAATTAAATACAGAATGAATACAATAATTTAGGTAATTATAAATTTTAAATATTTTATACCTTTAAGAACACGACAAGTGAGCCATAATAATTTCTCATAATTATATGAACGCATAATACGCACAAGTTCAACATGTCCTTGTGCAGCTAGTATTATCAATTTGCTTTCTTGATTTCCACAAGCCAAAATATGCAGACAATCGGTGATGATAGTTAAAAACTTAACAGTAATCGAATGGCTATTCGACTTGAAAGTCAACAGAGATATCATTTTTTGTAAGCCACCAGCTACACGAACAGCCATTTTAGAACCATCTTGATGCAATAATAAATTATGAATAGTTATCACAGCATCTCGTAAAATGGTTACAACAGGAGAGCTATTAAAACAGATTTAAAATAAAATAAAACCATGAAACATGTCATATATAATAAATAATAAAGTATATTTGTTATTGGTCAAGATTTATATAAGACAATGTTAAATCACCTCATTAATTTTACCAAAGCTGGTATTCCTCCACTCTTGAAAATTGCTAATAAGCCCTGACGGTGATTAGACAAATTTCGTAATGTTCCAACTGCACCAATTGTGGTGTCTAAATCATTGCTGTTTGATATAGATTTAACTAATGTACCAATCATCTATAAGATTTAATTTAATTTTAAGTTGTTATACTTTAAAACAAATAATTCTGAAATAATTTTAAAGGAAAATAGATGTATACTTGTGGGCTGTTTATAATTGCATGCAGCGCAGCTTCTCTGTTAGATAGTTGATAAACCATGACGGCAGCTTGTGATACAACAACTTGATCTTCATCATTCAACAACTTTATTAATTCTGGAATAGCCCAGGTGGCAAGTTCGGCATTATCTTGGTAGTTGATCAAATTTACAACAGCATATTTCAACATTTGGCTTGGTCCAGTCATATTTTGTACATTCGCAGCACTGTTGACATTGAATTGGGTGGGCATTTCCACTTCATCTTCTAAATTTTCACCACACGTTTGGCCTAAATGTTGATTCATGCCTGAAAACATTAGAAAATATAAAATATCTACTGTTACACTGCAACAATATTTTAATCATCATACCTTCGACTTGGTCATGTGGAAAAGATTGCGGGAACCCTTGATCAAGATCAAACAAAAGTCGGTCCCTCTCCATATCATCTTCTTTGGTAGTTATAGAATGCGTCTGGGTGCTACCTCCAGATTGTATGCCAGAATCTGGTAAATACTGGCCGCTCTGCTGCCATACCAGCGACGGATCTTTGATGTCCATGGTCTCGTTGATCGGGTTCACCATGTTACCGGACACTATTAAGCATACACATAGATATTATAATGTATATTATACATTGACAAGAATACATGAATTACATAAACATTATGCTCAGTATAAGGCCTATGATGAATTATGAAAAATAAAAAAAAACAATAACTGAAACGTAGTGATCATGAAAAATACGTACTTCCTCTAGGTTGGTAGCTCATGGTTGTCAGCAGGTATTTCGACCGTAAAGGTTCACTCACAAGTCACAAGCGACAGCACAATAAATTTACTGAAACTCACTCGCTGACGTTCGAAGTTTTTTTGGACGTTGCACTCGACCGGGCGCCGCGAAAGACACTGATACCGACGAAGTGCTCGTCGTTATCGGGGTCTTCGGTATTTATGTTTTTTTTTTTTTCAAACCAATGTTTAGCTCACTTCTGTTGTCGAACGGAATGGTCTCGGATCGTCTCTCGTTTTCAACGAACAACCGCCGAAATAAACGGACGCACCACAAACGCGCGGATATCGGAGTTAAAGCGCTACAAAATGGCGTTGGGGGAGGTATTGCCGTTCGTCCTGTCCCGGGTGTGTACTGAGTAGCACAACTATTTACCGGGGGTGTAAGAAGGATCCTCCGCGGGCCGTGGCAGCCTGACGGTAGTACACTTGTCACCGACGGCTATATATAATATAAATATATATATATATGTATAAGCGAGCGCACACTCCACGTCTGGACCGCGTAATACTAGGTACACAGTATACACTGTCTATATAGTACACACTATACACACTTAAATATTATGGTACACACCAGCGGATAATGGTGGGACACATACACAACTACAGAACTACACATATCACATGATACGATATTCCAACATAATGTTATACAGGGCAAGTTAATTACACACAATGGCAATAATAACTCTTATTATTCTACATCTCCGGCTTTTCGTGCCCGATAATATTGCGGCGGCGGTCACACTGACGGAATCCGTGTCGGCGAGGAAAATATTCGTATCGACCCGTCCACCGAGTGGCGTAGTATTTCCGTAGTAAATAGTTGTATTACACCACCACGCACCACCGCCGAATCGTCCGTCGCAGTGCTAGTGTAAGCATATTTATCCTGTTCGGAGTGCAGTGCTTGCGTTCGCCGCCCCCCACCGCTCTCGAGTAATCCGTTCTTGTCGTCTTTTTTTTTTTCCCCGTTTCTTTCCTATTATTATTATTATTATTATTATGTTGTTGTGATTGTACGCCTACTCGGCCATATTTCGTTGTCCGACAAACTGCCGCAGACGGACGTGACTCAGAGGGTCCGAGTGAAAGAATCATTGTAAAATAATTCGTCGATAGCGCCGGACGATATTACGCGTTCCACGGCAGTAGTAACATCACCGATCTCCGCAAGACAGTAATGTTTACGCGTTGAGTGTTTTGGTTTTTTTCCTGCCGATCGTCTCGCCTATTCCGTTTGGAGGATTATATTGCTGCGGTTCTGGACATCGTTCCAAAGTAAGTGTCCTCGATGCGACGTCGTTTACTCACTCGATACAATATTAATCCCATCCTTTCACGATTAATAATCGAGCGATATCGCTTGATTCCCGTCCCGTGCCCTCCTCCAAGAGGAACCAAAGTTTTGTAGAACTAATGACATCTATAATATTTTTTTATAAGATAAATCTTTGTTCGTGACTAGTTGAATCTCATATAGGTAGGTAACTGGTGTACAAATCGTGTCAAATACTTGGTAAACAATGCATGACTAAACATATACTATGAGTCATACAATCTTAAGGAATACCATATAATTACCATTGTGGAATTATGTTATAAAAAAATTCATATAGACTTAAGCAAACCGTACCAGTATCATATTATTAACCAGTACTCACTTTTATTTATTTTTTTGTTGTAGCTCTAACAGAATGTATCAATCACGAGTGTGTAAGTATAATATTGCCAAACAACCCATTAAGTATAAATCCTTATTTAATTTCATATGTTAAATTTTGTAAAGTGCCGAGTAACACGGGTTATTCGAAGGATACAGCCATGATGTGGCAACAAGGTGGCCAGTACTTGCCAGAGTCCGGTATCCACTCTGGTGGAACCACCCAAGCGCATTCTATTACTGACAAAGAAGATGATTTAGAACGTGACCAATTGATCTATGAACTAAATCAAGGATTTTCACATGGGTTTACTCAAGATCAAGTTGATGGTAAATAGCATAATTATATTTAGATACCTACATATCGATAATTAAACTAAAAATGTAATTCCAGAAATGAATCAACAACTGAGTCAGTCACGTACCCAAAGAGTAAGAGCAGCAATGTTTCCAGAAACACTGGAAGAAGGAATTGAGATTCCTTCTACACAATTCAATCAAGGACAGTTGACAGCCGTCCAACGGTTAGCTGAGCCAAGTCAAATGCTTAAACATGCCGTAGTTAATTTGATTAATTATCAGGTAAATACTAAGCTAAAAACTTTTTTATAATACTAAATTCTAAATTATAGGTGACAATTAATATTTTAATATACATTTTTATATTTTAGGATGATGCTGATTTAGCAACTAGAGCTATCCCAGAACTCATAAAATTATTGAATGATGAAGACCAAGTTGTTGTATCACAAGCTGCCATGATGGTTCACCAATTATCGAAAAAAGAAGCATCACGACATGCAATCATGAATAGTCCTCAAGTAAATTAAATTTTTTTATTCATTTCAATAAATTATTTTTTTAATGATTGATTGATGTCTAGATGGTTGCTGCATTAGTGAAAGCATTGTCAAATAGTAATGATTTAGAAATGACTAAAGGTGCAGTTGGTACTCTACACAATTTATCACATCATCGACAAGGACTTTTAGCTATATTTAAAAGTGGAGGAATACCGGCTTTGGTTAAACTACTTAGGTAATTACTAATTAGTAATTCATTTTTCATCTAACTTATTTAATAATATACAAACATTTTTTAGTTCTCCTGTTGAGTCTATATTATATTATGCTATAACAACTTTACATAATTTATTGCTACACCAAGAGGGTTCAAAAATGGCAGTTCGTCTTGCTGGAGGTCTACAAAAAATGGTAGCACTATTGCAACGTAACAATGTTAAATTTTTGACAATCATAACTGATTGCTTACAAATATTAGCATATGGTAATCAAGAAAGTAAATTAATTATTCTTGCCTCTCAAGGACCTATTGAACTTGTACGTATTATGCGTTCATATGACTATGAGAAGCTTTTGTGGACAACATCTAGAGTTTTGAAAGGTATTTAATTTTATCGTTTTAAATTTAATAAATAAATAAATAAATGTTCTTTTCAGTTTTGTCTGTGTGTTCAAGTAACAAACCGGCAATTGTAGAAGCTGGTGGCATGCAAGCTCTTGCAATGCATTTACAACATGGCAGTCAACGTTTGGTACAAAATGCTTTATGGACCTTGCGTAACTTGTCTGACGCTGGAACTAAGGTATTTTATATTCAAAATATATTTATGTTGAAATTGTAATTCATATCATACTAAATGATCTTGCACACAGATCTGCCTGTGACAAATTAAATTCCGTGGATTTTAGATTTACCTCTTCTTAAACTCTATTAAAAGTGAACTATAAAAAATGCTTAACAGTGATTTGGGTTGTTTTAATAAAATAAAAATTATAGATTGAAAATCATATCCTATTATTAATTATTTTCTTACTGAATCTAAATTGACTAACATTTTATGAAATTGGGCAAAAATTGAATTTGCTCAAGTGTCATCTGTTTTATGTCCATGATTTTATAATGTTATTAATTACAGCTAATCTTGCACAGCGTTGACCGTGATATATTAAATAATGACAGTAGATTTACTCTGTTTTTTAACTACGTTAAACGTAAGCTACACATATTTTTAATAAAGTCATTTGGGTGGTTTTGACCAAATATAAAATACAGGTCTAAAATTATATCCGATTATAATAACTATTTAATTTTCTGTAAGCAAGTGTATATAAACAAATTAATTTTAGTTTGTGAACCCACAAATCCCTGGTGAGCCTCTCTTTATAATACAAAATATAAAAAAATGGCTCCGTGGTGCGTGCCCTCAGGTATAGGATGTACCATATTTTATAGCCATGAGTGTGATAGTCTTGGCTGTGGATTGCTTAAAAGTATACATACACACACACACATTGCATTTTATTAATATAAATATATTATTATATTAATACGTTTGCTAATAAATAATTTGTATTTTTAAGGTTGATGGATTAGAACAGTTATTGCAATCGTTGGTAATTGCTTTAAACCATTCAGATGTTAATGTAGTCACCTGTGCTGCTGGAATTTTATCAAATTTGACTTGTAATAATCAACGTAATAAAGTTACTGTGGTTCAAGTGGGTGGTGTTGAAGCACTAGTACAGACAATTATGAATGCTGGAGATCGTGAAGAAATAACTGAACCAGCTGTAAATTTAATTGTTTAGATAGAATTGTATTAAATAGTTTGAATTAAAAAATATATATTTCATTTCAGGTGTGTGCTTTGAGACATTTGACATCTAGACATGTTGAATCAGATAGTGCTCAAAATGCTATACGCCACATTGGAGGTATTCAAGTTATAGTAAAGTTATTACAACCTCCTTCCCGTTGGCCTCTTGTCAAAGCTGCTATTGGACTAATTCGAAATGTAGCTCAGTGTCAAGGAAATCATGTGCCATTAAGAGAACACGGCGCAATTCACCATTTAATACGTTTATTGATGAGAGCGTTTCAAGATATTCAAAGGGTATGTAATATATTACTGTATGCATACTAATATATTATCAATTTTCCATTTAATTCGTAAAATAATATTTATATATTCAATTTTCAATTTGACTGTATAGACATCTACAAATAGTAGTGTAGCAGGATCTGGCAGATCACAATCAGGTGGTGTATATGCTGATGGAGTACGCATGGAAGAAATAGTTGAAGGCACTACTGGTGCATTGCATATTCTTGCAAGAGAATCACACAATCGAGTGCTTATGCGCTCCCAACAAGGTCTGATAGCAGTATTAGTTCAATTATTATTTAATGATATTGAAAATGTTCAACGAGTGGCTGCTGGTGCACTATGCGAGTTAGCTATTGATAAAGATGGAGCAGATATGATTGAAGCAGAAGGTGCGACTGCGCCTCTAACCGAACTATTACATTCCCGTAATGAAGGAGTTGGTAAGTGTAAATTATTTTTATTTATAAAATAATTAAAAAAAAATGCATCATGTTTTTTTATAATTTTGTTTAAAGCAACATATGCAGCAGCAGTTTTATTCCGAATGTCAGAAGATAAACCAAATGATTATAAAAAACGGTTATCAGCAGAGCTGAGTAATTCACTGTGCCGTGAAGATCAAAATACATGGCCACCTAATGATCTTGGAATGGGGCCTGATCTTCAGGTAATTAAAATCATTAAGACTTCTTTTTTTTCAAGTCTGATTTAATATAAAATGTTTCTATTAGCCAGAGGCATACATCGCTTGTTGAGGTATGTTTTCGAATAAACAGTAAAATGTCATTGTTGCTTTTTATCTGAAAAATGCATATATATTATATAATTTTATAAGTTGATGCATGGTGTTTTGTACACCTAGGCAGTGTTGGCATGGAATATTATTTATTTTATTATTGTTTTGTACAGTAGTTAGATTTTTTTTTTATATTTTGTAAACAGGATGCATACGATTTGTATAGTCACGGACTTGGTAGCGTTCACAATGGAATGGGCCCAATGAGACGTAACAACTACCATCAACAGTCAGGTACACACATGTTTTAGATCTAGTGGCTGAATTTGCTTAACTATACTAATTATTCTGCGCTTGTTTTGCATGCAATTCTACATTAACAGTAAGTACAAAGTAAATAAATTCCTCATTAAAAATATTTAATATGTATAATTTAAGTTATTAATAATGTATTATATGGGAACAGTTAGAATGAGTGGGATTATATGTGCCAGTGTTGTCAAGCTCTATCGCTAGTTTTAAACTTTGTACCGGCTGCTCTCTAGACAAGATAGGACCACTTTTCCCTATTTTTTCAACAGATCAATTTCTAGACTATCATTAAATCTTCTTTTTGTACATAATAATATTATAAGGAAATATATTAACTCTCAATTCAACATCAATTTTTATAAATCTTATTATCAATCCATATGATAAAGATATTGAGTTAGCCAGTCAGTAGTTACCGTACATTTTTTTTATGCGTAACCATCCAAACAAACAATTTTTGGATGAAATGACCCATTGAAAATATTACAGTGTGTAACAGACAGATCTAACAAATGAAATAACTTTTTTTCAAACAATATTAAATTTTTTTAGATTCTAAGCGTAGCGAAAGAATGTATTGATTTTACAATGATGTGTTTTTTTTTTCTGTCTGTCAGCAATATTTTGGCTAGTAAAAATTTTCCAATTTTCAAGATCAGCATCTTTCTGATAGAAAGTGAATTAGTTAGTATTTATTTATTAAATTTGATTATTTATACAAGTATACACAATTTCTTACTCAGAATCGTATTTCTCATATTATGATTAATCATCGAATTCAAATACAACACATCCATTACAATGACGTGTTTGACAACTACTGTGCAGCAGCACGGTACCCACTTGTCCACCTTTTTTATGGTAAATTAATTTGAAACTTAATCACTTTTTTCAAAATATTCTTCTCGAGTATTCTCTGATATAATTATTAGGTTACTCCAATTATATTCCGATACTTCGATATAGCGATATTCAAATATCTCTATGACTATAATATTGTCAATTGACTAGTTATTAGTTAACAATTAATGGCCGAGTCTATAATTAAAAATTAATTTCGATCATCAATATATCACAATAATCAATACCTTAATTAACGAAAAAAGTTTGTTATATCATTGGAGAAACCTAATAATTATATTTTTTAAATTTATTTACTATCCATATCATTTTTGTTATACGTTTCACTAATTTCAATTTTTTTTTTATTTGTCAGGTTTTTCTGTTACCCTCTGTATATTATATTATTACTAGCTGATCCTGTGCACTTCGTTGCCCGTTAAATGTATCAACTTTGTATGACTCAAACTTTTGTTCAATTCGTTATTTAATATTCGGTGTATGGGTTCAAAATTTATCTTAACTTTTCCGTTGCCCAGAAAAAATTCTGATTCGCAGCAGTACAATATATCAGGTAGGCAATCTACCTGTGGTAGATCGCGGACCCCTCCGTGCTGTTAGTACGTAAGTGTATGATTTAACTCTAAAGTATCAAAGTTATACCAAGTTTGTTGGTTTTACTTAATTCTACCCTACGATGGATAATATAATCAATTTACCTATACAAAATCCTATCCTAATCTAACCGTACCGATGATAAAAAAAAACAAATTTAACCCTTTGTAAATTAACTTCTTTCTCCCAGAGGTCTAATCTACCCAAGAACATTAATTTATATATATATCTACTATATAAACACGAGACTATAACTATACAGACTAAACTCTGGAACTACTTATCAGATCTTCTTGTATATTATATTATATGTATGTATATGACAAAAAATAATAATACAAATCAACAAACACGACCGATTAACAATAGCAACCTAAAATTTTCTTTCATATAAACCTTCTTCGTGAAATACTCTTTCGTTTAAAAAAAAAATCAAAAAGATCTGATAAGTAGTTCCAGAGTTTAGCCTGTACAGAGATTTCATTTCACGTTTTTATAGTTGTTTGGTATATTTATAATTTATTTTTAAAAAGTAAAGCAAATAGTTTTTTTTTTATTATTATTATCATTAAAAACCCATGGCAACCATTTATAAACAAAAATTGTCATCTGAAATCTCAAATTCCCGTCTTAGCACCTCCCGGGATTAATCCTTTCCCTTTTAAAATTAGCCTATCTTTTAGTTCGGCCAAATTACACACATGTAAAAATTTCATTAAAATCGGTTAAGTGGTTTAGGGTCCATTGAGGACAAACATTGTGACACGAGATTTATATATATTAAGATAGAACAACAATTAAAAATATACCATAATATATCTAATAATTATAATAGTAGGTAATAATATAATCTATAACCAAAGGCAACCATTTTAACCTAACAACAATATTTCATTTTTGTAAGTCATAACAAAGGTCGTGCGTGAGCTACTTATAGAAGCATATAGGACAGGAAGCAAGCCACCTATTATTTGTATAAGATATTACCGGCCATAAATGCTTAAAATGTATTCGCTGGCTTCAAAAAAATACAAGGTAGGTCGAGGATTACTACTGATATAAGGGACAATGGTTGAAAAAATAAGCTAAAAACACCTTTGGATTCTTAACAAATCTATTGATATAACTTTTATTGAAATTTGTCTAGTCATTTAAAAGATTAGGTTTTAGCAAACTTGCTTTTGTTTCAGTAATGCGTTTTGGTTTTTTAAACAAAATTATTACAGCCATGAATTATCTAGAAGGCACATATACATGTTTACACATTAAACATACATAATAATGAGTATTTACAGAATGGTAATAACTATTCATTAAAATACTATGAAAAAAATACCAAAGATAAAGCAAAATATAATACATTTTAGTATGGCAATAATAATTGATTGGTTATTTACAAACATATAAATTATATTAAATATCCTAAAACAATTGTTATTTAAGTAATTTTAATACGATAAATATCTTACTCCTACCAAACTTTTAACAAATGTAATTGAATTATATGTCAAGCTAATTCTTGTATAATTTTTAATAAATTGGCTTTAGATTAGATTATAATGATTCTATTAATCTAATATACTAGTTTTTAACTATGTAATCTATGTAAATAATGAACAATTGATTTTATATTTTTAAGGGTATGACACGTTACCAATAGACTCTATGCAAGGTTTAGAAATATGTTCTCAACAAGAATCCAACTGTAGTCCGATGGACGTAGTAACAGCTAATGACATTGATTTTGGTCGTCTAGGAGATTTACCTGAACCTCCTCAAGACAACAATCAAGTAGCTGCTTGGTATGATACTGACCTATAAATTTGATTGAAATAACCTAATAAGTATTAAATATGAAATAGATTAAATTTTTTATATTGTAAATAAATTAAAAATCACTTCAGTTGTTTGGACATGGACAGATACTCGATTCATATAAACAACCTTGGGTTGTAAAATGGTCCAAATAACGTAACTCAGTTATTTTGGCGGAAATAAACCAAGAGGTTACAAACAATAACTAATGATGTTGATATAGCTTAAAAATAATTGTATGAGGACCATTTGAATAAAATAAATTATGAATCAGCTAACAGCATCATTATAATTATTAAACCTCTAGCACTATTTTGAATTATTAACATACTGTCATTTATTTTATGTAATGTATGTACTATCCTTACATTTATAATAGTGTATATTTGCTTTATATAATTTAGTATAATATATTATTATTTTCCCAAAAGTGAAACCAAAAATTAAAAATGTTCTTTATGGTTCTTGTAGTAGTTGAAAATTATTGATCTCTGTTATTCTTCGTGTTTTTGTTTACAGTGATTTATTTTTTATGAAATAATTAGATATGTAAACTAAGTGAATTTGTTTTTAAAAATGATTACACATTCATAGAAATTATTATTTTATTTTAAACAATTTATTAATTTCATTGTTGTTATAACATTTTTGTGTTTGCATACAACTAGATAAATCATCTAAATATTTTTATTTTATATTATATTTGATATTATTTATTATACTTATTATTTACCAACATTATATTATATTTTGATTCTTACTAAATACATTTTTTTTTATCAAACTAAATAAATAAATTTGATATTATACTGTATATTTATTAAATGGATTTTCTTTTAAATGTAAAATACCAATATTTCGGCAATGTTTATATCTAAACGTTACAATTAAACTTTTACTTTATTTACTCAAGGATTTAAAAATTTAATAATAATATTTTAGAATTTCTAAAAAATAATAATAAACATGGTGATACCTTTGAAAAAATAGATACTTTTAAGTTCCTTGAAGTGAATTTAACCAATGCAGGGATTGGAACATTGAAATTAATAGTAGTAAACATAAAGCAGATACAATGTATAATATACTATATCCTGCTAAAATATTTCTAATCAATTTAATTTTGGTTGCAAACATCATAAAAAGGTTGGCAAGTGGATCACTGTAATGGATGGTGTTAAATTTGAATTCAATGATATAATATCATTGTATAAGAAAAAAGAATTCTGAGCGAAAACGGTCATTCAAAAAATGATAAAAGTATATTTGATGATATTATTCTAAATAAAGTAATTTATAAACAACCTATTTACATGGAACCTTATTTTAAATTTTCAATCCTTATTTATACAAGTAAGTTGTACATTTTATAAATTTGTAACTACAAAATAATTATAAAAAATTATTTATTTTTGTCAATTTATATTCGAATTTTAAATGCTCATAAAAAAAAATGCATTGTTTTTTTAACAATATATCAGGAGCCTTGCAATACATTTTCACGTTTTATTACCCAACAAATAAAATTTTATTGATATTTATAGAAAAAAAAACTAAAAATTAAAAACTGACTATGTCAGTAAACAAGTCAAAATTTTATGATGTATGTATAGCAAATGAAAATATAAATATTCAATAAAATTGTCACGTGATCTACAGTTATTCGTTTTTGAAACCGCCACATGAGAAATCGAGTGAATATCCAATATTGTAAAAATATGAATTTCAAATGCTCATAAAAATTTAATTTGATTTGCTTGTAGATATTTATTTTGTTTGATAAAGGTAGACACACTTAAATGTCAGAAATATCAGATATTTAAACTGTAATAAAGGTTATTTAATTAATCATATTAATTACAATGATTATTAGTCAATGTGGTATGACCATGTTCATAGTATATTATAATATACAATTTAATAGGTAGGTTACATAATTAAAGGAAAATTAATACCTAAAATAAAACACAAAATTTGTCTTTGCTCGTTTTACTTGAAAAAAAATCGCTCATACTTAATTTGTAAGTTATAGTCGAAAAACATTTCAAAATGCTCGATTATTGGAAAAATCGTGTTTTTGAATTTAAAATACTAAGAATTTACATTTTTATGAGATGTTGATATTTTTATGCTCAACGTGTTGGTGAAATCAAAATTTATCTATCTTACTTACTTTTTTTGTTAAAAATTAAAAAATACTAACATTTCCAAAAAATCATTTGGGAAGTAAACTACAATGGTTCCTTAAGTTTAATCCATATACCGCTACATAAAATTATTTAAAGAATTGGCCTTCTTGGCGCTTCTGGCAGACAATTCCCGCATTAAATGCCGTCAAAATACGACTAAAAAATGTCTTAATCAAAACGTAGGATGTTAGTACAGCGTGGGTAAAACGTACGGAATCGTGATTTACCCGATCATTTCCACCATTTGTTAGGAAAACGCTGTGGTCGGCACTTGTTGCTGACATTTTCTAGGTGTCCATCATTCGTCAATAATACCGTGTACATATGGGAGTATTCACGGAGTGGTGGTGGTAATGGGTCATGGTCCCCATTTGACCTTTTTTTTTATATATATAATATTATTGCGGGAACACTACCCCGCGTTTTACCTTAAAAATAATGTATATTTACCCCCCCCCCCCCCCAAATGAAAATTCTTGTCCGTACCACTGCGTATATAGTATACTGTATAATATTACTCATTAACCTATGCCTATTGATACAACCAAATTAACGTACATAAATATATTATATAACTTTAGTTGGAGGCGTTAAAGCTTAACTCAAAAAGATTCATATGCAAAGAAATGGACTGACTATATCCCTTATTATAAACGTAGACATTTTTTAGTGTTTTAGCGCTTCAGTTGGTTTACGGTACCTATAAACGGCTACACATCCTATGGGGACTACCTTGTGATAGATATATAAGTACATAGTTTACCGTTTACGGTAACTCCAACCAACATATAGGTAAAAACCCTAACAGATGTTTCATATATTATTTCTTTATTATAATAACTTTTTTTATCGTAATTAACACTATTGACATGCATTTTGGAGGTGATCTAAATTACTGACAGTTGACAACAAACCGCATTGAAGCTATATCATGTTCCACCCACAAACCACAAAGGTGGCTCACAACGCTGTAACGAGTTCATGTCTTCGTGACCAAAGTTATTTTGATATTATATATCTGCGGTGTACTTACATAAACATGTATACCTATAAGTAATAATATAACGGGCCGTTGAAGTAGGTACAAATTAAAATTGCAGAATATAAACAATTTATTTTAGTATAATTATCGATCTAAATATTATTTTATGATATCATTCTTAAAACTATAGTACAGGTATATATTACGTATAGTACTATACATAGTTCAGTTTTTCCTGTTGTTTCCTGATGCTTTTGAAAACTAGGTATTGGGAGTTTAATCAGTGGCGCCGAAGTCCACCATTTTACCTATGGCATCAGAAACCTCCACATAAAATGTAGACACTCACCTATTTCTTATAATTACCAAGTATAGTTTTATACGTTGTCTATTAAACAAATTTTCATAAAATAACTATAGAATGACAAAGGTGACCCCCTATACGTAATAAAATCACCTATGACAATTGTCATTTTGGAGCCACTGGGAATTTTAGATTCTGAGCGGAGCGATAAATGTAGGGACCCTATTGGTTCTACAATGATGATTTTTTTTTTTATCTGTGTCTGTCATCACTTTTTAGGACAGTATTAATGCCTAGATTTTCTTTAACAGCATCTTTTCTGAGAGGAAAGTGAATCTATAGTTGGTATTTTGCGGGGTCAAAAGTAAAAAAATCCCAGTATAGTTTTCAAAAGCACCGGGAAAGAAAAAAAAATTTGGACAAGTGGGTACCACTCTGCTGTACAGTAGTTGTTTTTATAGTTATATTTGAATTCAATGATAAATCATTGTGTATGAAAACGATTCTGAGTGGAGACGTTTTGTCAGCCTGGCATACTTGTATAAATAATCAAACTCTAAAACAGATGACTGTATAGATGCATGGCGTTTCCACTGCAGAATGTTTATATTAGCATTTTATTTACACCACAGCATTTACAAAATATTTTGACTTGTTTTGAGCTGTTTACGGACATTTTAGGTTACCAATTTTTTTTTTATATGCCAATAAAATCGTATTCGTTGGGTCAAAAACGTTGCAAATTTAATACTAGGCTCCTATAATATATTGTCACAATGGCAGTTGAAAAATATTAAAAATCCATAGTTATATTTTTTGTAGTAGCCTAAATTGACTATTGTTTTAAGTTTGTATTTTCTGATCAACAATTTCACATTTTTCTCTAATAATTAGGAAAAAACCTTTTTATCTGTACGGGAAACGGGAGACTGGAGTTAATGATAGTATTATTCCCAGTTCCTAACATTTTAGAGTATTAAATTAGCTTGTACATTTTCCAAATAAAATTTACATTTATTTTAAACTGTACGAAAATAAATATTACAATAATAGATAATATTATGGTGTTAAGTTTAAAACATTAAAAAGCTACTTAAATTTTACTGGAGATGATGGTTTTATTTTATTTTCGAACATTTAGCTAATTTCCAAAATATTTAGGTACTATAGGTAAGTATCTTTTTATTACTTTAAATCGTTAAAAGTTAGGTACCTACTTTTAAAGATTTAAAGTAATAAAAGTAATAATATACTATAGTTTATTTTCTAGAAGTTAGTATTTATTGTAAATAACAATAATTAGGGATATGTACTGAATCGTGAGCATGCTAAATAAAATATGAAAATCTATTACTTAACAGTTATAATACTTAATTATATTATATAGGTGACACAGGTATAATGAAAACAAATTCATATAATCATTTAAAAGCAATCTCAGTTATAATAAACTCGCATATTTTATTTATAAAGATAAACAAAAAATGTAATTAATACAAATTATTTTTCTCTCGGATACATTAATAATAATTTCGAATTGTCTAGTTGCAATAAATAAAATTTCTGATTTTGCGATACATACCCTAGGTACAAAAAAAATGTTAGGTTAAGCTAGGTTATCAAGATAAGTACCTAACGAATAAACAAAATTGTATGATTATTATTTATACCGAAGACTTATTAAAATAGGTAGCCAATTGTAATTTTATTTAGACTTTCCTGGTTTCCCGATTACGTGATGAATGCGTAGAATAAATAAAATACCGCACAATTGAATCAGACAGTACCCATGTACTTACCTACCTACTATACCTAATAGGTACCTATAATACAGATTTGAATGCGATAAAATAGAGTTTTCTTCACGAAATATAGTTATTTGATGTTATGTATTATTCGTATTAATACGTCAGATATTAAAAATCCATTATTGTCTTACAATTTTGTGAAATCATGACAAAATATATAAATGTACCTATATATAATATGTTATTATATATTTTTGGAGTCTGGCTATTTGGCTAATGGATTTCTAAAATAAAACGTATCCTTGTATCGCCGGACTGTAGAAAAAAACTGGAACGGGGGGAAATGTCGGAGAAAGTGATCTCCCCGACCACTCGGCTGACAAACGGATACAGCTCAGAGTCTTGAGACTATCGGTACTTTTAGTACATGTGCACACAGTCTATTCACGAGGACGTCGTAACGGATAGAATATTGTTTAAACTACAATACGAGTTTTCCGTTTGGTATTTAATTTTTTTTTTTTGTGAACGATTATTATTTCCGGTTATGAACACAGATTGACGTATCGTAATTTTTCTCAATATCATCGAACGTTTTCACTATAGTGTACGGAGTTTTTTTCTATCCGACGTGTGTAAATTATAATATAGTACACGACAAACCTACTTATCAGAATCGTATATTATATTAGTAGGCACTTTTGTTTTGTAAAAATAACAAAAATCAAACTGTTCATGAAAAAATGTAAAGGATCGTCATAACAACATGACTGGAAAAAATCCCTGGGATACGAAGGTGAGTAATTATTAAAACAATTCAATGCGTGCAGCAGCGTGCAATACCTATTTATAAAAAATAGACCTATACATACTATACCTATAATAGACTATAATTATACCTGCCTATACTGGTAAACATTGAAAATTAGTTCTTCTTAGCTGTTACGTGTTTTGAAAATGTGATGTGTATAGTGATTTGTACCATATCGACATGATATACCAATATTATACCATATTTAGATATTAGATTAATTATATAATTAGATTATTTATATAGACTAGGCAGGCAGATAGGCATATTATAGTAATATTATGCCCAGTTTTAATTTTCTGTTTATAATAATACATTATATTATATCTTGTTACATATTTTATATAATTGTAAATCTGAGTGGGTGCCTACTGATGATTATTATAAAAAAAAAAAATTTCGTAATACAACATTACAACATTGGTGTTTAGTACCTACCTAGGTAGTTTAATGCACAGAAACAATAATTACACGTATAATAGTGTAGAGGTATTGGCTATTTGTAATAATATATATATATACCTAATGCATTATACGTTATAGTCTAATGATTAGATTCTAGAGACCAATAGACTATAATATTATTATGCTACCATAATAGTACTGGGATCTATGATATAATGCGGTTTCCTATAATATAATGGTATAACTATTAACTTGCATACGTTATAATTAATCACAGAAGAAAGTACCTACTAAACATATTTTTGTTTAATTCTTCTGGTTAATTTACGAAAGAGCCACACTAACGGTTATAAATAAATATAACTATTATAGCTGATGGGCGTAAAATTAAAAATTAAAAATATTTTTTTGATCGGTATACCTACCTATAATAGGTACCGGCCACCAGGTACTGACTGGCTACCACAACCACACTAGGTACTATAACTACCTATGAAGTGTTATGAGCTGAAAACAAATAATTATAACTGTTTCATGTTGAAAATATCATTCTTATATTAGTTAATCTCAATTGGTTTTTCTTAATTTAGAAAAGTAATAATCTATTGTTTTTATTTGTGTAACGAAAATTGAATTTCTATTAATTAATTATGACCATGTCCTATTTACATTTTTTTGATTAAAAGTAGGTTTAATCTTTGAGTAGTTAGTATAATTTGTTATGTATTGTAAAATATGTTTAAATACTTAAGATAACAAATAAATGTATATAATATGTACCGTTTAATAGTATATATTCAGTATTCAGAATACAATTTCCTCGAAAAACAGTTTAATAAATAATTTAATATTTTTTAAATAATAATCGTCGCATTTTTTAAGTGTCTGTAACTATTACTTTCCTTAAAATAGTATTTAAATACCTAATAAGGACGAAACCAACATAAAAACTACGGCCAATATAAAATATGAATAACATTTTTTTTTATCAATTAACATAAAAATAAAAATATATATTTGAATTGAATCGTATTGTTACTATAAAAATACATTTAAACCGTTCCGGGACGAAGTATTAAAATATTTGTGAATGTATTTACGTATGCAACCACTATAAAAAATAATATTTGAAAATATATTACGTATAATTTACAAGCAAGTATTAACTTATAATATATTGATTAGGTTTCGATTATAATATATACCAAGAGTGGATGCAATTTTCTATCTAGTACTCTTTAAAAAAAAAAAATTAAATCACTAAGTAGTAGGTAAGTATGTGTCTATTACAGTTTATTTAACCTGCAGTATCGAATACACATTCATAATGTAATCTAACCGGATATGGTCCTATTAATATTTCATTAATTAATATTTACGGTGTATTACTCACAGAATGATTTAATTTTAATAACTCACATCGGCTAGATAATATATCGAATCGAATTCAGTTTTAAACCAAAAATATTACTAGTCACTGTAGTCAGTATTATATATTATTGTTATTATTGTTATGTTCGTATTTCTATTCCTTTTGTTTTTCGTGTCAAATCATTCGACTAGATACTATTAATATATTAAAATGGTAACAACTAACATATTATACGTATTATTCTAAATTTAAATAAACAACCGTGTCGTGAAAAAAAAAAATAAAAATATTCCACTTGTGTTCCGCAAGCACGTGATACAGTTTGTTACAGTTCCTTCCAACCGTATAATGCTTCATCAAGTCTGAGAGGAAGCTGCAGCATCCTACTGATAGATACGTATGTTAATACAATAATAACGAAAAAAAAATCGTGACTCTAAACCGCAACCGCGGTCTCCGGATGCTCTGGTCATCGCTGTTATATTGTGGAAGGACGCGCGTACCTACCTGTAGATTTATAAAATTTCACGCTTCAACACTATAACCATTCATACGCGTGTACATTTTTGTTTGTTCGCGATCCACGTGAAAGCAGGTGAAACCGCGCCGCAGTGACTAATGCAGTTTTGTACATATTATTGAACACATATCAGCCGCCACCTAGCCGTCGTTGTCCTGCAGGCCGTGTAGAGTGTGCAAGACTTAGTATCGTGTTTACGCGAATGACTGTCCCACAAGGGAAACAGCCGAGTTGTAATTTATTCGGAAGGAAGTTGTTTATACTTACAATACCTGTATTATGTCTGTACACATATTGTAAATTATATTATGCTTAGAGTATGTTTAAACCATAAATAGGTAAAGGTTGGTAGTAATATAGTACCTACCTACATACTGTATATATAGATATTATTATAGTGGCAGATGAGCGAAATGCGTATATATAAAGGTTTGTGCGTAATTGAAATTCAAACTATAGCTAGTGAGTATGTAGGCTTATAATTTATGCACTTTGAGTATCTATACGTACAGTGTTATTGATATTCAAAGTATACGAATTGTGTTTCGTTCCTGTGCCTACCTATATAATATATTATGTATACAGTATTGTAGTTTAACGAATTTCGTGTAAATTTAAAAGTTAAAAATTCTCGCGGTCGTCGCTACGCGCTAACCCATCATGTATAGGTAATAGTATATGACCTATCTGCACGAATAATATCCAGGCAAAGAGCCTAGAAGAAGTAATACTATTTTAGAAGATAACGGGTCGAGCTTGCTGATGTTGTATCGATGCTGAGGTCTTGAACTACCTATATGGCTATAATAATATTGCGATGTCCGTATGTCAATGTCACGTGGTTAAACTATAAACTATGACGTGCACTATGTAAAGCCGCGTACACACTTGTAACATTTGCGCGTAACATCCTTTGATGCGGCCAAATTTACCGACAACTGGTGGAACGGTGTTACGGCGTTACAGCGTAACAGAAAATGTTGCAAGTGTGTACGCGGCTTAAGATATCGTACGAAACCCTGCGACAGGTGGTCAAAAAACGGTCTGAGATATTATGCATTTTGGGTATTAATTCGTGTGATAATCGGCACATACAATCCTAACCTATCGTACATAGCCGACACGGGTTCGCTATCTATATTAAAATATATTTAATATTCACCACCATAATATATATATACTATGTGCACACGGGCTAATGTGACGCACATCATATTATTATAAACCTGTACATAACGATAGTATAACAGGTACATCATAATCGTGCATATCAAACCTAGTATAATATAATAATATACATTACCATGCATATTATGATGGGACATGGTATGGGTAAACCGATGAAAATTCGCACCGCAAACCCAAGACCACGCCGCTATGACATTTAATATAGCACCGGCGAGTGTATAGATATGATGTATAGGTACCTATAATATGCATTAGTCTATTATTGTGTATTATTATTACAAATTGATCGCGTTATTAATATACCGCGTAACCGGTAACCGCGCCGTGGCAACCGTGCAGTACGACAACAACAATATAATAATACGATATCGTAGTGTGTACTTGAATAATGTTGGCTGTGGGTATATTTACTGTATAGTATATATAGGTGGAGTAGACAGGACGTATCTACCTATACAATATAGATAATTTATTATTATTATTATTATAATATTAAATTATTATTATTATTATCCATACCTCGATGTTACTATATACTTACTATATATTATATTATAACTATATATATATGCCGACGACCGTCCGTTATTTCCGACGCCGCCGTCCGATTTATCAGATACACGAGACGAGACTCGTTAAGCAGTATATTATTTTTTTTATGTCGTCGAGTCGGAGTGGCCGACTATAGGCATATTATTATACGACGTCTCTGAAACTGAGTGAAACACTATATTATTGCCCGTACAGGTAAAACACGCAACTAGGTCAACGATATAATCGTAATTCCGGCTTTGTAAACGTAAAACGCGCGCGCATTGCGGGGCCGTTGCGTCAGAACGATGTGCTATTGCTATACAGTTGTATTCCAACGCTGCAGATAATATTATATATATAATGTGTAAAGGAACAGTAGAATTGATACTAGAAATGGTCTGAAAATATCGATTTACCCTGCACTTTGCAGGTTCAATAATTTATTGGACTTGAAAAATTTAACGACGATCCGCGGGTCGAAATCTCTGATGCATGGCCGTTTTTTACTTAATATTTTTATTTTTTTTTTATTATTGGCCATTTGCCGGAAATTTTCGACCGCAGTGACGGGCTTTATAATATATACTCTATACTTTCCATATACATTTATTACTATCGAAATATTATAATTTTGTACTTGTCTGAGACGTTTAGTACCTACCTATAATATTATATACTTATGCGTGTATAATAATATATGCAAAGGAGGATTCACGCGTAAAACGCCAACCATATTTCGAGGCGATAACTGCAAGTAATTGAGTTTCTATGGCTAGACCATAAAATATATAGTGAGAGCTTGCCTGGGCAACTGTACAAGTATATATTTATTATGATATCCACAGGTACGTTGCACATATACACTATATATGTTAGTACAAACTACATCATTACTATATTTGCTTTTGCTTTTCATTGGACCCACTTACCTACTATAATGATATAAATACCAATCCTATTTGGAGGGTCGTATATATTTGTAAAATATTTTCCTAATGGAGTTTATAATATATATTTGCTACTTGCTCGCTGCAAGTACCTATATCAGGTGAAATATTTTTATTGCAAGACAGTACCTTACTGTAACTATATTTTAAAACTGATTTTTTTTGCATTTAGGTATAACATTTTAGTTTTTGATGTAATAAAAGCATGACTGTCATAATTTTTTTTTCTTGTACATTAGGTAATATACAATACATAACTATATAACACAAACTAGGTTGGTATATAACTATATTAATTCTTAAGAACACGTGCAGATAATAAATTGTTGTAAAATGATATGTACCTAGGTTTGTATTTTTTGAATCTAAAATATTTTAGAAATTTAAAACGAAAATTCCTTCACACAATATACGTAAATAATAGGAACATATTGTATTATTTGTATACATAAGAAAATTGTTCACATGAGGGTTGGTAGCTTGTATAATATAGGTACTTTCTTCATTTTTATATTAATGGGAAATAAATTGTTTTTAAAATGTTACACTTTCAAATTAAATATATTATAAATCACAATTATGTGACGTTCATTATACATAGCGCGATCCCGTGGGAACTTGAATTGCAGTTTTCAAGTAAAAGTTTTCAATTTCATTATATACCGAGACACTTCCTTCCCAGGTATAGTTTTATATTAAACGGGACTCCCACGAAAATGTACTCGTGTTACCGCGAATACGATTTTGACAATGGAATATTAATTTCATTAAAAAAGTTTCACTGAAAAACGAAAAAAATCGCACGAGACAATTGGGTTGCGTGCCTAGAACTAACGCAAGACGAATGAATCGGTTTACGGGCACAGGTGGTTTTGAAAATTAAAAATTAAAATCAACACTTTCGAGTAATTATTATTAGAATTAACCGCGAAGATAGTTGCAGTATAGATGTATATCTAAGTGTTACGTTAGTCAACTATGATAATACGATACCTACTCTGTTTTTTTTCCTGTATCGATTTGCTTGTCCAGTGTCATTAACTCTCCATTGAGGTGTCTTATTATTTATACTATATAATATTTTTAATATCGGCTACCTACTTCCCCGCTATCGAAAGCTGTAATGCACGCAATGCATCTAAGTAGTGTAGTCCCCTCTCTCGTTGATATTAATAATAAAAACCCGCGAGAAACCGATATTTGTTAATCTCACGGATAGATAAACATGTAAACCGTGAAAAATAATAAATAAAAATAATTTACTAATATTATAATACACTGCAGCTGATGATGCTATAGAATGTGTATATTTTCACCGGTAATTGGATCGTCTTGTTATAGATTTGACTCCTGCCAGGGGCCGTTAAATATAAAGACATACAATAGGTTCGGTCGGGTATACCTACATATTATAATATATTATAAATATTACTACTAAGTATTAGACAAACATTTTTTTATACTTTTTAACAATACAAATATTATAGTATTACCTCTCTACTTATACGTATATTATGATAAAAAAATTAAAAAGTCAAGGGCGTCCTCATGGGGGGAGGGGAGTAGGGACTGTCGCCCTCCCTTGGCTTTTTCTGGGTCGATTATCATAATATTATTATTGATAATTTTAATGTCCTTAAAAAACTTGAAAATTTCATAATACAATTTGAAATAGCGCACTAAATTATTTTTATTTTTTATATAAAAAATATAAATTCTAATATAGATTTGGTATAAATTATAATATACATTTTAAACTTTTAAAGTATTGTAAAAAAGTCATACAGATAGAATTGATCATTTCATTGATTTCTTTAATCTAAACTAAAAATTTACTTTCCTTTTTATATATATATGTTTAAATCATATGTTTATTCTAAAAATCATGTAAGAACATGTGCAAATTTCAAAATAAAATTTCAAATTTACATTAAAAAAAAACTTCAAAATGCCACCAAATGCCACAAAAACTTAACTATCTACGTATAATTCATAAATATTTTTTAAATTCCCTGCCTATATGAAAGAAAACACGTTACAAAAATACTTTATCACTAATAGGATAGTGAGACAAAAAATGTAAAAGGGAAATATTTTCCCTCCTCTTGACAAATTTCTGTGGACGCTCTTGTATAGTATAGCCGTATGGGTAGTTGAAGCCCGGCATAGGTACTCAAAACTTATATTCAATTACTTTATGTAATAATTAACTTTCATGTTATGTTATATTATAGGTATTAAAGTACTGAAAATGTTTGATAAGGTTCAACGCTCGCAATCTGGACTTCATTAAAGATAAATTTATAATTTCTTTGACATTCAGTAAATAACCATTAACTCAAGAAAAATCGAAAAGAGTTTATACACATTTCAAAATACTTACGTGATTTACATAAAATAAAATAGTAAATATATTTTAGTATAGATATTAATACTATGATAATAGGTGCCTGTAGGTTTACGTAAATGCTTTAGGTATATTGATAGTTTAACATTACCCCAAAGTATATTGTTTAACACTTGATTACGTGCAATATTAGGTACCTATTAAATTATTAATATTTTTCCATCTAAAATGTAATAAATATGATTTATTTTAGATCAGTTTCAACTATTACTCTTAAATAAAATCTTTAAATTGTTGAAGGTAAGATCAAACTTTCTACGGATGCATATTATTCATAATTTATAGTACTTAATTGACATAATTGCTTTCAATTACTTTTTATAATTGTTTTAAGGTACCTAAATAACTATAATTAACTTAATTTTTTCAGATTTATATTACATTTTACACATTTATACTAGGTATGCAACTAAATTTAAATAGATGTCTGAAATTATTATCTAGGTGGCTAGGTATTTTATGTTCTAATTTCTATAGAGTGTTGGTTTATTACAACGTATTTATGTTATATTATATCAACCTATATTTTTGGTTTAATTTTGACTAGTCATGATGTCATATGTCACTTATAATAATGATATGTAAATAATAATATTTTTTTTTGACAGATTATCCAATTCTTTTAAATTGTGACTATATAAAATATATATATATATAGTAATATGGAAATTATTAACGGTTTAAAATATGTCAATAATAACCTTTAATATTGAGAAATTAATTACATTATTATATTTATTTAAAATCATGTATAACCTATCCATATATAATTTTTTTTTATTATTTTAACTAAATTAATTATTTTAGAAATTAAATGGTAAAAAATGAAACTATAGTTAAGCTAAAACAAATTAACTTATCAACTAATTAATTCCCATATTTTCTTATTCGTTAGGTACGAAGTATAATAATTAATAAGTATCATACGAGCATACTGTAATTAAATAGTTAAATTTATTATTTATATGCCGTGTTAAATTTTAATATACGTACTCGATATGTAATACTTACTTAATACGATGTACCTATATTATAATGTATTAGAAAAAAAAATAAATATTATTTTATAAAAATTTCCTTTGAAAAAAAACAATCATTAGTCTTGTATAAATCATTCTGTGTCTACAGTCTACACTATAATATTACAAATTACAATGTTGGTCAGTATACCTATAATATAGGTATTCAGATATTATTATATTAATATATATTATCAAATATGAATATAACCTGAATAGGACACATAATATCTTTTAAATTAGTAATATTATAATGATATTATTTTACTCGTTTTCCGCGCGTTCTCTGACCTACTTCTTGTATATGGTTCCACATTTAATTTGTATTTATACGTATCCATATCGTGTATAGGCGTATAGCTAAACGCTTACAGAAACAGCAATAATAACAATTGTCAGGACATCGTGGGCTCATCAAACTATACTAATGTGTCGGCATTGACCGTGATTTAAAATCCTCCTCTATAATATATATATTTATATGATATCCAGTTCAACGATTTCGACCTTCCATTGTGCTGTCGTTGTGCATCTCGTACCGGTATTTCTACGCACCAAGGAGCAATAAAATAGGTACTCTTGCATAACTTTTGTGATATCATAATAATATAGCGTGGTCACAATTTAAATAATAATATTGTAGGTATTCTTCAACCACGTAACTGAAACCATCAATAAGAGTTTTAGCGTTTGAATTAGTTGTTGTGATTTACTTAAGTAATACAATTATTGTACCTACAGTTTTATTTTTAATTTTCCATCCCTGCAGGCTTCTGTTCGACTACATGTATAGTATAGCTACAAGACGTCTCAACGAATTGTGAAGGCAATTTTAGCCTTCAGGGTTTCATAATATTGTACTGCGGAGTCCAATAATATGTTTATTTTATCCCATTATCAACCTCAAACCAAACGATCCCATTAACCAAATGTATTGACTTAACCTGGCCTAACCTAACCATAGAATCAATGAACTTGTATAGTTGGATGTTCGTACATATATTATGTATATTTCCAGTTGCTGTGCCATCATATTATTCAAACAATTTTATATTTAGTAACATATAATATATTAATATTAATTCTGTTTTATATGTTGACATACTATAATAATATTATATTGACATAGGTATTACTTATACTATTTTATTTTTTTGATTTCCTGATAAACCACAACAACTAGCTATAATTGCATAGATATGAATGTTCTTTTTAACTTTTTTTTGTAATGAGTTTTATGATTCATTTTTAGGTATCGGTAGCCAGTGGGGCAACGAGTTCCTATGCTTCAACGACTGACAGCGAACTCAAATTTACTAGAAAATTCAGCCAAAGATATCGATGGAGGTGTTGCATTATCGAAACGATATTAGTGTTTATGTTGATATTTTCACTATCCTTATATGCGGGATGTAAGTATCTATTTCATTTTATTTTATTTTTTCATAAAACTGTATTATACATTATTGCCTATAATTTCAAATACAACATTTCTAAATTATTTTTTTTTGTAATAATCTATAATAGCCAATCTATCGGTTATTGATTTGTTTAGTAAATATTAATAAAATATATTTCAAAGCTACCATTGTCATGATTTTTTCAATATTTTTTATATTGTCATTGACTTTACTATGACAATTATTTATTAGTATTTTGATTCAGTTTTATTATTATATAATATTTCCTCCGTTGCATTGTAAGTTTGTAATTGAATATTTTGCTATCATCAAGCAACCAGGTCATCTATATGATCGATAAATCACGGTATAAAGAAAATTAATCAATATATTGAATCCAACACAGTACTACAAGATTGGTTTCTTTGAGCAATATACACTCAGTTTCATATCCTATATAATATAGGTAATTCGCTGTTACTTATTTATCATATTGTTATTTACTTTCATAGTTGTACGAAGATCATAATTAACTATTAGCTTATTTCGCCACCAATATTAACAAGTTTTGTACAAATGTTTAACCCACACTGTAGTTTTAAATTTATCGTATTGAAACGAGTAGGTTTTTAAGTTGTATCATTGGTTTTATAATACATAGGTATAGGTAATGTATAAAAACAATGGTTGTTCTGTCTAAATTAAAACCTACAATGCTGAAATAATTTAAGTGCATTCAAAGTATAGATACGTATGTAATCGAATATAGGTACCTACACGTAAATACGTAATTATAGTAGGTACCTCATATCTACTATTATTTACTACCTATATAAACCTATATGTTATAGTTTTATTATAGGTAGTATTATTTAACTGCAAGAAATTGGTACCTGCGTTTAAATTTTGCACAATATCTAATCTAGATCCACGATTTGAATGATCAAAATGTACCTATATATATCGAAGCATATAAAGTAGTATAAGTTGGATTGAATTTAATAATATGATATTTTCTCAACTAAAATCACGTATTTGAGTGTATATTTTCGATGTAATAGTATTTTACGATTTATATCAACCGTGTAACAGTGAACAGTTTTATCAATTATGTAATACATATTATGTGGATAATATACAATGTTTTCGTGAGTGTGTTTGTGTGTATGTGTTAGGTATATCTTATTTCAGTGAAATTTTTTTACCAAGTAAATACACCTATCTGTTATTGTATTGTATAAATACATGTAAACACATAATGTTTAAAAAATAATAACTATTGTTTTTAAGATTTATGGAAATCACTGAACAAAAAATTGTTCAGCTACCTGTTCTAGCAAATAAGACGTTTTACAATAATTTATATTTTATGCATTTTTTACAAATTATATTACGTTTTGTAATATTAATATTAACTATTCGACAGTTAAAATATATGTAAAATTTCGAGGCAGGACAGGCACTAGTTTAGGTTATATAGGTAATATAGGTAATATAGATAACATAATATTTAATGTTAATTGAGTGTCGTTATAACAGTATTATTGTTTACACAGCTGCACAGGTATTTCGTTTAATCGACAACTCTCCCATGAAATAGGTAATCGTTGTGTTATTAATCGATTAAAACGTTAATTCAAATAGTTATAACACTGTTGAATGATTAAAAAATAAGCATTCGTTGATGAATAGTTCTTTACTAGATACAAATTACAGTATCTAGTAGGTATTTGGCTAACGGGTTTTCTATAGGTTTTTTTTTAACTTCGGAACGAAACGACGTTTTTTGACACCGTGCAAAAATGTATTTTATGGGATTGTAGGCAAGAACACAGATAAATAATTTCATGGGAGGTTTAGTCTTATTTCATTTGGATTATAATGTTTATTCGGTTCAATAACCATCAGAGTTGCAGTTTTTATATATATTATATGAGCATAGTTATATAATAAAAACCATTGTTCTGTCTCTATACGGGCTACTTAAATCTTCAAAATACTCTTATTACCGAATGCCTAAATAAATTTATCCATCTATACAATTGTACTATTTAATTTCTATAAATGAACCTCTGCAGTCAGTAAATATTGACCATATTACCTATATATACTTGTTAATGTTTTGTTTCCTAAAATTTAGATGTTTTTTTTTTTTTAGCATTAATTATTGATATATTTTTAAAAGTAGTGTAAATTTTAATACGTATAATAACTAATAATAGTAATACCTAGGTACTTGTAATAAAGCTTAGGTATAATAGGCGTAGGTATAGGTAGCATACAGTTTTTATTATATAAGAGTTAACGAGTATATACGACTATGAAATTGAGAATTGTCTATCGTCTGGTTTATAATAATGCCACTTTCTCAGATTCTAGGAATGTCAGATCTTAAGACTAGAAGTCACTCGTACCTGCTTTGTATATTTAGCAGGAATATCAGTTTTATACGACTTATTAGTCAAAAAGATGTTACGTTGACATTATTCATTAGCCATTCCCTATATGTCATATTCTCATTAATTGAATCAGATTTTTGAATGGTTTTAAAAAAAAAATACTTATTAGTTAAATAAACTTTTAACAAGGTCATAGGTATAAACACATTATACTAATATAGACGTACAAATGGTGTAAGCACCCGACAGTCGGCTATATTAAAGACTGCACCTAGTACCTATATACTATACATATTCTAAAACTACTGAAGGTTGTATACCTTATGATAATAATTTAATTAAAAAATTAACCAATTATATTGATTGATTTAGATTATTTTTAAGTATTATTTATATAATGAAAAATACCTATTACACGCTAAATTCATCAATACCTAATTGATAAATTCTTTCATATCAATCACAAAGTGCTAGAATTTGTTACTCGGTGTTAAACTGATTCTTAAGTTAAAACAGTTATACATTTTATTCTACTAATATCATTATATATATAGGTATGTTGAAGGTTAGGTAATAAATTATTAATAATAGACAATTACTAAATGTTGACGCTTTTTCGAAAACGTTACATTAGATTATTTATTATATACCTTCATGAGATTTTAAAATACCTCTGCTATACGTGAAAAAAAAGTTTTCCCAATTCTAACACTGTAAACCCACTTAAACTAGTAACTTTCAAGTAAAACCACTATTTGTATTTGTTTATAGAAATACATATACATAGAAGTAACTAACTAATTAATTATTGAAACTTACAAGTTATAATATTCAATCAATCAGTAAAATATGTATCATTGTAATCAATAAGAATAATCATTACAATGTGTCACCTTATTACTTAAGAATCAAGTAGTCAAACACATTTCTTAACGTAATATTCTATTTACTGTTGACAATATGCGTGAAGAACGTATAAAAAAAACACTTACATAATTTAAAAAAATTAAAAATGATGTCCATCGTTACCTGCAGCAAATGAGTAAATTACCTTTCAAATAGTTTCCGCTGGTATATACGAATAGAAATTAAACCTTTGTAACGCAGGCACCATAAATAAATTGGAAAGTCGTCGGACACAATATTATATTTTTTAATCATTATATATTATCTCGTATTATCGTATGTCCACGATGAATGCACGCTACGCGTCTTGTCGTACAGTTTCCATCTATGGCCTCTGCAAATATTTTCCATTCTGAAATCGATTCCACAAATAAGTACACGCCGCGTAATTATATTATTATTTGAGCAATAGTGATTTCCGTACAATATCCCACGACGTATATAATATTATATATTATGCAGTCATTAGACATTATTTCGTACAGATTGCGTGTAATATATGGCAGTTTTGGTATTTACTTGCCGATTGAAAGTGTAACAAAACGGCGCTTCCTTTCACCCATGATCGACCGTATCCATTGTGTTGTATTTTTCTATTCATGCAACACACGTCCATGAGTCGCTGTATTTTGTTCATCGGCAGAAACGCTTAAAAAATACGTAAATATAATAATAACAATAAAAAAAAAAATAATGTACATAATGTGTACAAATAAAGGAAATTGATTTTCTGTCTTGGGCTGCAATTAAGTGATCGTGATTCGATTTATGATTTTGGGAATAAAAAAGTCCACGAACAATCGATATTAAATTTTAGTTACACGCATAATACACGCACGGCTGAGCAAAATACCATTACATATTTATACTACACATATTTAGCCAAAACTTAATAAATAAATATATTAATAAATTATATTTTAGCTGAACCGTATCATAACTGTACCTAATACATAAACAATATGTCTGTCAATTATGGAACGGATAGGTTTGATATAATGTCACCCAGGGCGGAATTTTTAGGGAGTCATAATTTTATAATTATTTTGATTTATGTAAAACATTGTGAGATAGGATTGTAGAACAGAGATGTTGACACAGAGGCGACTTCAGAGACATGGTTAGGAGGGGAAATCCATAATTTCCAGACAATTTCGATGATTTTTTTTGTAATTTTGTTTTTGACAGTATAAAATTGTTTAGAAATACAGGGGGGAGCATACACATAGGTACACATACACATGGGTACCAAATGTCCTTAAGACAAGCTTCTGCATCAAATTCCACAATTTATGGGCAAGGATATTCAAATAATATTATGTACATTTACACAGCTCAAATAAGAGTATAATGAAAATTATTAAATGAAATTTATATTAAACACCATTATACAATACACCTAATAATTGCGAATGGCGATAATAACTAGTCATCATTCAAATTGAATGCGTAATTTTTTTTTAGAATATTAATTATTAATTTTAAGATACTACTTAAATCAATTATTTAGTTTAAGATAAATTTAAAATATAATACGTATTACTGTATTAGGCATAGGTATAGGTATAATTGAATTTGAAAGTGACCTACGCAGAGAAAAAAGTTATTACCTAAATAATAAATAAAGATTTTAAGATTTTGTTATTAACTCCAAGATATTTGATATGATACGGTACCCGTGAAATTCTAACCAATTAGTTGAAATATACTATACGTCTATACCAGTATCAAAACGGTACTTTGGTACCGCGGTTGATTGCGTGTATTTATTAATATCAAAATAATGTGCTTAAAGTGTAACTAATATGGTTTTCAGATGATTATTTACAACGTACGTATAACGGCGAAGAAAAGATATTCAGAGGAGATTTGAGAGCAGACGAAAAGGGAATAGATTTAATCGACTACGACAACCCAGACAGTCAAGACTACCAACGTTTCGTCATTAACTATACACATTTAATAAAAAACATAATAAGCAGCAGTCCTATACAGAAAAAATTCATCGACGCCGAAATCATATCTCTTGAACCGTAGGAATTCCAATATTTAATTAATCGTATACCTATAATACCTATATAATGCATGTATTTTTATTATTTACAGCAATAGCATATGCGTTGTAACCATATAGTGCGAGTAAAATTAATAATTTTCAATTTTATTTTCAGCGACGAGGGCAACTTGAAAGTGCACTTCTGGTTGAGATTCGAACCAGTGAGATGGACAGCGTCTGTTACAGTGGAAGAAATATTATCGGCATTTCGTCGGTTATATCCTTCGACGAAAATTGTCCCGGGGAGTTTGCACATCAAACACATTACCAATAATGCTTTGTTATCTACAAAACCTTCGACGACGGTACCGGAAATATCGACTACCGAATTTCATCCAACCATACCACCCCCGAGACGATGCACGCCAGTACGACTGAATTTGTGTAAATCCGTTTTAGAGTACAATATGACGAGTTATCCTAATCATTTTGGACATAAAAATTTGGACGAAATTCACGACGATTTGATTGCATTCAGGTTAGTATTATAGTTACCATTGTGTTATGTTAAAATATTAGTTTGGGTATTGATGTTGGTTTAATATACCCACTCATTATATCAAACTATTGTGAAAATTTAAAGTAATTCACTGAACAAAGAGTATATACTAGCAACTAGCTACCAAAATGTTCAAGTTGTTAGTTTTTATAGCTATATACAATATACCTACAACAGTATATAAATTAATTGGAAAGTCAGTAACCCTAATTCAAAATATAATGCAGATATTCTTTTTAATGTATATTATATGACAATAATAAGCCACCTTTTTACCACGGTCTAAAAAAAAATACTAAAAATCGCTTAAAATTCAAAAATAGCTATTATGTAGAGTTATTTATTTAATTATATGGGAAAATGTAAAATTGTATAGTTTTCAGTATTTTACACTTCAATTACTAGTGCTAATCCAATTGTTACCTATAATAAAGAAAAAACTACTAGTTGGAATTGTATGTAATATCTTTTAATTGTTTAATAATATTGTTCAATATATCCTCTATTAACTGCTATGCACAAGTCAATTTTATAGGCTTGGAATATCTCGCAGACTGTTTAATTATAGCTCCAATTTCGTAATAAAGATAACATGCCTATAAAATTGACTTATGCATAGCGATAGAAGTTCATGATGGAAATATTAAGCAATATTATACAGCAAATAAAAAATATTACATACAATTTCAACGACTACCTATAGTGTGTTCTTTACTTCTTTATCATCTATTGAATAATTAATTATCATGAAGTATTTATTATATTGTTATTAAAGTGTCAAAACAGAAAACCATATAACTTTACTGCAATATTATGCTGTATTTTTTATAATATAAATTGCTTGCATTCATTAAAAAATCAACCAATTTCAAAATTTGTTTTATTTCTATATTATAAATAAATAACTTTAAAAAATCAAAAATTAGTTTTAAGCATGTTTTTGAAACTTTTTTTTAGACCATTTTTAATGGAAGGCTATTGGTCATATTATATTACATTTAATAAAAAATGTACTAGAATATCTGCATTATATTTTGAATTAGAGCTACTGCAGACTTTCTAATTAATTAACATACTGTATATATTATCATATTATATAGTATTTATGTAGGTACATGCATTAAGTACCTATGTAGGTACTGTATGATATCTATAATAAGTATGTAATTTACATATTTTTTTTTAGAACTCTTAAGTATTTGCCTACACGTTTTGAGGTTTTTATAGTAATTTACAGTTTTGATTCACAATAAGTATAGTAGGACCTCAACTATCTGAATTAATTTGAACCGCACCTAGTTCTGCAGATACTGGAAAATGTTTAAAAAAACGGTTTTTTTTTCAAATCACAATTATATACATACTATTAATAAGTATTATACATTATTATGTATTACATATTTATTATTATTATTAG
The DNA here is from genome assembly GCA_008086715.1 of Sitobion miscanthi. NCBI lineage: Eukaryota > Metazoa > Arthropoda > Insecta > Hemiptera > Aphididae > Sitobion > Sitobion miscanthi. The sequence continues at coordinate 2,365,132 of CM017797.1, forward strand.
GTATATTAGAATTACATCGTGTACATTTAGAAATATATAATCACAAAGTACATATAGGAACGTATTACCTATGTTTATGATGTTTTTTTGCCAAAATTCTCCATTTTCATTTGACGACAAGCTGCGACGTGCTCTTCTACAGCTAAGTCTCGCAAACTTTCGAATAACAAAGCGTTTGGATACGGTAATTGTAGTTCGGATAATAGTGTTCGTATAACAACTGAGGTTCAGATAATCGAGGTTTTAATGTATGTTGTATACGTGTGTAATATATATATGTATTTACATACATGCGCATGCATATTTAATGAGCGTCGCCCGAGTGCGTCCGATTTTCAAAATTGTAACTTTTTAATAATTCTTCAAGTGCGTCCGCAGTCTTATCACTTATCGCTGATACCTATTTGATATAGAGCCTGACCGCGTCCGTAGGTTCTATTTTAAATTCGTGACCTCACCCGGACATATTATTTAGGTATTAACATTGATATTATAATTTTTGTTATATACCCGTTTACCTTCCTAAACATTATAAAACACGTCCGGTTTTCATTTACCTCCCCGCAGAGATCTGGTGGACGCAGAATGTTACCAGAGAACGTTGGACTTCGTCTGTCAGCTGCTACAACCGGCGTGCAAACTGGACGTGAAGCTCGACCGGGACGAGATCACATTGCCGTGCAAGCACAGCTGCCGGCTGTTCACCACGGGTTGCGGTCACCGGATACCAGAGAAATTGCTGGCCGGTTTTGACTGCGCCAAGTTGCCCGACTACAGCAACATCGGATCGACGTGCACGTCGAAGCCCGGCTGCGATTACAAGCTCCGGACCACCGGGTTGTCGGGCCGACTGTGCGACGGCGTTCTAGACTGTCCCGACATGTCGGACGAGACCACTTGTGGTTACTGTCCCGCCGGCTACCTGCACTGCATCACGTCCCGGACGTGCATCCCGGCCCGGTCTCGGTGTGACGGCGTGGTCGACTGTCCGGGCGAGGCCGACGAACGCAATTGTCGTGAGTACCTAATTATAATATTATATACACGTATTACAATATAATCGAGTGTATCGTTTGAGGCAAATGAACTATCGATACTCGTCTCGTTGCCTCTAGCAGAAGTCTCGATCCACGCCTCCCTAAACGTATATAATATTCAGAGTTCAGACCTGTATAGTGCGTATACTATACTAGAGTACCTAGTGTTATCTCACTCCTCGCGCCTCTCGCATCAATGATCTAGATTCTAGATTATACCACACTCAGCGCTGAAGATGTAGATTTAATCTTATTATGTGTACCACGGTGTCGTTTAAAAATGAATAGTTAAAAAAAAAAATTGGTTTCATGTTGATGTTGTATAAATATTGTAAAATTTTTAAAATAAATGTATTTAATACATAAATATTATCTACCCAACTGTCTACCCCAACATTACGTGCGTCCCATATAATAATGTATAGGTATAAGACAAATTTTGATTTGAGAAACGAATACATTTTTATAATATCCCGTAACGTCTCTGGATCTGAAGTATATACAAGTATAATAAAATTAAGCAAATAAATAAACCAAAAACGAATGGTAAAACAAACACAGGTCAAATGTAGAATTCTATTAAGTTAAATAATTAAAAATTATAAATTTAGTCAAGTGGATAGTTAAATACAATACGAATACCACCTGACCAACTATGCATATACAGCGTACATACGAATATTTAGCGAACGGTCGTCGAGCTATTTATTCTATATGAAAATTCTGGAAAATATTATACTATTATATTATATATTATATTATGATAAATACCATTGTATATTTTATTTTGCATTTAGTACTGATCTCGTCAACTGGCAGGTCCATAGACCAAATGCTACCGTTAGCCACTGTTGACGCGTACCCGACAGAAGGTTTCGTGTTTTTCGTCGAACAAGGAATGTCGGGCAAGTTATGTGCAGCTAATTTTCAAACAGACATTCCGAACGAAAAGATGTCCATAGCTCTTCAAACGATCGCTACGTCACTCTGTCGCACGCTCAACTACCAGTAAGTGAACATCCTCAAGTATACCGTCCTATATATTCTTGCAGCAAACCTGCCGAAACGTAAAAGTCTCAAGTCACAGTGCATATTTCAAAAAAAAAAATGTTCCACTTTCGTAAATCAACCACCCACAAATCAATGACACGTAATACATTTACATGAATAATATTAAGTCATACACTTACAACTTATACTATCACTCAATATACACGTATGCGTATGACAGTCGTGAGTCGCGTTTTACGCCACTGCTATATTGTTAGCATAACGATGTATACATGTGTATAGTCGAACTCGAAGTTTAAGAGACCGGGAACAAGTTTGAGTCAATCAAGTTCGACTGTATACAATATATCTATATACAACGTTATTCTGTCCAATAATCACATCACAACCGTGTATTACAACCATGTATATATCATAGTTAACTAGGTCGACGCATAATAACAGCCTTAACTTACCTTTTTTTAGTAATCTGACAAGTGTCGAAATTGTCGACGACGAAGAACTACAAACATCGACGTCCGGTGGTCCTCCTTCAGAACGATACGCGCACGTCGTAGATCCATTCGCCAGCGAGATAACTTTCAACCTGGGCACGTGTCCCAGTAAAAAAGTTCTGCGTGTCGCATGCAACGACGCCGGTAAGCAATATAGTCCCATATTCCTATATTTTTGTATACGTGATAAATCTACCCTCTCTCCCCATGTCATTTGAAATCCTCCGTCGGCGAGTGTATACATTTTTTTTCACTTGTATATTATTATTTAGTTTGCGGCGTACAGACAAACAGAAGACAGAAACACGGTATCGACGGTTTGAACAAAATGGCTTCCCACGGAGACTGGCCGTGGCACGCCATTCTCTACAAAAGCGGAACTCATGTTTGCGACGGTAGTCTCATATCTTCCGAATGGTTACTCACCAGCGCTTCGTGTTTTCAAGGGTAATTATTGATTTATATCTGTTTGTACATAGTTTGTGCTATAATATATAATATAATATGGAACACCAAACACATCGATTGCGTTTTAAAAACTAGGTACAATCTCCACGGCTTGCCAATTTCCACTATATGTATATAAAATACTTAAGCCTTACCTAATAATGTGTATGAATAAAAGCTTCTCTGCAATAGTTCCTCTGATATATTATAGTTTTGTATGTACATTATTTAAAACCTTTGTGTGTGGTTATTTAGGCAAAACAAAGCTGAATGGGTGGCGCGTTTAGGAGCGGTGAGGTTGAACGCCGTGTCGCCGTGGCAACAAGAACGGCACATCGTCGGAATGGTTAAGTCACCCGTCGAAGGAAGCACGTTGGTTTTGGTCAAATTAAGTTCACCGGTCACGTATTCGGACCACATTCGGCCGGTGTGCCTGAACGACGAGCAGACGATCGATGTACCGTATCTACACTGCCAGACGCTGGGATGGGCGAAAAATCGTTAGTTTCTCCCAAGTTTTTTTTTTCCATAATATATAACATTGTAAAATAATATAAATATATTATAATATTACAATAATATAATATTGTACCGTTTAGTTCATATCGACGTTATATTGGATAATATATACTTATTTGAATTGTATATAGGAGACAACCTTCAGAGGATCGAGGTTAAAGAAAGTTCGATGGACAGCTGTACCAACATCAGCATCACGACGGTGAATGGGTTGTGCTACGATTCGATCTACGACCATAACGATTGCACGGAGGAGGAATTTGCTGGAAGTCCGATGATGTGCTTATCGGCTAATAAGAAGAGTTGGGTCTTGGTGGGTGTCACTAATTGGCGCATTGCATGTTCGGCAGACGGCATGATGAGACCGAGGCTCTACGATCGAGTCAAGTCGAACCACAAATGGATAAATACGGTTCTAAAGGACGGTTAAGCGGTATATTATTACATTTTTTTTTTTGTTAGTTATATTTATTTACGTCAAATAATGCGTAAAATGTGATTTGTTTTAATTTATTATTGGTTCGATTAAGTTATATATTATACGTAATGTGAGTATGATATTATTATATTATATTTGAGTAATATAATATATCAGTTAATTATTATAATAATTATTTTCAATAATATATTTGAACATTGTAATAATTAAATGTATATTTTAAATGTTTTTGTTTTTTATTTTTTGCTTATTCGATTATTTTTGTATTTTCCTACATTATTTTGTTTCATGTGTAATTTTCATTTTAACTGATTAAAAATAATTATTTTGATTGATTGCTTTGAACATTGAATTACAATTTGTTTATGTAACCTCACAACGTTACCGAAGTCTAAAAAAACTCCGTTTTTGTAAATAAGTTGATCATGATGACAGTGGCGCCTAGTACTCATTAACCTTAAGGTGGAGCTACGAGCCTAATATTTTATGTGGGTGCCTAAGTAAAAATAGCTTTAAACTGATACTATATAACTATAGTGGTGTACGTACCTGTTAGGTATTAGAAGATAATTATTGTTTTTCAACGATTTTTATTATTATACATTGTGCAGTAGAGCATGTTGACCATTGTTAAGATGACCTATATAAAATATATATTATTATATAAGTATTGATAATTAATTAATTATATAAATAAATTATGTTATGGCTATTGATAATTAAACAATATTGCAAATTGATTTTGAGAATTATACCCATATATAAATGAAATAGCAAATACGTCATTAAAATATTATAAGCTAAATCCATTTAGGAAAAGCCAAATTCACGCAACAAAGCTGAGGCCTCAATTTCATCCCATATTTCGATAAAATACTAATTTGCCATGTAAACTTAAGTACATATTTACTTTTATGCGTTATGTATAAAAACAGTTATGCCATATCCTCTTTATGGTTAAGATTTTTAATGTAAGACCAAAACTTTTTAGATTGAGATTTTAGAGAATATTACATGCTATTGTTTAGGCAATGAGAGTTATCAACTTACTTAAGGCTTTACATTGTGAACAAATACACGATAATTGTAAATAATCACTGCTATAGAGTATTGACATTTTTAAGAGAGTATATGATAAGTATAGGTGCAATTTCAGTTTTCTACTTGGAGGGGCTTTAGTGCTTTACATATTTAAATGAAACAGATCCGTAGAGGGTCAATTAACTACTAATTTGATTTATATTATTCTACTATCTAGGGGGACTAAATTATTTTTACCCGAAAATAATAACGAATAACGGCCCATTTTTTTCGGGTATTGGCCCGATTTTACGCGGCCCACCGAGATTTTCTCGCTAGCTCACCGGTTCAAACAAACCGGGGCCCCACACTCCAAAATGCGCTTATGATGATAAGTTTTTTAAATTTTATTATGTTTTTGGGAAACCAAGAAGGAAACATAGATTTGGTAATACTTACTTCTTTTTAGTGTATAAGACTATAAAAAAATATAAAAGAGAGCAACATATTTTATCGTTAATAATGGTAATGTTATTACTCATTGCCAATTTTAAAACATTTAAACTTCTAATCTGTGGCGGAGAAGTTCTTGGCGTAGTACGGTCATCGGAAGAGAAGCGAATGACTTTCCATAAGAGATTTGATTTTAGTTTTAACCTTTGAGATGATGCGCAGAATTGTAGTGTTCTCTCACAAATAGATACCTACCAATAAAGTGTTTTTTTAGAAATATAGATATAATTTACCTATATTATTAGCGCATACTAGGTAGCCAGGTAGGTACTATAGGTATGTAAATACAATTTAAATCAATAAATAGTATTGTAATTAATATTTAGCATCATAAAAAAACGTATACATAATAGATATATATTATATAATAATTATGTATTGGCTGTGGTCTGATATGCTATCTACAAGTTGAATAATTTCAAATAATTTTGGCAAGATCATTGAATTTAAAGAGGGCGTGATAAATGTGTGATACGGTCACCTAGGTGGATAAATAATTATACAAATTGGTACCTACTAATGTAGTATCGAATACCTAATAGTTATGAATAGCTACCTATGTAGTTAGCATGTATATTTAGATGATGACATTTTGCATGTTCCCTGTGTATATTATTATATTATGCACGTATAATAAGACGAAGATGATAATGATACAACAAAATATTATAGGCCGGAAAAAATGTAATATCGTTATTAATTTTTAGTATCTTAAATGTGAGGGTTTTAAATATAGTATATTAATATAATTATATAATTAGTAATTAAGTAAATAGCATACCACACCTATCACAAAACAAAATAGTTTCACAGCCGATGATTATTTTAAAAATATACAAAATTTGAATAATTAATTATTATAATTATTATTAGTTTTGGTGTAATGCGTAAACAATTATTAAAAAATCCTATTCATAAAAATATTTAATTACACATAATATATATTTTTTATATAATATAATATGTGTATAAATCGTAAGATATGATAAAAATAACGGTCGAAATAATCGTCTAACAATATTAAACCGATTTTTCTGACTACATATCTATATATTCCTACGATATAATATATACACATGTATATATATATAAATATATTATTTATGTATAATATGATTAATATATGAGCATTAGGTAGGCATATAGTTGTTATGTATACTTCGATATGATGATATTTGATGTATATGTACGTTGATTAATTTATATTTCCGTCGAAGTGACGTTAACATGAATATATTTTTATTTAACTATACCCAAATAAATCGAAGAACTGCGCTAAGTATTAACTATCAAATTAAATAATATAGGTACCTGCTTATAATATATGTAACCTATAAAAGCATTATGATGATTTCCGCGAATAAAACAATAATATAATTATAAAAACGATAAATTACGGGTTTTGAATTTAAATACGAAAAACATATAATTATATAAATAATAAATAAAAATTTTCCCACCACCACAGGTGGAGAATAATTTAAACATTAAAAAACAAAACAATTATTTTATAAAAAATTATTGGCAAACGCGCTAAAAATTAAAAATTAGGGAACTTGACTTCTTTGGCTGATTTGTTATTCTCGGCGACCCAAACCGAACCACTTTGAGCTTTCTGTAGTACGTGAATTAGCGCACGCCCCACACTTTGGGCACTGAAAACAAAATTGTGTTTACTCAAACAATTTTATATTTGGTTAATGATGATCGACATACGCTTGGGGCGCTTGTGACGCAACGTCCTTATCCCAGAGATGTATAAAATTGGGCGACAGTAACGCCAATTTAACGTCTTCGGGTATAGCATCGGTCAGTGTCATCCCTGGACATAAAGCGATCACTCGAATCCCCGTTAAATTCGTGTGATAAGGATCCTAGAATGCATAAGAGTTAAATAGAGAACACTATACCGTCAATATCTAGTGATACAGTCTCATATAAAAAAACCATAGCACGCTACTCGATATTTTTCCTCTACAAAGAAAATCTATGAATCATAAATAATATGTTTATGTTAATAAGTAATCATGACAACAAAAACCCTTACGAACCATCCAACATTTTATCGTACAATATTCACCCCAAAAAAATATTAGGTACCTCGTACCTATGTTAAAACCATTACAATACTGTGTGGCGTGTGCCACTCACTCAGTGCCAGGCACAATGTTTTGGATATTTTTGAACCTAAAACTAATTTTACAGTGTAAATTAAAAGTGTAGGTAACTAATGGCCATAGAAGCCAAATTTGACAAATAATATCAAAATGTATATTTATTTTATGTTTGTATGCAATTTATACATTGTCAAGCCCTATAATATTATTAATTCGTTTAGTAAAAAAGTAATATTATTTAATTTAAAATAGGTATTTAAACTTTTTTCGAATTATTCCCAAAAATAACTGGTTTAATGCAATAAGATACATTTTAATGGAAATATAATTATAGTTATTGCACCCCAGTCTTAGCCTTATTAAAATTATATTAATAAATTTATTGTTATAATTTTAAATTATCCATTAATATTTTTACGTAATATTAATAATATAGTACGTCTGGTATAATATATGGTAAGTACATGTATATGTATATCATAGTATATTATAGATAGCTAATACATATAATGTATATTACTGTATTATACAACTCACCCCGAATGATCTAATGAAACCAATTAGAGCATGTTTGGTCGCTGTGTAGATCGGCATGCTAGGACATGGTTTATATCCCATTGTAGATGAAGTTACGACAACTGTACCACCACGGCCTCCTTTGTCCTTGCCCATGAGTTGCATCGCTAGCAGTGTTCCTCTGATGACTCCATTCTATATTATGGACAGTAGATTTGAGTATATTGATTATTCATTTTTATTAAACCCCATGTTTACAATGTAATAATAATATATCCTACAAAAAATTTATAACAAATTATTATTTTAGATTCTGAGCGAATGAGCGATGATTTTTTTTTATGTTTGTCATCACCGTTTAGGGCAGTAACACGCTACTTCGATTTTCTTCAACAGTATCTTGTTCGATAGAAAAAAGAATCTAGTTTGTGCATTCGGGAGGTCAAAATTATCAATAGTTTTCATAAGCGCAGGGAAAAACAAAACAAAAATTAAGGAAAAAACAATACTTAATTTTTACGCAAAATCGGTTTTCGACAAAATCGATTTTGGTTTTTAGTGTAACTCTAAAACAAATAACCGTAGATAGGTACATGCAATTTTCACTGAATGTTTATTTCATCAATTCATATTCTTAATACAATTTTCAACATATTTTGACTCGTTTTGAGTTGTTATAAGCATTTAAAGTTCAAATTTTGACAAAATTGATCAAATTTAAAAATGTTTTTGTACTTATTATTATAAGTTATTTATAATCGATTCATCGCTATCAAGCGTCGAATGTTATGTCCTCAAATAGGACTGAAAATGCTTTATTTGAAATAACACAATGCCAATTTTAGATGTTAAAAAATAATGAATAACTGCAGTTTATTTTGGACTGTACGAATTTCGACGATAACGCGGGAAGTATAATAGGGCGTGGTGATTATCGAACCAAAAAATAAGTGCGTGACTGCAAAAGCGTATAACTATAGATTTATCTTTTCCCGCATAACCCTGTAGATCGTAAATATAGTCAATACTTCAATAAGGGTGTGTTTCGAGTGTGTATGCATTTTTAATATTTATAATGTCAATGATACAACTTCCTAGATAATATTGTATATTATCATTCCTTTTTATGTGCTTCAAATGTCAAGTATACCGCCTAGTTTTAGTTTCAGTTTGAACATTTTTACATAATTATAAATTTATAACGTACAACTAATTTATTATTGTACTGAGTAATTAATTTAAGTCATTTAAGACATATTTTATAGGTTATTTTTTCTATTCAAATAATTGAAATTCGAAACGAAACCGTTTTTAGATTAAACTAAAATAGACCTATCATGTATAATAATAATACGAGTATTAAGGGGATTCGATATTGTGATTTTCTGTTTTTGTCTAACATATGCGTGACATAGTATTTTAGACGTGTTTTTTGCCAAACATTCCAATTAATTTATTGAAGCGATAAGAATTCTGAAAACAGATTTAAATTTGTCGTCAAGTCTACTTGAAATCGACTTTCCTACATGATTGATATTATCCCCCGAATTCCTAAAAATGTCATATTAAAAAAAGAGTATTTAAAAATTGTCCTATTTTAATTTTTGGAGAAGTTAAAATTAAAAATATGGGATAGTCGATTTTAAACAGACTTGACGATAAATTCAAATTTGTTTTTAGAATTCTTATTGCTTCATTAGATCAATCAGTATGTTTGGCAAAGAACCAGTCTACATTCCATATTACGTGTGTGTTAGACAAAAACAGTATCGAATCCACATTCCCTTAACAAAAATAATTAAGGTGTACCGTCGTATTACCAAGTTCACATCCACTTCGAATTCCCAGAATCGGTCGTTGAACACACCTGCATTGTTAACCACTATGTCAAGTCCACCAAAAGCTGCTATAGTCTTTCTGAACGCATCTGCAAATAACCAAGCATATTATTATATCACGCATAAAATTAGGGTTAAACTTGTACTAATACACCAACACTGCTAGGTTAGGTTAAAAATGTAAAAAGACATCCTCCCTCAATTATATATCACATATATTGAACAGTGTGAGGTCAAGGACTTATTATCAAGGACTTATACCAAAACAATAATATGCCCAATATGGCTCCTCACTGCATCCCATAATAAATAGAAGTTCCAAACTTTCCAAAATAAATTCCATGGAAATAGTATTAAAGGCTCATGAAAAATAAACAGTTTCACAACTTTCTTCACGGGATTGCTCTATTACCTATACCAACACGGATAACAAACTAACTAAAAAACTTCCATGATAAAATAAATAAAATTTGATATAACCACTGCAAGAATGACGGAAAACCTCCCAAACCTAGACTAAAACCATACCATCTTCAAGATATCTTCTTAGAAAACCACGAAAGCAAACCTATAATGACAGCATAAAAAGAAGGTATTTCTCTCTTATATTGCTATATATTATCCAATAAATAATATAATAATATAATCATATAGCATCGTAAATTTTAATTATAACGTGGACGTTATAATTATAACCAGGTTTATGTCTTTGTGATATAACTTGTGATTGTAACGTTGCAGAAATATTATCTATACTTACAAAATAATAAAAATAGTTAAGATTTTAGGGGTAGTTCAGTTACAAAATACATAAATTAATTTTTAAACTCCTAATATATGCATCATTACATTACAAAAAACCAAAATAAAATTATAAAAACAAATTATAGTAGGTATCTAAAGGTACTTAACTTCCTACCGCAATTTATTTTCAAAAACCAGAAATACAATATATTGTAAAGTTGTTTATAACAACACGTAAGGTAACACTATACTTTCAACTTGATAGTATAGATACAATTAGATTGCAATAAAAAAAGTATCATAATAAGTACTAAGTGTCTAAGTAGGATGGAAAATTAAAATTAAAGAGAGATACCATTCCTTGTACCTATTCCACTGCCCACTTCGACCACTGCGTAAAAGCACTTGTATAATTCAACTTTAAAAATATTTTCCTAAATTGATTTCGACTTTTGAGTTTATGTAAACCAAAAAATATTGAATATTTTTCACACGCCTGCCTGACTAGTGTTAGTATTAAATAATAATTATTCTTATTGTTCTTCGATAATCGATAATGTTATTATTAATTTTAATTTTTGGCAAATATCAACTTACGATTAGTAGGTAGCTAATTAAACGAATGTAAAAGCATTAAGCATTTGCCTGCTATACTATAAATTATAATCAGTAGCGGCTCGTGAGTAAATATTTTGGGGAGACTTAAATTATACAACATAAATTCCAAATAACAGCAAACAAGAAAAACCTTTTTATTGAAAAAATTAATTATATTAATACTTCAATTAATATTTATTAATATTTTTAACTTAATTCAATTCTGCGATCTTTTTTATCTGCAAACTCATCAATAACACTGTCTACAAAAGTTGGATCCTTTGCCATACCACCCAGTATTTCGTTAATCATAAACAGTGAGCCATGGAAATTTATTATTCCAACTCTTTTGAAATTTTCCAATATATTTACCAACTTGACATGTTAATAATAAATGAGGAGTTGGGCGATTTTAAGGCGATTTTAAGGCGAGTTTAATTTGATTTTTTTGTATTAAAACCACTGGTCAGTAAAAATTCTATTGTATTTTCTTTTTGTATTTTAAAATAAGAACAAATGCTTAAATGCTTATAAAAATGTAAGAAATAATAAATATCATACGGATATACGTATAATAATTATTAAATAATTAATAAACCGTGAATAAAACGTCGAAAACTAGTAAAACTAACTAAACACGGCGCAGCGGCACGGCAATATTACTGTCATGAACCCAGGTACTATATAGAGCTCTGCACGGTCTGGTCTAGGTTATGGCTGCTCTGTGTATTATAATTTAATGTGGTTCAGTCTGGTTCGGTCTCTTCGTCTAAAAAAAAAATGGTCTGGTCCGGTTCGATCCTTAAAAAAAATGGTCCAGTCCAGTCCAGTCCGCCTTCAAATTTATATTAGGTATATATTGTACGGTCCATAGTGATCTGCATTTTGAACGTTGATTTAATTAATGTTAATTGATTTAATTTATATTAGGTACGTTGAAAAATAAAAATCATTATCATTGTAAAATAATCGTTTGGTCTGGCTTCATTTTTATTTTATCTGTCCGGTCCAGTCCTGGTTTCTGTTAAAAATTAGTCCGGTCTATAAGAAAACGGACCGTGCAGAGCTCTACCAGGTACAGTAGCGTCTATGATACGCAGCTTATTCTCCCCGGCTAACTAGCCACGCCGATGCCATTACATGTTACGATTGCAACTGACGAGCTTCAGTTTCACTGAACCGGCGACCGCCGTAATTAGCCGTAATGACCCGCAGAAATGACTAAAATAGTATTTCTGTCGAGATAACTATTAATAGATTTTCGATTTTATGACTTTCAATTTATATTAATAAACAATGAAAACGATATAATATATTTGCAATTCAAATAAAAATATTTCTATATATAATTATTACAAGTAGCTAGTTTATTTTTAAGCGGAGACGCAGTCTCAAAGTTTCCCCTGACGAGCCGCCCCTGATAATAATACAACTAGATTAATTATTCAAGATTTTGGCATTTGATTAGCCATCACAGCGCAATTATCGTGACACTATACATCTAATTATATGCTATTGTCTATTACCTAGAGGTACCTACATCCTACTTATTAATTGGTTCAATGTTTATAATTGTAAGTTTTTACCTTGAAACTGTGGATAATCGGTGACGTCGCATGGACAAAATATTACTTTGACGTTTCCAAACTTGGCGCCCAATAGGTCGGCCAACTTGCCACCGACGTCTTCGTTGATGTCACATATGGATACCTGTAATATACATAATATATATTATAAATTCAATGCTTATACTTTAGTACATATCGTTGAAGATAACATATTATATAACTTATAAATTATAATATGACAACGTGCCAACACAATAGATAAATGTTATATTATATCGTAGGAATTTTGTATAAAATAGTACTGCCCATAGGCCATAATATAATATATTAGACGGACATATAAAATAATATATAGTTACACACTGGCGTGGCCACGGCCAATATTATGTCTAAGTATTGGCCACTGGACTCAGAACTCTTCCACGTTAAGGGTAATATATTAGCTTTATTTATTATAATTCATCAAGTGGTAATGTGGTAGTTGGGAGCACTTGGAACAGTAATAAGTGAATCCAAGAGTTAAGACTCAAAGCCAAATGTGAAGTAGGTAAGAATTTAATGCGCGTATAGTCATACTGCGGTAAATACGTTAAAGTAACCGGAAAAGTGTTTACACATCGACAAACCCCATTGTAAAAAAATACATACCTACTAAAGTACGATTTTTTTTTAATATAGATGCTGACTACATAAATAAATATCATAATGGGTACTGTGTTAAGTCCACTGCGAACAACACTGTACATAATCATTGGCAATCTTAAGAGAGTAATCCAAGAATGAAATTAGAATGAAAAATATAATGGTAGTCAATAGTCATTTATATGTCGTATGTCAATATATTTTCTAATATCTAAATTATATAAAACAAATCTCTCTATTATATGAAAAAGTTTTGTTTATTTTATCTTCCATATAATATATAATTGCCAAGGCAACCATAAAGAACAAATGATTATTATTAATTCTAAATTCTAAAAATTTACTATCATTGAAAATAGTCTTATACTCTTGTACATTTTATTTTGAGTATTTTATACTAAATTTCAAGATGGTAGTGGTCCGGGAAATGGAGGAGAGGGTGTTCGGCGTGAGGTCTTGTGTTCAATAAAGTAATAATATATTTTAAATAATTCTGTTCTATCGTCATTTTCTACTAAACAAATATGTCAAAAAATGGAAGAGTGAGTTAAAGACTTAAGCTATGAATACGTTTTTCTCAATACACGTCTTAGAGCGTGATAGATTCCATATACTATATGCATTTCTACGCAGGACTTAGTGTCCGATAAATCAGCTCCAACGTATCCACCGCCGGGACAACAACGGTACAGAACAATGACAATTATTATTACACAAATAAATTAAGTCTTACTTTGGCTCCGTTTTTCAGCAGCTCCTCGCAGTACGCGCGACCAATGCCGGCGGCCCCGCCTGTAACCATGGCGACCTTACCCTTGATGTCCATCGATCGCTGCAGGACTGTTGCGGTCCGGTTGCGAGAGATATTATTATATTATGATAATAACAATATATAGGCACCTAATACCCGTTTGTCGTACAATGTACAGGCACTTCTCACAATAATTACGATTTACTATATTGCGTTGTAACGATAAAATATGAAAAACGTATAATATAAACTTGCCGGTAACCCAACATACGCGTAGGTATGCGCGGTGTAGAACAATATCGCCCCTAGAAGAACCGCGATACGTTGTGTGTTGTGTCACGCGGCGGTGTTATCGTGACAATAATTATTGTGATCGGGCAAGTCGCGGCACATGACAGGGCGTATAAGACTGCACACGTACGCGAATTACTATTAGCGGCAGCTGGTGAGTATGCGGCCGGCGTATCGAGAAAAAGACGGATTCGGCGATCGAAATAGAATATGTTGAATCCTATTTGAAAAGTCGTCGTCGTTGATAATGCGTCCGGAAGTCGTGTCCGGAAATATAAAAATAAAAAACGGTCGAGGAAAACGATTTTGGCGGTCTATACGTTTGAGACGTGGTACCATAAGATGATATCATATAATATATATACAAACACGACCGCGGGTGATGGCCTCGCCCTTGTAAACGACACCCACGCCGGCGCCGACTCTTACGGACTATTGTCCAGCGTGATGAAAATGCATCGCCGGAGGAGTTTCGCGCCGCCGCGGGGAGCGCTGTGCGTGAAAAAAACCCTTTCTGAGAAATCGGCACGCGGGAAACACACCCTAGAGTCCGTTTTCGAAGGGATTGGACAGACGATAACTCTGCACGGCGGACGGTTTCTTGACGGCCTCGTAAAGTTATACATGGAATATAATGAACGCAATCTCCAGTCGGTAATTGCTACGCGGCAATCTAGAATAACAATAATGCACGATTTACCAAATAATAAACAGAAAATAAAAAATTATAATACAGACGGCCATGGCGAGTATATATCACGATATAAATATCATATGATTCCGTCACCCAGAATTTTAATTCATACAATAATAATTGCCGAATAATATTACGAAAACGATTTTTAAATACAGTGGATTCTGCCAGTGGCAGCTCCGGATAATGTATATTTATATATTTTAAGGTGAAAACTAAAAGTTAACAATCGATCTATTTTATCATCGTCGTTCAAATGTATACTTCTATTTTAACGTAGGTATCATTTTTGCTAGCAAATGTAAAGATATTACCAAGTATATTTGATGATATTATTGTGAATAAATTAATTTATATACAACCTATTTATGTGGAACCTTGTTTTAAATTTTCAATCTTTAGATATAAAAGATGAACATTTTATACATTTTTAACTACAAAAAAATTAATAAGCTGTAAATTTGATAAATTTTTGTCGAAATTCGAACTTTAAATGCTTATAAAAAAAATATTGTGCCTTGTATTTTTAATATATTTCAATTGCTATTGTAACAATATATCAGGAGCGTGGACCGTTTTAAGCTCCTTATATTACCTATCTATATTCCATTTTACTACCCAGCGGCAGTAGCGTCATTTGGGGGAGGACAACTGGGGCATTTGACCTAGTCTAGTATTTACATCGACCTTAAGTCGACACATTTATCGTGCCCCCCCCCTTTAAACTCTATAGAACTAGGTATGCTATGGCCTATGAGAATCTGAGTGAAAAAAATGATGAGTCGGAAAAACAGTGAAAAATTGCACTAGTCTAATAAAAACTAAAATGACACCACTGCCCAGCGGCCAGCTCAGTGGGGATGAAATATAGCTATTTATTAAATTATTTTATTAAGAAAAATAACAGAAATGTTTGAGTTATTATAGTATTGGATTATTTTAATTTGAATTGTAGTATTAAATATTAATAATTGCATATATACCTAACCATAAAAACAAAAAAATTCAAAATTTAACTTGATGGATTACTTTTAAATTAACTGAGGAAAGTTATGTTATTTCAACTGTAAATTGAACTTGTTAAGTTATAAAGTTGGTTAGAAATTAAACCAACTAGTTAATGTCCACCTTAGCAAATTTTTTTTATTTTATATGACATACTGCTAGGTTTTTAGTAAGGCTGGGCATTAACGAGTTAAAAGTTAAAACTAAGTTCAGACATTAAGTTCATTAACTCGTTAGTTTTTTTTTCAAATTAACTTTTAACTTGTTAAGTTACTTTTTTACAAGATTAACGTGTCAACTTCAAGTTAATTTTATTACAAAAATATCTAAATTAAGTTATTTTCGTCTGAAGAATAATGTAAATATTTTAATGTGTTTTTACTTTGATGTATCATTTTAAATTTCCCCAGTAATTTTCTTGAACGTAAAGCAAAACTATCTAATAAACCATATTATGCGTCTGGAATTTTTTATTTTTGCAAATTAGCAAATTTTAACTTTACACTAAGTTACTTTTTTTTCAAAGTTAACAAAAAAAAATTAGAGTAATTTTTAACTTAACTTAACGAGTTAAAAAAAAAATCTTTAATCCTTGGTTTTTATGGCATAAATATCGGCCCTAATGATAACACAATAATTATCTATCAACTTAATGTAATAAAATTTAAAACTTTTAAAATATTAAAATAGTAAAATATATTTAGTTTACCAATAAGAATACTATATAGTATATTTATATATTTCAGTAAAATGGGGTTAGTTTGATAATTTTTTACTGTTTTATAACAATTTTACTTTTTGTTTTATGGATAATTTCTGTAATATTAACGATAAAACTCTCAAAATTAAATTTTAGTTACAGCTAGTTATGATCAATTTTTTAACGTTTCTTATGCTATCTTTAGAAGTATCAATCTTTTTAATATGCAATCAAAATCACACAACATAGTAGGCAACTTTGATACATATATTTTTTAATGTGATATCAAAGTAACTACATTTCATAAAAAATTAAATCATCATGGAACTCTGGTGAATAAAAAATATAAGCGCATCAAAGTTATCCCATCCTAGTATATATGAGGGCTCTAGTTTCAAAGAGCACATTCTCCATGTTCACTACATAATCAACCAAAAAAACTAATAGTAAGTGTCCAAGAAAATTGTACGTTTTGAAACTAATTGTAATTTTCAAGCTTAAAATACACTGGAGATTGACCATTTTGCTCAGAAATAGTGAGTTATACAAATTCAGCGCTGACAACAATATCTATCTCAGCTTTCATGAAACATGGAGAATGTAAACTTTCAAACTATAGTCCTCATATTACACTTAGCATTTTAAAAACTAGTTTATCAAAAGTATTTTAGTTATTGATAGAAATGATCAAAAACATTTTAAATATCATGATATAAAAAAATACTACCAACATTCATGAAATTATAAATTTTGGGATCATCATAATTCATAATAATTCATTTATGATTTATATAAACTGTTTATTAAAACATTTAATATTTATCAATATTTTTTTTCTTTGCCTATTCTATGTTAGAAACTGATTCAACAATTTCCCCTCCATAAATAATAATGTGCAAAAATAGTAAATACTAGTATCTCAATATAGTTAAACTTTATATTCCATTCCAATTTTCACATAGGTACATAATATTATATGAGTCATGATAATGGTATTTCTTTGCTTTAGTTAGGGTGGAATAATTGTTTATTTTCAGTCCGATACAATCTCCAAATTCAGTTAGTTATTTTACATTTTGTTAATCATTATTCATTACTTTTATTCAATGTAGAAACATGAATATCAAATGTTATTATTTTTAAAATTATTCTAAAAAGGAATACATTTCCTTTATTTAACTAATAATAATTTAAATAAATAAACAATTAACTGAAAAACTATTGGAGAATTATATTTAGTGTCAGTCATGTTTTACAAACTTAATTCAAATATTTATTCATATCTTTCATATTTTAACTAAAAATGATTAATATTGCTTAAATTTGTTAATAAATATAGTATTATCTGTTAAAAGTAGCATAAACTTAACAGTGCTGACAGCCATACACTATTTAAAAAACAATAATGGCAAATTTTGTTAACAGTTGTTATACAACTAAAATTTCAAATAATACTAGATTAAGGAGTTAGTTGAATTTCTAACTAATTGTTAGTAGAACTTGAAAAGAGAAGAATTTAAAATGACAAGACAATGTTTTAAGTATTTATTTCAGGCTTGCCCCACATATTTAAAAATGTATTAAATGTAAAATTAAAAATAAAATATAATATAAATTAAATTGTTTAAAAATAAACTTCAGGTAATAAGTTTTTAAACCCTTTAAAAACATAAAATATGTGTTGTATTTTTTACATGTTCTTAAATATTAAAAACTAGTACAATAAATAACACAAAACACAGAAACTGAAGTGAATCTAAAGTTTAAAACATGAATTATGATCAGTATTAAATATTATAAATATTTTTTTTAGCTATTAAAGACAGTGAGAATATATTGTGAGAATGTCATTACTAGTAAATTATCTAATTCAATTAGTAATTACCTACCCACAAATAACCTCAAGTTATATTCATTATGATTTAAATATATATATTTTTTTTAGTACTTAAAATAAAACAATGTCTAAGTATCTATTTAAGAGTATATAATATAATATAATAGTATATAAAATATGCCTAAGTGTGATATCGCTTTCTGAACCATGAAATTAAATGAAAAATTAACAAAAATTATAAAACAAAATGACCTGTAAAACTTATATTCCTGTGGAAATATGTTTAAAACCAAAAATGAAAGGGGTAGACATTTCCCAAACATTAAAGGTAAAATCTAGGTGTCGGTCTGAGGAGCTGTATAATAGCAGCATGGGAATATAATCCTCAGGCAACGACCAATGAAGCGACGTTGTTGTTGTTGTACTGCTTGCATCGGCTGTGTAGGTTGTACCGGTGCGGCCGCTGTGGGTTGGTAGCGAGGCGCAAGGTACAAACTATTCCATGGTTCAGACAGCGGCGATGGCTAGAATGTGCTACCCTCAGGTGGCTGAGACATTTTCATGTTATCCTTAAGTGTCATTAATCGTCTAAGCTCTTGCAGAACAGTTTTGATATTATAATCACGTTGCCATCTAGCTAAAACTGGCACTTGTCTATTATCAACCTAAAAAAAAAAAATAACAGAATAAACTATCAAATATTTTACTCCTAAATATGTAAATAAAAAAAAATAATAATATTGGGGTTAAACTGAATGAATCCAAAAACAATCATCCTAATACAATATAGAGCACAGATGGCTAGTTTGTAATATAATAAACTTTGATCGACCATTTGATCTTTTTTAAGATGATCGCTATTGACTTAACCGAATTCTTTGCCACCATTTTCCTTTTCTTTACTCTTAAAATTTGTATTACATACCAAGATGAAATGGGTTGAATTGTTTAGTTGTAATGAATTTTAATAATTGTGAGTTATTCAAAAATAGCATACTTACTTAATGGAAAAACTTACCACAAGTACAATTTTTACTGTAAAATATTTAGAGGAAAGACCAGCGCTTAGCACCTGAATCATTTATTTAGGTTTCGGGTGCTGGATGTATTTTGGATGTTCAAACACCGGAATAAAAAATTTAAACAAAGTTTTGGGTTTTAATAACCGTTATTATTTGGGTTAATATTGGTTAATACGGGTGTTCAGTAGTCTAGATAAAACACAACTTATGGTGGCTGAGCACCCTCAAAAATTGTCAAGCCGAAATTAAAAAAAAAAAAAAATGATTTATGTTATTTATAATAAAATATAAATTACTAATAAGAACGCGCAACATTTATTTTAGACCAACTTCGGTTTATTAATGTACAGTAAATACATTTTTCTAAGAAACTACAGGAACTAAGACAATGGGAAATTAATTAAGTACCTATTTATTGACCACTTGCTAAATCAACAGATATAAGTAAAGGCCGTTCTCAAAATGTCTGGTAAGTGTTGGTTAACGCTAACCAACTGAAAACAGATTTTATTACCGGCAAAATTTGGCCTGTTAAGCGTATGTTATCTCAACAACCCAATCTGTATTTAATACCTACACAATTTTTATGAATGGTATCCCGTCAAAAAATAAAATAACAAAAGAAAAACCGCATACTAAGACAATCCACACCAAATTTGGACTAATTTTAATAAAAGCACAAATAATATATTACAGTCCTTTCAAACCCTATTAATTTTTCAACAAAACGACCTTAACGACTGACTGAAAAATTGAGGTACTTCTAGTAGGACAATTAAAAAAAAAAAATGTTAAGATTTTTGATTTGGTAAAGAAGTTACTTTGTATCGGTCAGATTATAAAACCATATAAGTTTGTAAATTCAATATTTTTAATAAAAACTTTTTATTCATTTTTTTTAAATGTTATTCCAGTCATAAATTTTTTAAAATTGAAAGTGCTCTGACTAATGCAAAGTAATATTGTTAATGCATTCAAACACTTTTTAAATTTTTTAAATCAATCCTTGGGAAGCACAAGTTAGTCACAGCTATTCCACGTCTATAAATATTTTGATCTTATGACCAAATGAAATGTGCATGTGTTTACTAAATACATACCTACATAAAGACTAGCAGTCACTACAATGAACAAAATAATTACCTAAACAAAACTCCCTAAAAATGACTTATTAGTTGAGGCCTTAATATAGAGCAGTTCCCAGCAATGAAAATAAAAATAAAATTAATATTGCAAAAATAAAGAATTTCTTAACTTGCTAATTAACTATTTCGAGGATACATGGACGTTGAGGAAGAAATATTCTGAAACCTCAGAACTGAAATGAAATTTCCAATTTTGGGTTAGCTCAAAGTTGAAGGGAAATAATACATTGATTCGGGATACCTAACTCAAACTTAACCTCAACTAACCTAAACTTAAGAAAAGTAAAACAAAATAATTGAGTTTTTAAGTTTTTCAAATTATTGCAACTCAACTGTATACTATTATTATCACATAAATAATGACAGCAGTGGAGTTATAATATTAAACATAAAATCAGTTAAATTGTTTTTCATTATATTGTATAAGTGTTAGTATTATTGCAAGTTTTGTATAGTAAAATAATAGTTTAAGAAATAAAGAAAAACGATTGAAAAAATTAGGGGACAAAATGTATAGTAAATATAACTAAGGCACGTACAAAATATGCTATTCTTATATCTTAATATCCTAGTTTTGTAATGTAGAAACCAATGTATAATGTTAACTCTTTTTATAAATTGTTACTATCTAGTTAAATTAAGATTAATTTCATAAAGAGATGAAAGGTAACATTTATCTGGAACTTGTTTATAAAATAATTAAACATAAAATAAATAATATTTATGTAGTAGGTAATGCACAAATAATAGTTTATAGTACCTACTACCTAAATCATACATTTTTATTTTAATTAAATACTATGATTTATGGTTATTACAAATTCAATTTGTCAATTTAAGAATTAAGTCATTTATATAATGTATGAAATTAAATTTCAATGATGATTATTTAAGAATTATTATACTTAATTTAAATGGGCTTTATAAGTAACATGATACAAAATAGATAGTAGCTATAGGAAAAAGTTATAAAATATAAATCATACCAATCCACTTGTATTATGTACACAATTCATATTGATGCGCGTCACAAAGCGAGCGACAGGTGCATCATCCGGATACATAGGACCACATTCTACTTTTAAACTGTACATTCTATTTTCGTAAGGAGTCTAAATAAGAAAACAAAATTATTAATACTTAACACTTCAATCAAATATGATATTAATTTAATACTAAGATAATATTATGTATGATAATATTTATACCCTAGGTGGTCCAATGATCATTCCAGTCCATTGGGTTAAAGTCATATCATCATCTTTTTCGAGACCCCAACTAATTGTGCCATCGCCCACACCTTTTTGTCCTTGTTCCAACTCTTCAAGTAGTCTAAAATTTCTTGGAATCACTAAAAAAAACATTAAAATTATTATTAATAATTAAATAACAACAGAGTTGTGGCTATATTATAATTGCTGTCTCCAGAAAACAAAATAATCAGAGTCAAAACAAGTAATGGCGCTTACAACATTTGCCGTCAGGCTAAAGAGCGAGCCATCGATCGTGTATTCGTCTACCTGAACTTAAGGCAAACAATGGTGGGAATTACAATAGTAAATTGCTATACAACATGTCGATAATAATATTAAACTCAAGTCGGGGAAAACACATGGAACGTAACAAAGTCTCGATTTAGTAAAATATAATATTGTGCGAGTACAGGCGACAACAATCATTTTTTCGGAACAGCAGATCGGACCAGTCGGAAACCATACAGAATTCGAAGGAAACGCGGTCACCGCCGCCGCTCAAAGACAAAACCATGGACGGGGCAAATCGTTTCAGCGCGGCAGGTCGGACGAGACCGACAACGACGTCGCGACGTGCATCGCCAGAGCGACCGCGTGTACTCACCCACTGTATTCGTGATGGCCATCTCGAGCGAAGCGATTGCTAGCTAACGGCAGCGTGAAAAAGGCGAGAACGTCAGTTCAGTGACTGCAGTCGGTATGGACGTCGATTGTCGGATGGTCGGTGAACACCAAGTCCGTCGTTGTATAACTATGTTGTTATTATTATTATTATTATTATTATTGTTTAATATAATATAATATATTGTTATAACATACGATTTACGATATTGCGTGAGAGCACATACCTATCATACGGGATACGGCAACGGCAGTCGGTCAGAGAGAACGACGGCGGAGGCAGCGACGACGGCTGCAAATGATTGGCCCGGCGCTTCCGAGAACAGTGTGACCAAAAGTCCGTGGCCGGCCGGCTACATTCCGTGGCGCACGTGCACTGTTCGTCTGGTCTTATCATATTATTCTTATCACTCCGGGAGAAATGGGAAATCACCATCATTGATTGCGATGTTGGTACCATTGATTTGGTGGTACGAGTACGTATTTTTTCGAACGTAGAAATTAAATATTTAATCTGTTCTGTATTTCTGTGGATTTTGGTATTACGGTCTTGTGCTTTTATGAAAGTTGAAAAACGTAAATCTGAAAGCCATGTGCCCGTGTTTGAGCGTCTAGCGGATCACACATAGTGTCGTCAAAATGAAAGTCAAAAAGTGGTTTAATTCCGTGTTTGATCAACGCATACCGTTATATTAAAATGTTTTATTATATTATAATATTTTTAGGAATGAAATCTTCATAGATAATAAAAGAGTCTGTAGTCTATACCAGTTTCATGTGGGGTCGTGTGCTATTTTGAACACCAGTAACGCTTAAATAATTATCCATCTATAAAAAAACTATTTATAAAATATAATTCAAGACTGTATTCATCTATTCCCGTTGAGCGTTTATTTTCATTTGATAGTTTTGTGCACTCGCCCAGTAGATCTAATCTATCAGACAAAATGTTTGAAAAATTAATTTTAAGATTTTATTTATAAAAATAACATTTAATTTACACTAACCATAACTATTAAGTCCATAAGACCATTTAATTCATAATTTCATTTATTTATTAATTTTTGACCATTAAGTCCATAACCAATTTTATTATACACATATGGCAACATATATATAAGTATAAATTAAGATGTAAATTTTATGTAATTTAATAATTTTGGTGTATTTATATTATATATGTGATGTATTAGTTATAAATATATAATGTGTACCTATTAACTTATTCTTTTATTTAATATAATAATGACTTTATAAGTATTTATAAATACTATTACTATGTATTTATTATGTATAGACAGTATAGTGAATTGGGTATAAGTTAATAAAATTCGATTGGAAATATAAAAGTATCATCATCATGTATCTTGTATCTTGGTACATATGTATATACTTTTTTTTTGAGTATCTTGCCCAACTCTGGCGCTAGTATAGTAGTATTCTATAATCTCCTTGGTGATCTTTGTTGTTCTATTTTAGTACACTATTGCCTATGATGGTTCGAATTTGTCTATGGTCAATGCGTCGGCCATCGGTAATTTATTATTTCACATGATATTTCACAGCATAGAAAAGATAAGGTCTATGACTGTGATATATTAATTATTACATTTCGATCATGTAATAAATTATAGAGTTGTCAATTTTTGGCATGATCGTTATCTATTTGGCTATTAGGTTAATGGTTGGCGACATAGACTCACAGACCTATAAACTTTAGTCCATGACAAAACAAATTTATTTTATTTTATATTTTGTCATGAGCCAGCGTTTTCCGTACGCACTGCGCACACAAGTAAGCGTTCTACTTAATAAATAGCATGATTGTTGATCATGGTTTCGCTTAAACAATTCGCCAATTTCAAGCTGATACAGCCCGATCGTCGTGCGTGATTTGACGATGTTTTCGGGCGCTTGCAACAAAGTTTTTGGCCGCTGTGGTGGAAAAACGAACGGACAAGGGTCCGAGTCCGAGTCCGACGGAGATTCGCTGTCGACATGCAACGAAAGGGCCAAACTGGACATCAGACAGTTGGAGGTGGATATCGAGCGGCAGAGGTCGGCGGCGGTGAAGGCAGCTGCAGCGGTAGAACGAAAAAAGTCGTCAGCGGACCGGGACGTCGAGATGGAAAACCGGTGGCTTGTCCGGAGGCTGTGTAAAGTGGAAGATGAAAACCGTTGGCTGATGCGTAGGCTTCGAATGATGAGGTTAGCGAACCGAAAGCTCGGCGAACAGCTGCGCGAATCACAAGTCGAGAACCGGAAGCTGTGCGAATGCAATACCAAGCTCGAATTGCAGGAAGCAAAGCGCGATGTTCACTTAAAGGTTGTAGAAGAGAAATGCAGTATCTTGTCGTCGGTGGTCAACGATATACGGGCGCTCATCGGCTGGAAATAATATTTTTATAAAACCGGAATCGCACGTGGGTGGATGAGTTCACTGGTGGAACCACTGGCATATTAGCGAGGGAGATCTCTCCTTCCTTGATATTTTTTTCTGTAATTTGTTAACTGTGTAATTTGTCAACAATAATATACAAGTAAACATCACTGGTATAAAACGAAAGAATTGTTATTACCTACATTATGAAAATGAAAAGTGTATGTACACTTAAGAAGCCTCGCTATTGCCGTCAATTTTAGCTGAAAAGACCTAAAGTATTGACAAAATTAAAGTTAGTTTACGTTGTCCGATTTGAATTCTACTAACCAGAAAATTGTCTATAGATCCTACGAAACACTTTTTAAAAATTAAATTTTACATTTATGTGAACTGTAATATTTAAAACTTGAAAATATGAACTTTTTCGAATCATAATTAAAATTAAAATTAATATTATAAATGGAAAATGTTTCGTACGATGTACAGACATTTTTCTACTGAATTTAAATATTTTTTCAGAATCAAAGTCAGACTACGTTAACTAACTTTAATTTTGTCAAACCAAATGTATGTTATTTAAATAGTAGTGGATCATCTGATGATGAGATCTTGTCCGATAGTGAAAATTAAGGTGAATTGTTTTAAATTATTTTAAAACTCTCTAACGTCGTCTAAAAAAAAGATTTATTGTAAAATATTCATATCATTAATATTCTGTTATAACTGTTACTAGCCCCCTGGTATTGGTAAAGTGGAAATCCCAAGAAGTGTCGGGCGGTGAAGTGGAAATCCCAAGAAGTGCCGGGTGGTGAAGTGGAAATCCCCAAAAGTGCTACGTGCATATTGAACGCGCGTATACCCAGCACAAGCAGACACTGAAATAGTGAAATCTATACCACGGTACATACAAAACATAAACTTTTGGTTACATCTTATAATCATATTATAACCTCCATGCGTGACGCTTTAAATAAATAAAACCAAATCGTTTCTTTCGTGGAATATTGTTGTAGAATTACAGTCTAGTTGTTGCGTAGATCCCTGCATACATTTATTTTATTTTTTTTATTTTTGTGTCCGTGTACACGATTAGTATTCGAAAAAATGCTTTGATTTTCATCTTCAGTATCTTGTTCGATGGAAATGTGAATCTAGTTGGTACTTTTTGGAGGTCAAAATTTAAAATTCCCAATAGTATTCAAAAGCGCCCGGAAAAACAAAATAAAAATTAAGGAAAAACGGGAATTTTTAATCAATTTTGGCTTTTGGTGTGACTCAAAAACAAATAATAGTAAGTACATGAAATTTTCACTGAATGTTTGTATAAGCCTTTTCTATAACTGAAAAATTTTCAAAATATTTTGACTTGTTTTGGTGTTGTTTAAGAATATACTCAGTTTCCAACTTTTTTAGGTTTTTTTTCTATGAATGTCAATAAAACTATATTTATTAGGTAAAAAAGCTTGAACATTTAATACAAAGCTCCTACTATGTTGTTACAATGACGTTTAGAAAATATTAAATATCCTTTGTCACAGTTTTTTTTTTTTATAAGCATTTAAAGTTTAAATATTGACAAAATACGGAAAAAACACGATATTTTGAAAATTATTTTTAGTTAAAATTTCATAAAAATTTTTTTTTTAAATCTAAGATTTGAAAATGTAATACAAGATTCTTTATAAGATTATCTACCTTTATCAAAAAAAAAATTTCTTTAAGAAATTAAATCTTTATGAGTGTTTGAAATTCAAATTTTTACAATATTGGATATTCACTTGATTTCTCATGTAGCGATTTTCTTATTTTGTTGTAATTCAAAAACGAATAACTGTGGATACATGAAAATTTCACTGAATGTTTATTTCATCAATTCTTATACTTAATAAAATTTTCAAAATATTTTGACTTGTTTTAAACTGTTTACGGACAATTTCAAATTTCAATTTTTAATTTTTTTCTATGAATATCAATAATGTTTTATCTGTTGTGCCAAAAAGTGTAAAAATTGTATACATGGCTCCTGAAATATTTTTACAACAGCAGTTGAAAAATATTAAAAATACATAGGCACAATTTTTTTTGTAAGCATTTAAATATCAAATTTAAATTTGAATAATTATTTTGTAGTTAAAAATGTATAAAATGTTCAACTTTTATATCTAAGGATTGAAAATTTAAAACAAGATTCCACGTAAGTAGTTAATCCTGTTACCCAAAAATCTAAAAAATACATAAGTTTTTTTTTATAGTCATTTTAAGTTCAAATTTGGACGAAATTACATATTAAAAAACCTAGAATATTTTTTCTAGTTGTTTTGTTGTGATTGTATAATATTATTCGTGGGTACTTGAAACTTCTAAAGTATACTATTATACATCTATGATAGTATCACGGTTTTTTGTTGATGTAGGTATAACGTGTTACAAGTATACCTGATGGATATTGTGATATGATTAATTTGGAATTTATTATAGGTACTTATTATAGGTCAATTATTTTTTTATTATCATAGATAAGTATATAATATGTCTTAAACATAGACTGACATACCGTCTCCGCTCAGAATCGTTTTTCTTATACAATGATATTATACCATTTAATTCAAATTTAATACCAGCTATTATACAGTGACCCACTTGTAACCTACTATACAGCAGAGCGACATCCACATGCCAATCTTTTTTAATTATTATTTTTATATAATAAATTATGTTTATTTTCTCAACCCTGTATTATATAAGTAATAGGTAAATTAAACAAACATAAATGTTTGACTTTTGAACATAAAATAATGAAGAAAAAAAGAAAGCTGTCATAATATTGACAAATTAATTTTATTATGAATATAATTAAATATTGATAGTTGATACAGAACAATAGATCCATTTTTAGTTCTTTAGGTATTGTTATTATTAGAAAGGTAAATTTGTCAAGAATACCTCAATAGTAGAAACAATCGTATTTACTAATAAAAAAGATGGCTCTTAGAAATTTTATTATTAATTAACCTTAAATTCTAGATATTTTACCATTTTTACCATTTTATTGATTAATTTACTGATGGTAATTTTTTTACGTAAATTATTCTATTCTAGTTTCTATGGATCTTTAATATTTTTGAACTACTATTAAAGTATCTTATAAGGACACTTGCATTATATTTTCAATTGGCAATAATTTAAAAAAACTATCTAAAGACTATAAATAGCTCAAAAAGAGTCAATATATTTCAAATATGTTACCATAAATGGACAATTTTATTTGGTGAATATTTCAAGTGAATAGTTATAAGTTTTTGATTTACACCCACAGATTTTTATATAGAAAGATATAGATCTATCTTAAACCGTGGGTTAAACGTTCTATGATTACACCAAAAATATAAAATCGACTTTTCAAAAAATGCTGTGGCTGTTATCTTCCTAGATTATGTTATCACAGATTTTATATAAATTGATAAGCACTAGTTTGAAACATTTTAAGGATCCAATAAATGATAATAATTATTAATTAATAAATATTAAATAATTATTATTCCATAAATATCATACATTTTTATATTAAATTATTCATTACACCAGTAGTCACTAGTCATTACGACAAAATAAATATTAGGAAGTTTCTGTGGTCGTTTGCTTAAGAAATAAGAACTAAGAACTGTTTCGAAAACATCAAAAATCAAAATGAATATATTGCCAAAAAAGAGGTAAGTGGACTACAATATTATAGTCTATAGACAACCATTTGTCTATCTGTTTTAAATAAAAACAATTTTGTGGTCTAGCCAGTATATTGATCTTATTTTACTGTTATTAAAAATAATCAAACTATTTGGAGTGATATTCTTGAATTTTGATACATGTTAAGTAATAAGTATTTCCAAATTGTATTCCAATATAAATATTATGAATTGATTAGAAAATAAGTTAATAAGTAGGTGAAACAATTAATAGACTGTATTATGTTAGAATAATATTAATTAGTAAAACTAGATCACGTTTCTTTAAACATTAAAACTTAGGTTGTATAATAAGAAAACAGAGTATACAATTTTATGATATACTTATCACTAGGGCCTGTATTTTAAAGCAAAAAGAAACTTTTTTTTGGGTGATCTTAGCTAGTGATTTCCAACTACAAAATTTGTTTCATGAAACACTTACTTCAAATGGGAAACTTTTATTTTGCATTTTTTAGCACTTTTTGGTCATTTTGTTATTTTTAATGCATATTTGCATGTCATACCTACAACTACTGTAGTCCTTTTGTAGTCAATTTTAAGGTCATTATTGAAGCAAAATAAATTTTTTATGAACTGTTTTAGAGCATTTAAAACCTGGGCCCTACTTATCACTAGGGAACGGATTTATATGTAATAAAAATATAAAAATATGTACATATATATGGAAGTATAATTTATAAATTATGTGTTAAAAACATCCAAATATGTGGGAAAAAAATTTAGTTAAATTAAAAAAAAAATACAATTAAAATTATTAAGATTATTAAAATTATTAAATTATCAAAATGATTTGTTGCATTGAATTATTACAATTTCTTTTAAATTTTCAAATGTTAAATGTCGCCATTAGGTCTCAAAATATTTTTAAAACGGCTAAATGATCGTTCCACATCAACCGATGTAATTGGAGCATATTTGAAGCGCATAATATCAGAAAGCGATAATTCCAAATTTTTAGAAGTGTATCTGCCACTCATTATGTCATTGATTGTTTTAAAATCAATATAGCCTGGATTTTTTTCTGTAACTGCATGAATTTTCTTTTTTAATATAAATGTATACTATATTAAGATATCTATTATATCTATATGAAAATTATAAGATAACGACTATAAAAACTACTAAATATTTGCTCCACGTGGATCGTCACAGTTCATAATGGCTTGAAAACGTATGGACGATGAAATGATAAAATATGTTTAAAAATATTTATAAATTAGTGAAATATGTAAAAATATGTAAAATAAAAGTAGCATCATTTTAATAGGAATGATTTAAATCATGAACATTTCTTATCGGTTCTTAAATATCTTGTTTTAATAAAAATATGCATTTACATATAAATCCGTTCCCTACTTATCACCCTTATAAGTTATAACCTTATTGTCCTAGCCCAATTATAAAGTATTTTTAAAACCAGTGTTTTTTATCATGAATATAATGCATTCCTAAATATTCTTAAAATATAATTTAATAATATAATTATTAAACATACCTTATTAATATTATTATAGGTGGCATGTCCGAACCAAAGATAACATTGCACGTGTTAGACGCGATGAAGCACAAGCCGCTGAAGAAGAGAAGAAACTTAAGATGAGGATACAGTTAGCTGTAAGTAGTTAAAAAATAAGTTTGATTATAATTTGTTATTAAAAATAAAGTATCATGCATTACATTTGATAAGTGAAAACTATCTTTCACAAAATGAGGAGGTCATAGGCGTGCGCATGGGACTCGACTGGAATCTTTTTAGGGCATACTAAAATTTATATAATATATATTTATTATAATAATATGTTTGAACATTCTATTTGTCGTAAATTGTGATAGTGAAATAAATTTAAAAATATTTGTGTATCCCACTACATACATTTTATTTGTCTAAATTGTGTACAAAATATGTACTATGACTAAAGACATTAAGAGGTCGGTTATACATAAAGACATCACTTAATACATATCTATCGATGTTATAAACCAGATTCTAATACTAATAAATAATAATGAATCTATCCATACATGGATTGATTATATGAAAACCAATAATTACATAAAATAATTTAATAGATTTTTCACTGAACTGAATTTATTGAGTGACCAGTGTACCTAATACCTGTTACAAGTTGTTCCTGTGAACGGGTGTTTTCAAAATTAACAATAGTGAAAACTGAATTAAGGAGTACTAATTATGCACCAAGGTCCACGACCGACTTAATAGTTTATTATTAATGTTTACTGAACCAGAAGTAACATTTAGTATTAACATTAACACGGTGATTGACAAATTCAAAATTATGGAAAATAGGAGAATTAATTTAAAGTTTTTCTTTAATTACAATTATTCTATAATTACACATTTATATAAGTATTATGTTTACAACATTTTTGTTTATTAAACCAAGCTTTTTTTTAAATTTTGGGTTATGTGTTTTCTTCTTTCTATACATAATTATATTTTTGTATTTGTATCATTTGATTTTAATGAATTTAAAGTTGTATTTTTAACTTCAAAAATATATGTCTAGAAATTAGCACATTAATGTTGTGTGCACATACAACTTGATTATATTTATACATAAAAATATTACACAGTTATTAATTTACAATTAGAATGTATGTTGATGTATTAAAAAAACCGGAAGCTCTGTCCAAGCATTGGTACACTAATTATTCCAAGCTCGACCGGACATTGAAGTTTGCGCACGCCTATGGAGGAGGTATCGACCTAACTCTAATCTATATTCATAGATATCTTATTTAATCTGTAGGTTTTACAATTTTAATAATATAATTATTTTAAAATTCTATACTACATTATCACATTACATATTTATTACTATAAAGTATAAATATAGGTAATCTTTAAAATATAATAATTTTAATATTATAAACAATTTATAGATGCATATTAATAATACTTATGTTTTACATTAGGAGCAAGAAACAAAACTTTCATTGCTGAGAAATAGATCAAAACAAAGATATGATGACTCTGGAGACCGACCCGAAGAAACTAAACCTGAAGTGTTAAGTCATGTTAATTTTTTCCAAGACCTTGAAGATGGGCATGTTGCTCATACAGGTGTTAACAAAGAACATGAACAGGAAAAAAAGGAAGAAAAAGAAGCATATGAAAAAAAAGTTGGTTATCTTACTTATTTAGGACAGGACACAGATGAGGTTACTGGCAATGTACAATGGTATAACAAGAAACCAAAACGATTAGACTTATGTGAAACTGATAAAGAAATTGAAACAAAAGTTAAAACATTTAATGATCCACTTATTGTAATGAAGAAATATGTTGAAACGGATCTAAAAGGCAGTAAACATTCAAAAGAATTGATAAAAAAAAAGGACGAATCACCTATAAAAAAACATAAGAAAAAACATAAGAAAAAAGAAAAGAAAAAGGAAAAAGTTAATGACAAAAACAAAAATAAATTAATTTTGGAAAAACTTAGAGAAAAGAGATTAAAGAGAGAAAGGGAAGAGAGGTTTAGAGCCAGTCAATTATTGGCAAGAATAAATGGAGTCGTACCTGTTGAAGTTTCAAAACCACAACCAAAACCGGCGATTGTTCAAAAGTATAATTCTCAGTTTAATCCATACTTAGCTAAGCAAAATTATCCTACAAGTTTTAATTCATAACCATACAATCTAGAAAATTAATTTTTTGTGTTTAGTTAATATTTTAAATCTTTTATTATACCTATTGAATAAAATGTTGAATAATAATAATATTAGCATTTATTTTTAAACTACATACTTTATAAAAAAATAACGATAATAAATTATATTTTAACTCTAATACCACGTACCTAATTATCTACATTTGTTTGGCAGCTATAATTTTAAAGTATAAACATTGATAATTTAATCGATACAAGTTGATGTCGCTCTACAGTACAGTAGGTTACAAAAGGGTTATTGTAATGGATGGTCTTAAATTTGAATTCAATGATATAATATATTAATATCATTGTATACAAAATTATGAAAAACGATTCTGAGCAGAGATGATTTGTCGGTCTAGGATATTTTATATTATATTTATATTGTTATTACTTTTATAAATTATTATTATTATTACGGTAAGTTCAGTTAGTATTATAAAATCACAAAAAAATAACTCTGTCTATATTGGTACATATTAGGTAGGGGAAATACTAAACAGATATAGGTATACCAATCATTGGAAAGGTACTATAGAATAGATTTGCAGAAAAAAATGGTTTACATTGGTTTACGTAAGATTACATAATTAGACAGGTAAAATATGAAGATTAGAATATACCTACATCTGTAAAAGTGTAGTGTCATATATTATATATAGTAATATTTCTATTAAATACAATTTAAAACAATTTGAGAAAAAATAATTGTCGTGCGGAGTCGGGTAATACGATTATACGAAGTAAAAAAAAGCATTAACCTAACCAATTAGTTTAAATAAAGAAAATAATAGTTAATTATCAGTTGTTTTTCAACGCGATGTCGCAGTGTCCCAATGTCCGTAAGTTTGTATTTTATAGATTTAAAAAAACTAAAATATGATATCGGTAGGTTCAGGTACCTGTTTTTCTTATATAAAAAGTTCATAGAAATAAAAGGAAAAGAAGCACTAACGCGAATACCTAACTGCGATAAGAAATGTAATGTTTTACAGCATGTTGAATTTACAGTTTAAAACGGTTTTATGGCCCCGAATTTCGACCAATGGAGGATAGGTACTGGTTCTTACCCTTATGCGCTGTTAACTTTTTTTATATTTTTAAATATAGGTAGTGATAGATAATGTATTTGTTTTTATATTCATAGAATTAAATGAATATTCCATAAAATTACAAATTACAAATCAGAGAAGTAGGTATTCATGAAAATATTTAATAATTATAGACTATAGTTGTAGATTGGTATAGGTATATCAGGGGGGGGGGCCCTAGGGACCACCTCCAAGCTGTATTTTTAAACAATTGTTTACTGTTAAAAATAAAATTACAAAGAAAAATCATCGACATTTTCTGAAAATTACGACTTGCATGTAAAGTATGACAGATTATAGGGTTACATTGCAAGTTACAACTATAGTACTTCTAGGTGTTTCCACGACAATTTAAATTTCATCCAACGACACAACTCCAACAGGGTATGGGTATAACCTACGTATCTATCTACCTCATATTATACCTTTCCCTATGTGTAATTTATTTGTCTAATATTATTAATGTATTATATTGTATTATAGGTGCAGGTGTTGTTAACACATTTTTACGTGCGCCAAACTTTCGCTCTCGTGTCGTATCCATGGGAACAATTTATGTATAAGACAAAGGAGACGTCTCGGCCGATATTAAACTGTCGTCGCTTTTTTTTTTTTTTTATTTCAGTATTGTAAAAATCGAAAAAAAACCTAGAAAGAAATCGAGCTAGTTCATCGCGGTCCGTGCTCGCATCACATACCTACCAATCATCATTTCGGTATACCGCTACCGACCGTACAGCCGATAAGTTACTATGACATCGATAATTTATTGTAAGTACCTACTAATTAACATAAAAGTCTATGGTAACCAGGTAGGTATTTATATTATTATATGACGTAACCATCCGATGTTTGTTTACGGCGACGCGTAGACCGTTGTAGGCCAACGTGCCAATATACCTACCTTTTAATACCCGCTATACCCATCATAATATTATAATAACGGTAGGTATCTATGCGCAAATGACGTATAAAAATCTATTGTCGACGTCGGCGCGCGTGCTACGTTGTAACAACGATGTCTGTGAACTTCATTGCTCGTTCTGGGTATACAGGAATAATGTATTCGGGGAGCATCGCGTTTTATAGATAACTTTCCGGCCAACTGCCGTATAATAAAAATAATTAAATTATATTGAAAATAATTATCTCGTCGATTACCTATCAGGTGTCTGGTATATATAAATATACGGAGTGTAACAAAAATAACTGACTATACTGACTTATATAATATAAATGATTGCTATAATTTTGGCGTAATCAATAATTACAATTTTTTTTTTTGTATACATATCATTTTTAAACACTTGCTTTATATTTAAAACATAATTATTGTTTTCATTTTTATTTCTCGAAACTGAAAATAAAAATGTTTAAAATTGATTCAAATGTTTTGGGAAAATTTTAAAATAGCCAATTTGTAAATCTGATTATAATTTTGATAGTAAAAACATTCACCGGAGTTTATTATTTAGAATTTTTTAAAACATTACAGTATTTTTTTTTTTTAGTACATTTATTTAAAACGTAAAAGTACTTTTCCAAAATATTGTTTTTGGGAATTTCCTGACATGAGTATTATTCTTAAATTATTTATTATCCATATAATTTTCACAATATTGTTGTCATACGCTTAACTAGCATACATTTTTTTTGTCAGACCTTTCTGTTACACCATTTATGTATAACATATAATATTGTCGCCGTCATGCAAAAAGTGACCAAGTGAAAATTTTTAAATTTTTAATTTCTATTGCTCTATAATTATTTAATTATTTTACTTTGTAAATTTTTGCATGTTTAAATCACAACATAGTTGCCAACGGGCAACAACTGACAAAAGAACAAAAAATATAACTTTTTTTTGAATTCATATTTTTTAGAAATATGTTAGGTTCTGTATCACATGTACTTGATCTTTAATTATAAAGTGTTGACTTATCGTCGATCTTGTTTTAGTCTAAATTATTTTCAGTATGCTGATATACATACAGATAACTGATAAATTATAATATACATTTCCTGTATATTAATTTTATATCTATTATTATTATGCCTGTTATTTTTTTTAGAAATATTTTAAATTATTATTATCAATCTCCATCTACAAAACAAGCTTGATTTAAGAGGATACCACTGATGGACCAATGAGTCAATTAGCTTTAATATTGGATCTGTTTGTGGGTCAGAATAGTGCACTGATATGGGATATGGGAAATGGGGAATCGTTACAGCAGTAGTAAATCAATTAAAAATATATTTCGGTTCAATTTAATGCAAAAAAAAAATTTCATATCAAGAGAGCTATTAAAATTATAACTGCTAACATATTTTTGTATTTAATTAAACTTAAAATAACAGTAATTTTAACTTACGTTTTCATGAAGCTCTGTCGACAATTTCCTGGTTTATTATTTGTGATATGTATATCTGTATGTGATTTATTGTGTGTGATAAATGATATTCATCAATAAACGATGGCAGCAGAGGAGTAGTATTGTGTAAACAGACCCTCCTCTACTGTTGGTTCAAAACAGAAAAAAAAACTTACGTTTTCATAATATCTTAACATCTAAAATAGCTGATTTATACGAATTATTCAGAAAAATATTTCAATAGTTGAATTATTTATTTCTATTGAGTATATAAAAAATTTTATACTATCGTGTAATATGTTTTGAGCTTATAAAATAGTTGGGTAGAGGAATTTTTTTAGTGTTTTATTTATGATTAACTTATTACATTATAGTTTTATATCTAATATATAAGTATATATTATATACATTATACCTATATAATATTATATGCATTAGCCATTAGGTGATCCATGATTATAGACTAGGAGAAGGACTTTGAGGCACCCCTGCGCGTACTATACCCATGTAAATGTATTACGCGTCTATTAATGTTGGCCGTAGATATACACAAAATTCTGCCAAGGAAAATGTATGCTTAGGTATATAATACTATGATATACAGGGTGATTCATTAATCGTAAAACACTCATTATCTTAAAAAAGAATTAATGTTTTTGAAAATATTTTTTTACATAGTTTCAAGTTGTTAAAAAACGTTTTTATTAAAAAATCATATTTTTAAATATTTTTTAAGTTTTTTTACTTTTTTGGAATGACAACATAGAGATTTAATTTAATTTTCTAAAGCAGAATATTTTTCTAAGTATTTTTATACATAAAAATCGAATTTAGGACGGGTAGTTTATGAGTTATAAGTTCCTATTTAAAGTTTAGACA
This sequence comes from Sitobion miscanthi, assembly GCA_008086715.1. Taxonomy (NCBI): domain Eukaryota; kingdom Metazoa; phylum Arthropoda; class Insecta; order Hemiptera; family Aphididae; genus Sitobion; species Sitobion miscanthi. The sequence goes on from CM017797.1 coordinate 2,402,104, forward strand.
AGCTGAGTAGTGGACAAACATTTTGCGGGGTAACCTATACCACTTCACTCCGCCCATCTAAACTTTAAATACTTATAACAACATAACTCATAAGCTACTCGTCCCAAATTCGATTTTTAAAATACTTGGAAAAATATTCTGCTTTGGAATATGAAATTAAACTCTATGCTGTCGTTCAAAAAATTAAAAACTTAAAAAATTATAAGGATAAAAAATATTTAAAAATATATTTTTTTTTAATAAAAACGTTGTTTTTTAATAACTTGAAACTATGTAAAAATATATTTTCAATAACATTAATATTTTTTGAGATAATGAGTGTTTTACTCTTAATGAATCGCCCTGTATTTACGCTGTTTGGAGAGGTCACCTCCGTTCATTCCTTGTAGGCGGCCCGTTGTGTGTCGCATGTCTTGTTAACATTTTGCCACAGTTGCAGTTGTCGTGTAAACTGTATTTCCGGTCGTCCGCTCATCCCGTCGACCCACTCGTACACGAAAAGTCCCCTGGCACCGGTTGGCATCTGCCTCGGTTTCTGACTAATATTTATATGATGTGTGTGTGTGAGGCTTTGCCCCGGTTAGGGCTCTGCCCCCCTTCACCCAATTTATGTTAATGAATAATGACATTCATTGTACATCGTCCATTGCTAGAGCTAATAAAAACTAAACTAACTCTACCCATTGACTATTATATTGTTAATTTAATAGTAATTTAATGATATAGATTAAGATCATTTTGTTTGTTGTAATATGCAATTGCAACAACATTTAATAAAAAAATATAATAATCTAAATGAAAAGTAAGAAATTTAAGTATTTTGAAAATAATGGAACTACAATTCCAAACGCCTATTACAGCTGTCTACTGAAGTATATATTTAAGAAATCATTTGAAACAATATATTGTTAGAAATATCTCTTTCAATATTTAGTAGGTACCTATTACCAGGAATGAAAAACGGTCTTGTGCTATTGTAAAGTTTACCTTATATAATATGTATTGACACGTTTCATTGTTAAAAATGACCTGTCGCGTGATGCCGAAGGACAGAGCTAACTTTAGAAGTTTATATGTATAGGTACAGGTTCCGTTAGAAAATGTTTAAATTGTGATAGGTTTTTGGAATAATTGATTGAATATTTTCGGTTCAGTCAAGGCCGTAACTGTAAACAAATTTTGGTAGGGGAGAGGATCCAAATTTATTTAATATAGATTCTAGACACTCATAATTTTCACGTTTAAAACATACACACTCTTTATTCTCGTTATTACTGTTTTAACGAAAATATAAAATTATTCTTTATACAATACTTAATAAACAATATTCATTGCTAAACTTTTTGTAATTTAAAAAAAAAATGTTGTGGGGTCTGACTTCCTGGACCCCCTCTCAGTTACGGTTTTGGTTCCGGTTCATTATTATAATTTTTAATATAGTTTTTAATGTTTTTAAGTCTTTCAATGAGTAGGTTGTACTATAGTACATAGTTAATAGTTATAATACTTATAAGTATTTCAATTTTAGATGAGCGGAGCTTTAGTTGCTAACAGAGGTTTCCCACAAAAAAATTTTGGTTCATTATTCTGGTTTTCTAAACTTAAATACTTACCTACCTATTAATAGTTATAACAGCTTGTACACTAAAGTTCTCAGAAAAACATTCTACTAAAAAATGTATGCTGTCATTCAACAAAAGTAAAATAACATAATATTTTTCAAAAGTCTTCTTTTGTAATTACTTATTTGTAATATGAAAAAATATATTTCTTATTTTTATATTGTAGAAAACTGGTGTTAATCTATAATATATAAAAGAATCTCACTCACCATCAATATTAAATTTAATATAATAACTAAATAAATCTGATTTCTTAACTGTTCAAAGAAGAATCACATTTTTTCTTTCATATAAAATGTATATATTTATAATGCTGTTATTGTGGAAATGAATAAGACCCCAATTTATTATTTTGGATTATTATTTACTAACGTTAATACGCATTTCTATATCTATGAGCTATTATAAACACATTCTATATTATGGCAGATATGTTTAAAACTGTTGAATTGTGTCTTAGAACTAGAAGTAAAACTCAAATAATAAAATATATTTCTGTGGTTAAAGCTTGTTGAGGGCATAAATCGCAGGAAATATTTCTTGACGACTGGCTGGTTCTTGAATGGTCAAAATGCTATGTTTGGTAGGAAGAAGGTTTGGGAATTGGTCTTCAAGTATATATACTCTCAGGAGTAAAACTTGGATATTATGTTCTCTGGGTAAGTCAGCTGAATTGTCGAATGGATTATTACCTATCAATTTAACGCTACCAGTTCGCAAACTTTACTCATGGATTCGAACGTGTAAAGAACTGTCATCGGGTGTGACGAGCAATTATTCCCAATCATTGGGTAAGTATAAGGTAGTTATAAGCTCGTCAAGCAAGGCTAGGTTGAGGTGAATAAGGTTTGAGAGCTTCCTTCTGAGTCCCATGGTAGTATGATATTTCATGGACAAAGTCAGCCCAGTACGGCAGTATCTAACCCTCAATGATACGATATCACGGTAAATAGACATTCAGTGGAAAAGTGTGAAGTCAAGACTCTAATATTCAGTAATATTCAGAAACACATACCCACTACCATAGAAAATACCATTTAGCCATGAGTCATGACGTATACTAGATTAAGACAAACGAATATGCCAAATCGGAATATAATATATATGATTTTTAACACAGAGAAGACTAGAGTGTAACTTGACGTGTTGATAATTTTTTTTGTATTTGTTACACATTTTGATTACTAAATTATCTATATATATTGAAGAAGATTAATTTCTTAGGTTTATCGTACCATTTATGGGTATAGAAGAGCGTTATATATTCATTGAAGCATTCGTCGTGCTGTTAATTTCCGCTGCACACGTCATTCGAATTTTATAACTTTTCTGCTTCCCCTGCAGTATATTATACGCACAACGCACGCTTTTAATTTATACCGTATCATTACGACTATTAAATATCTATTTTCTGAAACTTCCATGAGTATTTAAACTTTTGGAATGTCACGAGCCGAGGGTAGTGCACAGGGGGTTTTAAACGTCCCTATATAAAGAGGTGCACGGCACGTGTTTACCGATCATTGTATTCAGTGCTGCGGTTATAGGATTTGTGTGATAGTGGTAAATAATTCAATTATTTTTTTAAACCAAAATTCAATTATTATTGAAGATGCCACCAAAAACGGTAAGTAATACAATTGACTGTTAACATAATATTACGTGAGATATTATACAATAAATATTAATATTCCCGTATTTGGAATTAATTTTCAAGTTGAAATTAATTCCAAAAATATTTTTTAGGAGTGTCTGAAGTTCAAATGACGAAATTTGATATTCTGAAACCTTAAATTAACGATTTATCATCAAACGATTTTAACTTTTCAATTGTAATTCTTAAATAATTAATTATTTATATTAAATAGGCTTGAAATATTCCACTGCTAGATACTCAACTTATCATTTTCTATATTTAATGAAAATATGTTCGTGATATTTTGACTAATTTTAGGCTATTTATAGATTTTTTTTATAACTGTCAATAAAACCATTTGTCCTCAATCAAAAAGCTTAACAATTTAATACAATAGGTTCTTCATAAGGTTTTACCAAGGATGCAGGATTTTTTTGTTATAGACATTTGAAGTTTAAATTTACACGAAATTAAATGTTAAACACTTTAAACGAAGAATAAAATAATTTAAATTATTTTGTTGTAATTCAAAAATTTTATTCGTGGGGATTAAACACTTTTACGTGTATTATATTTTATATTGTACACAATGGCCTTTTTAAAATATTTAGATCAATTTTAAGCTATTGCCTATTTGTACCACGAACAGGCAACATCCTTCACACCGTTCATCGGTAAGTCGGTATTCACTCAAAAATTAATAATAAACATAATATGATATAAATATGTACCTATTGACTATTATTATAATAATTAAATATTAATGAAATAAATTCAATGTTTTTTACAAAAATAATTCAACCCTATCTAATAGTACTTTCACTTTTTAAGATAGGAAAATAAATAATTAATATAATAGTAACAGATATTATGGTATCATAAAATATACTTAGTAATATAGAATATTGTTTTATATGCGATGATGGTTTATCATTTAATTTAAATTTAACACATCCATTACAGTGGTCAGTGACTTTCTCAATAATGAGGTATAGGTACACCCGACATCTGTTCAGGCACGGATCCAGAGAAAGTATCTGGGGCGGGGTGGGCTAAAATTTTGTTACAACACAAATACGATATACATTGATTATGAATATATAGTATTTTTAAATTATAATCAATCAATCGTATCGAGTAGTAGTTCTGGGGGGGAGGAGGAGGAGGGCTAGCCCCTTGGATTCCTCCCTGCAACTATTGTAGGTACAACAGAATAGTTATCTACTTGCACACTTTTTTTTAAACTGTTTTATTCCAACTAATAAATAAATTATACTTGATTTCACGTCAAATACAACAGTATTGAAGGAAAGACAAACTATTAAAGAACTGCATGACGCATGTTTAGTTTTTTTAGAGTGAATTTATAACATTTAATCTATGGTCTTGATAAATATTTTTAACGAAAAGATTGAATCAAATTATTTTAACCAACCATAATGGCTAATCTAATTATTTGTAAACATACGATAAAATATTAAAATAAAGTAAAAAATAAGGTCCTCCAAAATAATCCAGCCCCATGTAGTTGACTGTCTTGTAGTTGAATAAGAATTAAATTGTTTTGAAAGGTTGTATAGTATGACACTATAATACTTGGAGGGATTCTTCCTTCCTAGTGATTATATATTTATATGAAATAATTATGTGAAGTAACGGCATTGTTATTATTTTCTTCTAATAGACGTATTACGAGAATAGAACAGTCATATTTGAGTGGTAAATTGACTTAAGTCTAAAATACGTTCATTAAATTACTTATTTTGTAAATAATATACTATACAAGCTTTAGTTTCATGTCATATAATTTATTTAATTTTACCAGTTAATGTACCTACCCACGACTTACACAGATGTCAGTGCAATGCATAATTGTTTAAACTTTTAAATACCAAAATGATAATGAAAAGTGTACAACAAATAAGCTTTAAAATAATATACATTAATATAAATGAAAAGCGTACGATTAATTAAGAAAAAAAAATCGGGTAAGTGGATGTCGCTCTGCTGTACAGTAGACACAAGTGGGTCACTGTAATGGATGGTATGATATTTGAATACAATGATATAATACCATCGTATATGAAAAACGATTCTGAGTGGATACGGGTTGTCAGTCTAGGATATTTTATATTATATTTATATTGTTAATTGTTATTATTAATCATTATTAATACGGTAGCCGGTAAGTTGAATTAATACAACAATATTAAAAAATTGAAAACTGATAATAAACAACTTGAAAAGAGTCAAAATATTTTGAAAATTTTATCAAGTATGAAAAATTATAAAATAAACATATGGTGTAAATTTCAAGTGTCTACGGTTATTTGTTTTTGGATTACAACAAAATAAGAAAATCGCTACATGAGAAATCGAGTGAATATCCAATGATATAAACATTTTAACTTCAAATTCTCATAAAAACTTAACTTGACTTTCCAGTAGACATCTTTTTTTTTTGATTTATGAGGAATCCGGTATTACATTAACAAATCTTAGATTTAAAGAGAACAATTTTTATGAATTTCTAACTCAAATTTAATAATTTACATATTTTCATGATTTTTACGTATATTGTCAAAATTCGAATTGAATTGCTCATAAAAATAAATTGTGTTTATGAATTTTTAATATTTTTCAACTTCCATTATAACAACTAACAATATATTAGGAGCCTTGCATTCAATTTTCAATCTTCGTTACCTAACGAATACAATTTTATTGACATTTATAGAAAAAAAAACTAAAATTAAACCAAAAACCAAACTCTTTTTTTTTTTTTTTGAAAACAAATTTTACGTAAAAATTCATGTTATTCTTTAATTTATTTTTATTTTTTCCTGCTGTTTTGAAAACTACTGGAATTTTAAATTTTGAATGCCCACTACAAGTGAAAATAAATTGAAAATGTTGTGCTGTAAAGAAAATGCTATTATAATTATTTCATAATTCGCTTGTTTTAGTGTTACACCAAAAACCAAAATCTTTTTTATCGTGAACCAATTTTGCGTAAAAATTCCGGTTTTCTTTAATTTTTGTTATTGTTTTTCCCGGCACTTTTGAAAACTACTGGGAATTTTGTACTTTTGATCCGCCTAAGTACCTACCGGCTACCAGCTAGATTCACTTTTCTTCCAGAAAAGATGCTGTTTAAGAAAATATAAGCATTTTTACTGTCTTATAAGGTGTTTACTGACACAAATAAAAAACACACATCATCGTTGTGAAATCAAAACATTCATCGCTTCGCTCAGAATCTGAAATGTGTACTTTAAGTAGTATTTTGCAACTAGAAAATTATCAAAGTAATATAATGTTGTCTCTGTTATTTTAATTGATCAATATATTATTATAATCAATTTACGTGTAACCACTTAACTTAATATATTTTGAAATAACGGAATGCTTTTATACAGGCTAATCAGAACAAAAGATCCGGAAGAATGGCTAAAAAGGGTGGGCAAGCGGTGCTTCAGGAAGAAATAAATAGCGATGATGATTGGACAAAAATTATAGACAAGCCGGGAATGTATGGTAATAAAAAAAAAAAAATATAATAATAATTATAATGTTTTTGTTTATTACTACTCTACCACTACTACTACTATTATTTACCTACTCGTTTGTTATTTAGTCGTTGACGTTTATACAGAATGGTGTGGCCCTTGTATACCAATGACAGCATACTTGAAAAAAATCAAGTTGGAATTAGGAAGTGAAAATCTACATTACGCTATAGTAAATATGCTCTGCCTTTATATACGAATGTCTTGTACATTGTACAATACATTTTAGTTACTATAAAAACAATTGAAGTAGATATGTAGCAATACATATATACAGTGGCATAGCGAATCATGTTTTTCAGAAGCAATTGCTTCTGGTTTCTGGGAGGTGGTGGTGGGTCATAACCGCATAAAGCCCACATGCACGGTCAGTCTTTGAACTTTATTTTGGGTGCTACCTAACCCCTCTATTTGAGCATATGAGTATCGTATACATCAGTTGGAGTAAGGTGGGGTAGATCATAAATAATTTGTTTGCTTCTATATGATTTAAAGTTTGCTACGCCACTGCATATATATAGTTGTAATGGATTAAAATGGGTTGAAACGACGATTCCTAGATACCTAACTAAATAAGTTAGGCATTAAAAATCTTAATTCTAAATAATATGTTGTATTGGTTACTTGGTTAACATCAATTAATTGATACATACAAAGATAAAATATCTCTAAAGAAGTTTTAGAGAAAGTTTTTTTAGATTGGAAATATAAAATTATATTTTTATGTTAATTGAAATCTTAGGTTTATTTATGATCTGTATTTACAAGTAGGTTATACAATACATAAATTAGATGTAGACTGTATATAATGTATAAATAATACGCAATTTAAAAATCCAATATTGACGGAAAAAGGGAAGTCAGTATTGGTGGCACCCTAGGGGTGTATAATTTATTTTAAATATACAGTATATCTCTGCACCATTTCCTTTACAAGCGTCTGAATGTATTACCTGCTGCAAAAATATATATGTTCCCGCCCATATTATTTAAGCTATATTAAAATTTTTTTATATATCATAATTATCATTCAGCAAGAATTTGAATGGCCATCGCAACGATTTGTAATGTATTCTTTTGTCCCTAAATTACATTTTAAAATTCACGCATGTCATATGCTCTACCCTTCAGTTGAATAGTAGCAATCTTTAAAAAAAGGCTTCAAAATAATTTTATCGATTAAAAAAAATTTCTCAATATTTTGCAATTTAGAGGTTAACTTCGCATAACCCTCAGAATGTTTGATTAATTTTAAAAAATGTTCAACATTTTAGCAAATTTATTACGAATAATAAATTATAAATTCTAAAATCCAACTAACAATAAAATTCTACTGCATCTAAGAATTCACAAATGGTTTGCCTAATTAAGTCTAAGTGCCCCCAAACCGACTTCTCTTCCTCACAGTAGGGGCTTGGGAGTTTTTGGGCGCAGCATCTGGTTTTCTGAAATCTAGTTATATTTGGTCAAGCCCCTGGGACCCTCCTATAGTTCAATATATATGTACAGACGTATATTGTCTATCGTGTCATAAAAAAAAAGTTAACATATTATGTTGGTATGGATTGTGATTAAATTAATAGGAACGTTTCCTTTTACTAATTCATTATTATTTATTTGTATATTGCTCATATTTGACTCATTTACTACGCAAAATATTTATAAATTCGTTTAATTAAATATTGTACAGATTTTGAAGGATCTTAAATAATAAAAAGTTGTTTGATTATGATAATTAAATTCTAGGCAAAATCTGACAATATAACTGTGCTAAAAAGGTTTCGACAAAAAAGTGAATCCCATTGGTTGTTTTTTTATGTAAGTATATTGACTATTAACCGTGAATAAAACAATATTTGGTTGATATCGTTAACTATAACTGTTTATTTTTTATTATTAATTATTGAAAAGGATGGGCAATTGGTCAATATCATTATTGGCACCAATGCTCCTAGGTTAATGCAATTAATAGTGGAGGAGTTGGAACAGTATGTTAAGTTCAAAAATGGCGAAATCCAGAAAGAGTTTGTGAGTACCTATATAATATGTAATTCGTATTTTGCATATGGATACCACAAACGGTGTTGAGTAATACCCAAACACAACATTTTTATAAATTAAGATACCGCTGACCCAAGTGACCAACGAGGAACAAAAAAAATTAAACGATAATGAAAACTATCAAAAACAAAAAACAAGAAAAGAAAAAAAAATTAGAGGTTTGTATCGTTATGTTTTGACTTTTGATAATGTTTAATTATATGGATATTGGATACAATAAATCTACGACTTTTTTTTGGTTATTTAATATTTAATTGAAAAATTAATTAAATCATTAACATTTATACCAATATCAATCTTTAATGCTAACCATCATATTATATTCATATATCTGGTTGTGGAAGTTATACTGCAGACACCTACTACCCCTTATCAATTTTTTTATCGAATAAATAATATTTATATCCATGTATATTGTATACTGTATAAATATTATATAGTACGGTTCAGTGTGTCGTTTGCACCACATCCCAACATATAAACATTTCATTTAACAATTTTTCAGAACATTGTATTAATTCATATACATTTATAATTTGTTATAAAACTGTTTCAAATTAACCTAGAGCGACGAAACGAAATGTACAGTGTAACCAACAACATGTTTGATTGACGGTGGTTTCAATAGAAGACCACTATGAAGAATCTCATAAAAAATAACAAATAATAACAATAAAGTAGTTTTTTTTTATACAACATCACAATGACTCAAATGATTAATAATTTAAGATTATAGAATGATGAAAAAGAGAGAACATTCTCTGAAACAATTTTCGGTCAACATTCAAATGCAGACGTGTGTCATGTTTTTTCCTCACACGGTCAAGTACATTATGGTGGAAAAACCAATTGAAGATGACGCTCAAGAACTCGATAAACCTCCTGAACCCGTGATGGTAGAAAAAAGGGTGTGCGAGGTGGCCAACTCGTGTGCTACTAAGTACGAGGAACTTATTGTTATTGACGCTAAAGATGTTGAGTTAACGGAAGACAATTTGAATGAGGTATATAAACTTATTTTAAATATACTTATCAGTAAAAATGTCCGAAAACGTTGAAAAATTACTCAAAACACATAAATTGTTACAAATGTTTTCTACAACAAAAGTTCTGTGTGCATGTCGCATGTGGAACAAATATATTATTAAGGAACAAACTTTATTACATTTTTTCGTAATAAATATTCGTATTCTAATTATTTCTAGGTCAAAATTAGATATTAATAATTATTATTAATTAGATATTTTCAACTATGCGTATGATTTTTAAAAAAAAATTTTCAACGTTGTTGCTTAGGTAATGTTATCATACTAATCATCGATTGCTGGGGTAACTTAGTTGCTGTTTTTTTATCAGCACTTAGATAGCCCACGAAATTATTCACACTTCCTGATAGTTTAAATCAAAAACGTCAATTTTTTTGCTATGAAAAATAATTTCTAATTGGATACATTTTTTTAAACATAAATATGTTTATTGTTTTCTGACTGATTTTTCGTAAGGTTTTCGTTTTCACGGTTACCTATTATTTATTAACAAAAACATATTAATTATGATTCATAGATTTTTTTGTAGAGGACAAAATAATATCTAGTAGAGTTTGGCCATCACAGTTGCCATGGCGTTATGGCAACCTGACAATAACAGAAATTAATTTTATGTTTATATTTAATTAATGTTATGACGTTATAATTTAGCGTTATAGTACCTATATAGGTTAACCTTAGCAAGCGTTACACAACATAATTACTTTAAACAACCAATTTCGCGTTGCAGTACCTAGATTGCAGCTAGCAAGTAGCAACTACTGTTGTTTAATATGATTAAGTAACAATTTACCAACATCGTTGGTACCTATAATATATATTTTTTCATAATTTTTAAAACATATTATGTATGATTAAATGATGATCCGTGCAGCAGAGAAAATAATATCAAGTAACACTCTAGTACTCTACACGTTTTTACTACCTATCAAGTATCAGTACCTTGAGGGTTATAGTGGGGTCATCCGCTTGTTCGGAGGTTAGCTTAAATTGAAAACATTCCGATAGATAATGATCTATAATAATTGGTAGTTGGTAGTTGACATAACTGAAACTGTCTAAAACATTGTTGTTGGTTCATCAGAAGTAATTGTTGATGAACAACATGTAGTTATCGGTCTATGAAATGTAGTATTCGGAGCTAACCAACATTATTGTTAACCACAGGTCGAACAGATTTAAGAATACAATTTTTGTTTACAACGTTGAAAATATTCTGACATGTTATATTATCCGGGGAATTATTTAAAATGTTGGATAAACTTATACGCTATAAATAACTAATAAGTAAAATAATAGGTATTAGTATATTGAATGCCTTTACTAAATGATTGTAATTTCATACATAACTACCTGCTTATTTAGATTGGAAATTATACATGAAATAATTTGTTGCATCCATCAATTTTAGTTTTTTTTTATGGAAAAAGAATTTTTGGAAAGCTTTCCGAAAGAATTGGTCGATCAACTGTTGAGTAAAAAAGTGTACTCGGTAATGTTGTCAATGCCAACTATAAAACAAGACACTGCACCCCAAGAAGCCGTCACAGAAGAAGAAAATCTGCCTGAGCCCATCGACTTAATGGGAGTAATAGAGCAAAAGTTAAGCACAATAATTTACGGCGACGGAACTCCATTATGCCCTAGTCCGAATTCGTAAGTACCTTACGTGAATAAGTTAGTTATAAACTTATATTACATATTACATAACTATCAATATGTACCTAATACTATTGATTATAATTTATAAATACTAGTATAATTTATAATCAATTAACGTAACCTTTATGTAAAATTATATTCACATATACTAATATTATAATTATAATAGTATATGAATTAAATAAAATAAGTATCTCGGTATTATTTAAATTTCAATAAACAAATTTACAAAACTTCAAAAAAATACTTGTGTGTCTCAACTCTCAGTATAGAAGTGAAATACTAAAATTAATATATAATTATTATAATATATTACCTATTACATTTTTTTTATAATTGTATATGATATATACATCAAAATCATAATTATATGATGGTCATATAATTTACAAATAAATCTGTAATTGTATAATAATATTAATTAGTTAAATATAAATAATATATTAAATAGTGTATACTGAGTATTCGTATGTTTTTATAGCGTTCAAGAACGTATAGACATCAAATAATGCTTTATTATTTTAATTTAGAATATTACTTATTAGTACAGCGGTCTGGTATGATCTGACTTAAAAATTAGATTTAAATTGCGTTACGAAAGTTAGTGACCCTATTTATCACAGGCTTGCAGATGTACATAAGAAAGTAAATAAATCCGGACAAAACTTACCATCGATTTATACCCCAAGAAATCCGTTGAGTAAAGCTTCGGCGCTGACCATTTTGTTCAGCAAATTCTGCCAAAACAATGGATACGTTGCACCCCTGCCACCTTTACCTCAGGTTAGAAAACTATTTTTATTACACGTTTTAGTTTTCTATATTATACCGCACAAAAGCCGATACTGTTTATCGTACTTTTTTCATCACACTGCGTGGTCGTTAAGGCGCATTCTCAAACTAAATTTTGACGTAGATACACTTGCATCAGCATTTTATATACACAGTAACGAGTGCATTATTTTTTTGCAGTACCTTGTCATTTTCGATATCAACAAATCCAACATCGTGTTACCGATCATAGAGGATCTTGAAGAAAAAGTCGTCTATTACGGGTTTTTCCGTAGCGCCGATCCCGAAAAACCCAAGCTACTCTGCAAAGATCCCGAATTGTTAGCTACATATGGCATGGACAGAGTTGGGTAGGTATTCAACTTTATTATTATAATGTAAATAAATATATATACATTAAGCATATATATTATATCAGTTAGCAATTATACGAACATATAATATTGAAAATTAAATCTACAATCGTATACAGTCAATTCGTTTTCTGTTGTAAAATAAAAGCTAACACTTGAGCGTTTTCAGAAGTCTCAATAAAGTCAGATCGTATCTATGGAATAATAAGTAAACAGTATTAAAGTTTAGTAGATTATTTTAATTTTCATACATAGTAAATTACTCGATTTTCATCTCTCGCTGCACACATCAAGATCGGTTAAACAGCCTTTAAAATTAAAAAAGTTAGTCGTCTACAAAAAAATTAAAATAATTTAAAATTTTTTTTTAAGTTCTCGAGGCGTAATAATTAATTAGGACGTTGAATATTTGTATATTTGCTCAGTTTTTGTTTCTGCATTAAAATTTAAAACACGTGTTCGACGTTTCTTCACGCACTCATGCATGTAATTGGCAGAGCAGTGGTTTTTACTTTCTTGAATTTAAATATGGAATTCAAATTGAAAAAAAAATGATAAATACTTATCAGACTTTATAAAATATATAGGTTTTAAGGTTTACAAGTACATTATACGACACACGATTTATATATTTAAATATCAAAATTACCGCCCAATTTTCCAAACATACACTATTTGAATTGATTAAAATGTAATATACTTTTAATATAATTATAACAGGTCACTTAATAATTATAAAATATTTTTAAGAATTGAAAATTTAAAGTTTGTATAAAATGTGCACCGAAAATAGTTTTCTAGATACTCGACTGTTGACACTGTACACTTTTTGAAACTGTCGGTATATACACGAATAGTGGACGCTAATAATATAAACGGTCAGAGTTTGATCATGATTTATCTCGTGATGATGTTTTTATCGCAGAAATCATTATTTCACGTTGTTATATTATTGTTGGTTTACTAATATAATATAAATATGGTATAGGGCAACACACAACGCGTGTGGTTTGTAGAAACATGAAATTCCTAAACTTTAAAACTTACCTAAATATTTGATAACTTAATGGATATGAGTAATTTAATTCCAAACATTTTACGCGAGTCATTAACTCTGTAAGTTGTGTTTCTCAGATGTATAATATAATAAGAGACACAAGATAAAAAATGTTTTTTTGTTTTAAATCAAAAACTACAACAAACTATAATAATCGTTGGTTGTGTATGTATAGTTAAAATATAGTTATATTTAAAAAATATTAATAAGGATACAAGTTATTGTTGGGTAATTGGGATGAACACAGCGATGTTATGGGCGAAACACTGTATATAATATTAAACGCATTTCCAGTTTTACATTTTTTTTTATAAAATCTATGCCTGAGTGATAGTCATTAATTGTTTGAACGTTTTTGTTTTTTCTTTAAATTTTGTTTGTTTATTTATAACAAGTACCTACCTATATACATATATTGCACTTTTTGCACAGCAAAGACGCCAAATTGGTGTTGTCTGTGCTCATGGACGACAAGGATAAGAGTCTGTTGCGGTTCGTTGACGTTGGGCCAATTTACGTGAGTCCTGATCACGAGACGGGCATTGACGATGCTATTAAGTTTTTCCCACACGACTTCGACGAGATGGATGGCGAAGTAAAGTTGTGGCTGGCCCAGCAGGAGGTTCGAGAGGAGGAAGCTACAGGCGTGGACGTCTTGGGTGAAGGTGAAGAAGGAGTGATGGAAGAAGAGATCCTCCCGTCGGATCAGCAACAGGAACCAGCGCAGCCAACCGTCGTCGGTTAATATTGTATCCAATAATGTTTGCGCATCCATTGGTTTTTATTGCAAGTTCGACCATTTCCAATCGAATACATTTTCCCAAATCACAAAAATAGTTGTGATGAAACAAATTTTTGTAATCAGTTTATATTTTGTATTCCCGATACAAAATAAATGTATTCTTTACCTGATTGTTCAATAGCAAACGTTTTGAAAATGTGTTCTACACAATAATGTACCTATATTGCCTATACATTTCGCCGTGATACAATATGATCGAAAACAATATAATAATTATAATTTGGTAAAATACAAAACCCTGCAACAACATCGATAACAATAATATAAATAATGCATAATAATAAAAGTTAATAAAAGTTTTACACACATTATTATTAATCTCGCTCAGAATTGCTTTTATTATACAATGATACTATATAAATATCATTGAATTCAAATTTAACACCATCCATTACAGTGACCCACTTGTAACCTACTGTACAGCAGTAACACCCACTTGCCCACCTTTTTTTTATTTTACCCTAATGAGTAATTTTTTTATATTTTACTTAGTTATAAACTTTTTGAAATATTCTTTTTAAATAATAATAATCGTAATGGGTAAAAGTTACCCACTAATAGATTTTGAATTACTGTTATACAAATTTGAACTTTGTCTAAAAAAATGTTCAAACGGTATTTGCAGACTCGTGCACAAGTTTTTAGAATAAAAAAAAGTAAAAATTTGTTTTTATGTTACAAATGGTTGCAATTGATTTACAAAGAAAATATAGATAATATGTACTTTGAAGACGATACGAAAATTTTAGGGTGCCAACTTTACGCACGTCAATGTTATATCGAAAAAATAAATTTATCAGTTAGTTATTAATCATTTTAAGACGAATAATTATTATCATTTGTAGTTAACATTTCTATTTGAGTATTGAGTAGTACCTACTATAGTTATACACTTATACGAACACATTCTGTATGGTGTTTTTTTACCATACCTAATAAATGAATATAATGCATTCGATCATTCAAATTAAAGTTTTTATTAAATGTCCTTATCTGGTATGAAATTGGGTACAGAATATAATTATTATAAAAATATTTTATAGATATTGAATAGACCCACTTAAGTTTCATTGATTGAGTAGAAATTATTTTTTTAACGTTAGATTTTGACGACAACCATGCACTTATAATAAAAACCATTTTCTAATCTATATCGGTTTGATTTTCCAAAATACATGGAATGTATTCAAAATTACACCGGTATCACAATTATATCTTTAGTATTAAGCTGTAAGTCCATTTGTTAGGTCACAAATATTTTTTTCCGGAAATAACACAATTTAAAAAAAAAAAAAGTGGGTAAGTAAATGTCACTCTGCTGTACAGTAGGTTACAAGTGGGTCACTGTAATGGATGGTGTTAAATTTGAATTCAATGATATAATATCATTGTATGAGAAAAACGATTCTGAGCGAAAACAGTCAGTCAGCCTATGATATTACCAAGTATATTTGTCATTTGATATTATTGTGAATAAAGTAATTTATATTATAAATATAATAAAATAATATAATATAATATAATTTTATATTTATTTATTTATTTAAACTATTTGCGTGGAACCTTGTTTTAAATTTTCAATCCTTAGCTATAGAAGTTGAACATTTTATTAATGTTTAACTACAAAATAATTATTAAATTTTAAATTTGATAAATTTTGTCAAAATTTGAACTTTAAATGCTTATAAAAAAAAATTGTGCCATTGTATTTTTAATATTTTTCAACTGCTATTAGAACGAAATATCAGGAGCCTTACATTAAATTTTCACGCTTTTTTACCCAACAAATAAAATTTTATTGATATTTACAGAAAAAAAAACTAAAAAAATTGAAAACTGACAATGTCTGTTAACAGCTCAAAAAGAGTCAAATTATTTTCAAAATTTTATCGTGTATAGAAAATGCTAACATTCAGTAAAATTTTCAAGTATCTACAGTCATACGTTTTTCAATTACAACAAAATAAGAAAATCGTTACATGAGAAATTGAGTGAATTGAGTGATTATAATATTTATTTAATTTAAGTTTAATTAATTTGTTCATATGTTAGCTATTAAATTTTTGAAATATGCTTTTTAAATAATAATATAAGCATAATAAGAAAAAGTTATAGGTCCCTGAGAACAACAAATTTTAAATTACAAAAAAAAATAGTTAAAACCTTAATTTTATTAAAAAATCATAAAAATTAGAACTTTGTCTTTAAAAAAATTTCTCAAACTGTTTTCTAATCCACATTGGTTTGATTTTCCAAAATACATAGAATGTATTTAAAGTAACACCTGTATCCCAATTATATCTTTAGTATTAGGCTTTAAGTCCATTTGTTGGGTCGCAAATATTTTTTTTCAGAAATAACACAAATTAAAAAAAAAAAAATTTCTAATCCACAAGTTTATGGGTTTTTCTGGTAAACCAAATGTTTTACATTTAAACACCATAGATGTAAAAATGATTATGTGGACAGTTTTGATCAGATCCGTAAGATAAAGAGGAGTACCTGGGTTTACACTTTAACCCCCAACTCTTAAAGTTGGATACCTATTGGTTGTAACATCTTATAATTTGCGTTTTAGATGGCTTAAGCTTAATAATTATTATGCATAGATTACTACTACCGCTACACTACCACCACACTCATTTGCAAACCGTACTTAAAAATATATTTAATATCACAAAAATATTGAGTTATAATGCCACAGCCTACAAGTGTAGAACAAATTGGAAATGCACCTTCTACAGATTTTTTACTGTTACTAAAATAAAAATTATTATTTATATGTATAATATTATACCCACTCAGCACTCAATATTTTATAATTGTCAAGAAAACATACATTTGCACCACTAAAAACACATTATCTTTCTGAATTACTGTTAGAAGCAATCATAACAAAATAAACAGTGAGTTTATAGTTTAAGTTAATTTTATTAAAAAATATTATCGATTTATTGTGTTAAATTAACAAAATTGTTTTAATACTACCTATATTAATTAAACAAACAAATCTGAATTCTTTCAGTACACACTATACTATATTAATAACTGTCAGGCAGAGCATTAGAACTTTTTTGCAGGGAGTTCTGAGTGGTTCGGATACATTTTGTACACAAACAACAACAGACTGGTTTTTTCATAAGTTACAGTGATTACTTAGATAAATCATTTAACTTTATTTTAACACAACATAGGTAGAGTAGCATTTATTTTTTTAAAACATTCAGCACTTATCAATTGTGTATATATACATAAACACTGTACCAAAACAACAACTTATATATATTTTCTTATTATTTAAAGAAACATTTCAGTCTTTCGTTTGAAGGATCGTCCCATTTTATCATAATAAATAATTGAATTGACTAAAACATAATTTTTGTACAACACAACTAACACTAACTCAATGAGATGTGTCTCACTGTGGACCAAAAATGTTGTCTCATTGAAGCCAATTTGACATATTTACATTACCATGACAACTACATACACTAACGTTAACATAGTGATTCGTTTAATACATATTTAAAAAATAGACAACTTGAGTTAGAATTGTTAACTGTTTTGTTTTTACATATTAATTAATTATACAAAAAACAATCAAAAATAAATGAAAAATTTTCTTCACGTTATCAAAAACCGATTTTTATCATTATTTTAAACTGTTATCATCGGAGGCCAATGAAAATACGTTTATCCGTGAAGGCAACAATTTAAATCATAACCTCCAAATATCAAGCGTCAACAATTTCAATATTATGTCACTTGTCTCACTGTAGACCACTCTCACCTACTTCATTTTGAAACATTTCATCAGAACAGATTTACAACGTATTTTATCAATGCTTCATATTGATCACACACTGTACATACATCAATATTGACTGATTGTAGATATTTACTAACCACATTAAATCGTCGAAATAAATCTCCCCAAAATAGTGACATAAATGGAACTTCAAAACGGTTCATTAATCTAAGTAAACCACCAGCTTCATTTAGAGTGATAGATTTTTCACTTATATTTTCTGATATGTCGCATAGACATTGTTTAACACTATCCCAATTTTGATTTAGAGATTTACATGCATCTTCCCGAGCGGACCATCTTGTTTCGGAAAGATTTTTCAATGTGGATTTTACTTGAAGTAAGTTCCAACGATGAGTAGATGTGGAAAAAAAAATGTATAAATACTTTGAATAAAACTAAAAAATATATTAGCTTCCTTATAGCAACTTGCTGCACATGACCTTACTAAATTGAGTGAATGTGCTGAACATGGTACAAAGTCAGTCAATGGGGAAACTTCTAGCCTGGAGACCCGAGTAAATACCAGACCTATTTTTTGCATTATCGTATGATTGACCCCTCAAATGTGCAATATCAATATTATACTTTTTCAAGATAGGAAACACAGTATCAGCCATGCACTGAGATTTATGTCCAACATTTTCTAAAAAACATAAAAATCTTTCTACAGTTACCTGTAAGGTTTACACCTATGTTGTTTACATACCTTAATATAAAAGATAGTTGATCAACATGTGCAATATCTGGAGTTAAATCTATAACAATGGAGAAATACTGCGTATTAATGACTTCATCAATTATTTGATTTTGAACCTTAGTCGCCATTAACTTAATAAATTGTTCATATGTTGAATGAGACAAGTAAGAAGTATAACCTTTCCCAGGATTACCATAGTTCGACAAATGATTAGCCAAAAAAGGAACAAATTCTGTGATCATTTCAAGACACATCAAAAAATTACCATTGTGCAGCGAACCATTATTCTCATTGTCACCTCCAAAAGGTAAACCTCGACTAGATAACGATTTGATAACAGCACAAACTCTTGTGAGCACATTTTTCCAGTATACTTTTTCTGTTTCTAATTGAAATGTAAGCACTTCATTAACATTGTTCAATTCAGAAGATCTATTTTTCATTTTTACCACACATGTTTTATGTGAAAGTGAATTTTCATGTTTGTCTATTGATTTTGGCCTTTTCCGATCTGAGAAACCATTTTTTGAAAATACAGAAGTATTATTAAATAAATAGCAAGGAACACAAAAAATTGAACCTTTAAATTGTGAATAAACTAGATATTTTCTTGGACATTTCTTACCATCGACTAAAGCTGTTTCAAAAAAACTTTTATTTACATAACGGTTGATATTTCTGAATGAACCTCTACGAACTGACTGGTAAATTCATTTGGATTGACTAAAACTAGAATCTAAATTTTGGCTAAATCCATTTTGACATATGTAATCAATAGTAGGTACATGAATTTATTTTCCATTCAGCTGGATCTGACCTACAAATGATAATAAAATAATAATCCAACTATAGATGAGTAATTTAACATTTGGATACAAATTACATGTTCTAATGTACTATATTAAGATTATAAAGGCTTTAAAAGAAATAGTATATATCTATAGAACAAATAATATAAGTACCTATTCTGTATAACTGTATAACTTTAAATTAAAAATAAAACATTATAAAATACATACCCTGGTAATTAGTATTTCTAACACTTCAGAGTAATTAATATCATGTTCTTCACTTGTAACAACAGCTTCAACTGAGGAAGGCTCACTATAATCAAATTCAACAGTAAATTATAATTACTATTAATATAATCTATTATACATTTATATCACAAAACATAAACGAAAACTCACTTTATACTGTGATCAACATTGTCCAAGCTACCATGGTTCTCACTATGGTCTTCTGTTTTAAGTTTAAACATGGTATTTATTTTGTTTGTTTTTTTATAACTTCATTAAGTTTTTTCTTTTTTTTTTTTACCTCCTTACGATTGCAGGCACCACTAGCTTTGACTCTTTTTAGCGCCATTTCAACTAAAAAATTATTATGACAAAATTAAACTTACCTAGTCTTACTTATTAATTATTATTTACCCACTTGCTACCATGGCTAAATTACTGCATTCAATTCATATGTATAATGTATAAATATATAAACATATAAATATATCCAATAATTGTATGCAGATTTACAATGCAATTTAAGTGAACCTAAACTGTGTAATTGTAGTGTATCTACCTTAACTGGCACAACCTTACAATATCAATTATAAAGTTGAAAGTTTTAATATTATTATAAGTAATATAATAATAATAATAATATTTTATTTTATATAACAATTCAAAAAACATTACTCTTATTTCTATTATATTAGTTCACTTATAGAGATTTAAATTATGTAGGTACAGAGTACGTAGGTAATAGTCACTGACATATAGAGTTTAGTAAGTTGTTTAGTTGTATGATATGAAATGACTTAATGACACAAATGTATTTTAGTAGGTAAGTAAAGTACTACAATATGAAATTGCAACAACTTCTGAATCTTATGTATTAAATATTATAATTTATAATAAACTAAATCAACTTTTTTTTTTCCAGTTTGAACCGACGGCGCCGCGGGAATTGCTTTCGCAGTTTCGCATTACTTCTGCGAATCTAAATCAACTTACCTTATAATAAATTAGAATAAAATTCAAAGTATCAATTAAAACTGTCAAACATATACGGAAACATATACTTGCATAATAATAATAAAAGTATAGGACGATTTGCTTCGTATGGTGACAAAATAAAATAATATTATCAATATCTTTATTCAGCAGTCAACATTCAACAACTCGAAATTATTATTATCCATATACATTTAAACATTTTACATATTTCTTAGAAACCCGAACGGTCGTCATCGACTATCGTTAAAAATAGTTTTATTTTGATAATTCCCACAATCGACAATCTTGATTTGCCAATACGGGCCAACGCAGTTATACTATACGTCTAGTTTTACAGTTTACTAGTAAAAATAAACCCACAAATATTTAATAATATTAGGTACCTACCTACCTAGTTAATAACGTTTATTTTTCTTGGTTTAAAATGATAAAATATAGGTAAAAAAAAATGTATGCATATGTGAATTTAAAAATAAATAATAATAAAATGTATAATTTTTTAGAAATCTTCCACTTTACAAAAAAAAATAATTTTTTGTTTATTTTATCTGAGATAATTTTGCCACCCCCGGGCAATTGCCCACGCCCCACCGGTGCCCCTGCCTTAAAACCGGCCCTGATTAAACCACCATAGGATAGATGATGTATCCATGTTGGTATTTGATAATCATGTTCTTGTGTGAGTTCTAAATTCATCGTATTGTAGTCGAATCAAGTTTTGGAAACTAATTTATATTTTTTGGCAACCCAACCTAGTCTAGTATAGGAAAATTTAAAAAGTAGTATATTAATTTCTTATTTCAGGTATAAAGTAACTTAATTACATTTAGTCACTTTTTGGTCGTATAAATATGTACATTTGTAATGAAGGTAATTTCTCCTTTTATTATATTTAAATTGTATATAATACCCAAAAAATATATTATAATGTACACATTAATATACTTCTATTGACCTAGTAATAGTGAAGTAGTAGTAGGTGTATAGTAAAACCTCCTTAGTCCTTTATTAGCCCTAAATAATTTATATCCCGTATATTTTAGTCTCCTAAAAAAGGAAACTCCTTTACAACGGAAATATCAGTTGGTACCGAGCGATTCCGTTATAAGGTTTTACTGTATATATGTTACATTACTCTATATGTAAACTTTAAACCTAATGTAAAAATAAAAAAAATTAACCAATCATCATAGCCAGTGGTGTATAATGATAATAATCGATAATGTGAAAGTGGTAAATATTATAAAACTACAACAAAATAACTAAAATGATTATTCTCGGTTTTAAAATGTAGTTTTCTCCAAAAAATTGTAAATTGTTCTTTTTTTCCGTGTTCTTTTATTTCCTTGGTCTTTTTTCCGTTCGAAAATATAATTTTACATTGAAATTGGGAGAATGATTGGGAACACAAGTAACACGCGCTTAGGTTCACATTTTTTCAGACACCAAAAATGAATGCAACGTTTGAGTACCTCATATATTTAAAATAATACCACATTTGAGCACCTTCGATACGTTTAGGAGGTACACCGTACTCCGTCATATTATTTTCTATTTTATTTTTTAGAGTCTATTAGCGTTACCCAGGAGACACCACGGGGAGGTTGGCTCATAATCGTTACCCATTTTTTTTTTTTCGAAACCAATTTAAAAATATTTTTTTTTATTACATAATATTATATTAAATTATCGGGTCATTTCAAAAATACTAAATCTACCTAACTCAAAAATCGTATTTGATTTTATTTACTGCTATCTTATTTATTATAAAATTTTATTTTTTTCTGATATAACGTGGACCGCGATATCATAAATATTTCTTAATATTATTGTCAAGTTTAAATTCATTATTTTTTTTATTTAAATGTATTCATGTTATGTAACAGTTACGTTTAGTTGGCACAACAAAACATGTTGTGCTCGTATTTGTTTATTTTAAATTCATTACATTTTAAATTACCAATTATAATGCACTTTTTACCATGGCGGATTTCAAAAACTTCAGTAATATTCAGTATTTCAGTATATGTATTATGTTTACTCAAACATTCTCTGAATAGACTGATTTACCAGGTAAAATTATAAAATACCTTTAATTCTATGTTTTCAAACGTTGTGTTTATCTCTATTTGTACCCAAACGTGTTGGCTTTTAGGTCCATGTGCGATGTGCCTAAACGACAATCACTCAAAATAATACGGCCAATGGGGGGCCCCCTGGGCATGGTAGGCCCTAACCTAACCTAACCGCAGGTGGATTGCAGACCCGACGTCGAGAGGCTATAAGTGAAAACCCTATCACACAACATACGAAATAATTTACGAAAAATACGAACTATAATATACAATATACATACAAACAAATATAATATGTAAATTTATATATTTTGAGAAATGTGCAATTATAAAATAAATAACATATAGATACATTATATATTAACCAATACAATATATATGAACATGAACTTGTAGACTGTAGTGCGTATAGTATATGATTATATAAAAATATAACGTGAAAAAAATGCAAAAAAATCTCAGACGTCAGGCGGCTGTGTTTTCCATATGGCATGGCGAGTCGCCGCCCGAAGAGGAGCGTGTGACGGATTCGAACTTGAACCTCACCTATCAACCTTCGTTTGGGGAACCTATGCCTAACCTACCGAGCAAAGGCTTGTGCTGCCAGTAACCGTAAAAACTTCAAAACTTCAGCTACGGAGCGACGTAAACCGATATATTCGATATACATCGATGTAATCGTATAATAAGTACCTATATTAAATACACACTGTTTAAACTTTAATTGTAATTTATTCAATGATCTGACAGTTTTTATTATTATTACATTACTGTAATGTATGTTTGAATAATACATTTATTGATTTATTTAAATCAAACCACAACATTGTGTTCAAAATTGTATTATATTCTTAGTTAATTAACACAATAAAGTATAATAATATAAGTATAAAATAAAAAGATCATTAAAATAAATACAATTTAGGTTAAGTTAGTCTTTTGATTTATGTCTTTTATGACTTTTCGGTAAATCTAATAATACTGTTGAACTATGTTTTGTTGGTAGCAGTGTTAAACCATTTCACTCATTTTATTATGGACATTATTTTTGACCATTCTGGATGTTGTTTTTCGTCTATGATGTAAGTTAAATCAATCATTTTTTTGAGCAATTGACATTGAGCTGGTATGTTTGAAATATTTTCATTAGTTGTTAATCCTAAGTAGAAACTTAGTTTTACAGAGGTAGTGACATTTTTATTATTTTCATTTAAAGCTGTAACTTTGTTTAAAATTAATTGATCTGTATTATTAGTAATTGAATACCAAGGATCAGATGAAATGAAAACATTATTTTGGAATGTTTTTGGTAAATCTTCAAATGAACATCCTGGTATATAAATTAATAATGCACATAATATATGTTAAGACGGCCAATGATACTTATTGAAATACAAACATGTACAACTTGGTAATTGAAAATTTACTATATATTAGGAAGTCA
Organism: Sitobion miscanthi; assembly: GCA_008086715.1. NCBI lineage: Eukaryota > Metazoa > Arthropoda > Insecta > Hemiptera > Aphididae > Sitobion > Sitobion miscanthi. The sequence goes on from CM017797.1 coordinate 2,426,746, forward strand.
CTTTCACTCTTTACTTCCAACAATAATTGATCTAACTCTAATTTTTTTTAATTTTTTTTTTCTTTATTTTCTGAGTTGTAGCATATCAATAATATACATGTTTAACAAATGTTTCTGGCCGTCCATGTAAAAATAAAGGTATTTCTTTTGATATTTGTTTATAATTTGATGAAAGATTGTAGTTTTTTGTCTGATATTTACTTAAAGTCTGTGGTAAAAACTGTTCTAGTATATTCTCTAGTATACTATTTAAAGACTTATCACTCAGCAGTTTCAAATAAAAACTTTTTAAAAGTTTATTTTGAGACTACCCCATTATTAGTGGCAACTTTTATGTCATATTCTAATTCAAAAAATTTATCTGTCCATTTTTCTTTTACAGAAAGCCAGGTTCTGATGTATTTCTGTGCTTAGCCCCCCCCCCAAATATTTATCCAGCTTCCACGTAATAGGTACAAATATAAATTAAAAAGTGAGCTATGACTTACACATTTTTTATTCGTTTTAGAAATTAAAACTTTTTTTTTCAAAAAAAAAATCCTCCTATAATCTCAAATTCAAATATTATTACTTCAGTTATCAATGTTGCACATTCCATAAACAAAATATACATGAGTTAAACGCATTGTGTTTGTTACATTAGAAATCAGAGATGCTTGTTAACAAAAATTGCCTAATTAAAGTTAAAGAGAATTTTGATATCAATGATATTAAACAAGTAGTCACTGAAGATGTGTAGGTAGTAGGTATACAAATCTATATAGAGTGTATTAAATTTGTCAATAATTGTTTTTGTCTCCAAACTATTTGTTACATTTCTTTCAGTATTTATTATTGATAAATTTGAAAATCGATCTTATTTCATCATGGTTCTTTGCCAAGTTTTTAAACTCCGCATTGATGAAAACAAATGTTTGCGAGTTGCCGAACTAACAGGTATTGTGTACTTTTTTTTATATATTATATATTTCATGTTGTTCATTTGTATAAATGCATATAAAAAAAAAATTATTTCAAATTTATACTGTCAGAAATTCAGTAAATATTTTTGTAAAGTTGAACAAAACTCATAAAGTTATAACCCAAGTAATTAAAGAGTCTGTGCGATAAGATAATTAATTTTTTTAAATAGGTACAATGGTTATCAATTGCAGTGCAATGAGAATGAGAAACCTACATACACATAGTAAGAAAAACAATAGATTCATAAGATTATTATAGGTTCTAGATATTTATAACAAAATAATTACAATAATTTATTCTTAAAATATTGTTGTTTTTATTTTTAACTGTTCAAGATAATTTTTTTTTGTTTAAAATTATAGCAACATAATCGGTCATGCGTTCATTAACCTTGTCTACAGTTTCAGAAGTCCCATACTTTTCTTCCAACGTCATCCACTTTTCAATCAAATTTCTCAGCTTTTTTTTTGCTGATTTTACTGTTATTTGTATTGTTGCTCTATCTAATGCTTGTCTAAAACCATAAAAATTAATTTTATATTATTATTAAACAAGCTATGATGGACATTTGAGGAATAATATCTTGGTTAGAATTAAAGTGTTCTTACCTTGCCAAATCTATTTTGTTAGATTTTATCAACATATCTACATATACAGTCCATACATCAGTACGTTTAGGATAGCAAGTTAGGATATGTTCAAAAAGTGTTTGTGCTTCTTCTGGTGATCCATTACTATTTTCCACCAAAGCAAATTGACTTATCATAGTGACATCTTTTAAGTAAAAAAAAATTATAATAAAATTGAATTAATATATTATTATAGTATTGCACAAAAATATCAATATTGTAGATAATTTTTGTCCATTTTTAATATTTACATTTTGTTTATAAATAGGATTTGGATTTGAAGACAAGTGTCTTTTTTTTTTTGAGAACAATAGAAAAATAAATCGTCTTAAATTTAATTTGTATGTTTCTATCGAAATACTCGTAGAAGTATTTTGCATTGGAATATGAAATTAAAATTGTATGTTGTCATTCAAAAAGTAAAAAATATGTTTTGTAATGACTTAAACCATGTAAACTTTTTAATATTATTTCATTTTTATTTGAGAACAAAACTTCCTTACGGCGTGGTGAAGGGGGTAATCAAAAGGCCTACGAGTTTCTTAAGTGGTGGTGGATGGTTAAAATGACCAATAAGTGATGATTTAGTATTAACTATAGTATTTTAATAATAACTATAACAGGTAGCAGTAGTTATAATTAAGAGGACGTGCTACTCCGTTTTACAAATGCGTAATATAGCAAATTCTATGCTCATCAGAACACGTGTAGCTTCATTTGTTTAAAAATTAGAGTGAATTGACCCCTTATAAAATCTAAAGGTTAGATTATTATCTAGACAACCTCATGGGCTTTTTATTATATTTTAATTTTAATGTGAGTTATGAGTATTTAAAGATGTACAAACAATTTACAACTTTAAAATACTTAACTCGCTTTAAAATTAAAATATAATAAAAAGCCCATGAGGTTACCTAGATAATAATCTTACCTTTAGATTTTATAATAGTTAAATCACTCTTATTTTTCTAATTTTAACATTTTTTTATAATGAGCCACACGTGTTCTGCCGAGCGTAAAATTTACTATGTTACGCACTTGTAAGACGGAGACAACACATGCGGGCATCATGTCCTCATAATATGATAATGAATGTCTTTATCGGGCAATTGGTGCTGCAGAAGGGTGAAATACTAGACTAGCCTTTGACAAAACCTTAAGTTCATACTGTTTCTTATTCACTAAATCACATTTTGTAAGTGTTTTTTTTGTTTTTATTTATTATAGGATTTTGTGATTTTGTGATAAGAATTTTACTATAATACTATTTAATATATAAGTTAACATACGTGATTCGGTCGGAAGATTTGATAATGCTTTTTGTAAAATAGATCTCGCTTTGTCAGATTTTTTTTTTTTGAAGTACACAGTAGCGCAATGTATATAAGCCTCAATAGAATCACTAAACTTTTTATTTATTTTTGTAATTAATCTATCTAGTCCCTAAATGAAACAAAAACATTCAAAATAAAGTTTACTATAGAACTAGGTGTTTGTTATTGCCTTGCCCCTGAACTGTATTCAATTTATCACCCTACCATCAGACTTTACCTAATTTAAAATTTCGATATTTCTCTGTTATCTTACTTTTAAGTTCGTATGTGAGTTATTTATGGAAAAGGGTAAATACTACTTGTATTATTTGAAATTCTGTTTTATTATATTTTATAGACTTGTGGTTATATTGTAGGTATGTATAACTATAAGTCGGTACACATCTCATAAAGTTATTAGCTTATTATAGAATATTGTAAAAAATTAATTTCAAAGAGTTATTTAAGTTATTTTCTGCAATATTCAATACTGGCATTAACAAAAATATATTGTTAAAACAAAACAAAATTTCAGACATTCAAGAATCTTTATAAAACTGTTTAATTTGTTTACATGTAATTATGAGACATTAAAAAATTATTAACTATGCGACTATTAATTGTAAACAAGTTGTTATTATTATTATTATTATTTACTTTTAGTTCTGTAGCGGTGTATAAAACATATCATACTACAATAGACTGACTGTGTATCTGAGTATTTTTTTTTACACGGTACAGTGGCTAGGCAATAACAAGAAGTACCAAAAGAATTATTATTAATTATTATCAAACTGTACTTTTAATCTTTTAGATTCTGTAAATATTTCCAATAGTTTCATATAAATATAATATTCATCATTTGAACGTAATGCTTCATCCATTGTTTGTTTAAATGATTCCTAAAATATAATAAATGTTATTATTTTATTTGTTTCTAACTATTAATATGATAATATAATATAAAGAAAAAATATTAATGAATTACTATAAAATGTATTTTCAAAGTGCAGAGTGAGGAACATATCAACATTTCAAATATCTAGGAATGGAGATATGTGTACCCAATTTTCTCTCCAATACGTAACAGTTATAATTATTATAACGCTGAATAATTAATAACCAATTCAATTAAAAGTAATTCAATTTTAAAATAAACCAAATTTTTAATCTTTTTACCTTGTTGCCATATAACTCTTCTAAAACTAAAAGTCCAGTCCAAATACTTATTTTTTCATGCTCTTCGCTAGCATCAATTACAGTCAATGCTCTTCTTGCTGTTAACTTTGCTCTTTCTATTTCTTTAAGCTATAAATTAAAATAATAATATGTTTAATCACAATGCACATTTTCACAATTATTTTAATTAAACAGGGATTAATGTAAGAAAAATTATAATGAGGTTTTATAATAATTTTACAAGTGCTAATCATGAGTTATAGACTTCAATGCTATATTTAATAAGTGATGTTTAATGTTTTGATATTGTAAAATAACATTTACTATGGTTAAAAGTCAAAATCGTAGCTCCATGGAATAAATTAAAAGTTTTAGTTATTTTAAAATGTAATTATTACTTGTACAAAGCAAGCCATGAATTTAATCCAAATAATCGCGCTGTTAGGATTCGACAACAATAATTGTTCATAGTGTTCAGGATTTCGTGGATCTTTTTCAATTTCAATTAAATCTTCTTCAACTTTTTTAAGTTTTACTTCTAGTTCTTTTTGTTCTTCACGCTGTTGTTTCTTGAGTAACTTAAGCATTATTTTCTCTTTCGGATCCATGTCCTCGTACTAAAATGAATGTATTAGTATATATAAGAATATATAAGTAAGTTTACTAATGATTATTTTTAATTTCTATTGATGAATTAATAAATTCCAATTTATTGTGTCTTACATCGTCAGAATCGTAGGATTCGCTGTTATTTGTATCGACTTCATCAGTATTGAAATTAAATGTAAATAATTCCCCGTCGTCCGGGATAGTCCTTCCTTGAGGGAACATGATAAATTGTATATAATTTGTCACGAGAAGGCGAAGCGAAACGACAAGAAATTAGAAAATGACTAAACACTAAACAATAAACGAAAATGTCCAATAAATATTAATGATAATGGTTATTGATGATTACCATGATTTAACCACGATTATAAAGAACATGTTAACATGGTTATGCACACGCTTTAAGATATCCTAAATCGTGGTTATGCGTCGCGGGCAGCTGGATCGGCGGTTACGGAACGCGTTACGCCGTAGTTTCATTGGCTGCCGAGCGCTGCCAGTCAGACGTTTCAGATGTTCGTTATATTTTCATAATATTATTATGTGTATAATCTATCGCAGTTTGGGTACAATTTTACTTGTTGCCCGCGTTTTTTCTTCAGAGGTAGACTTAATTGACGTTTTGAAAACTATGGTGCTAAAACAATTCTACCAAATCATTAGTTTCGAAGTTATAAATTATAATCACTCGAAGTTCGCTATTTTCCGTATTTATATACATATATTATGCACAACGCTCTAGTTTATCACGTCTTTTACGAATTTTCAAGGTTGGGCGGGTTAGTGATTTTTTTTAACTCAGTTAAGTTAACACGCACTAATAAAAAAAATATAATTTAACTATAGGTTAACTCAGTCAAGTTAATACACACTTTTTGTTAACTTTTTATTAAGTTGGCTTACATATTGCTACTACGCCAGCGTACTTAATTTTTTTCCAACCCAAAACTAAGTTATAGACTATAGTGTTTATACTTTATGCAGTATTTCCATATAAGTTAAATTCGAATGATATACATGTTTAACTTTAAACAATTCACGGTTTTTTTTTTTTGATATGAAAACGAAATAGTGAAATATAATAAAATTAAAAACAATAAATTAACTTAACTTGGGTCATAAAATGAAAAAGGTGGGTAAGTGGATGTTGCTCTGCTGTATAGTAGGTTACAAGTGGGTCACTGTAATGGATGGTGTTAAATTTGAGTTCAATGATATAATATCATTGTATAAGAAAAACGATTCTGAGCGAAAACGGTCAGTCAGCCTATGATATCACCAAGTATATTTGATGATATTATTGTGAATAAAGTAATTTATATATAACCTATTTACGTGGAGCCTTGTTTTAAATTTTCAATCCTTAGCTATAAAAGTTGAACATTTTATTAATTTTTAACTACTAAATAATTATTAAATTATAAATTTGATACATTTTGTCAAAATTTTAACTATAAATGCTTATAAAAAAAAATTGTGCCTATGTATTTTAAATATTTTTCAACTGCTATTAGAACGAAATATCAGGAGCCTTATATTAAATTTTCACGCTTTTTTACCCAACAAATAAAATTTTATTGATATTTACAGAAAAAAAAACTAAAAAAATTGAAAACTAACAATGTCCGTAAACAGCCCAAAAAGAGTCAAATTATTTTGAAAATTTTATCGTGTATAGAAAATGCTAATATAAACATTCAGTAAAATTTTCAAGTATCTTGAGTTGCACAAAAAACCAAAATCGATTTTCTCGAAAACAGATTTTGCGTAAAAATTCCCGTTTTTCCTTAATTTTTCTTTTGACCCCCCATAGTACCAACTAGATTTCCTATCAGTAAAGTTACTATTGAAGAAAATCCAAACATTTTGACTGTCCTAAAAGGTGATGACAGACAAAAAAAAATTTAAAAAAAAACACACATCATTGTTAAATCAATACAATCATCGCTTCGCTCAGAATCTAAAATGAATTCGTCAATTTCCCGTTGAGTAAAAAATAAATTTAGTAAGTTAACAGTTAAGTTAATGAAAAGCTAAAAGTAACTTTAACTTTTCAACTCGTTAATACCCAGTCTTGTGGATTTATATATTTTTTTTTAAAACTTAAGTATTTTAATGAGTGTATGCATGAATGCGGATAATCGAGAACTTTATGTGACGATATCTTAGAAACACACCAATTTTTCACATTTTACGCATTGTAAACACAGGTCACACATGAGTACATGACTATAAGGTGAGTATAAATTATAAACTATAGTATAGTTGTCTAGGTCTTGGAGATTGGGGTCATTGCCTCATTGGGATACACACCTGGCGAATTAGGTATTATAACAGACTAATAATTTAGGGTTGCCATTCGTTCCGATTTTGCCGGGACATGGATATGTACCGGTTTCTTAAAATTAGTCTCGAATTTATTGTTGTCATGCATGAATAACTAAAAATAAATAATTGTCGGAAATTTCGGAGATAGCGATAGCCGAATACCGATAATTTAATGTTTCATAGCGTATACAATTCATAGAATGATTAATACGTTCTAAGTATTTTGAACTTGTGTAGTTCCCGCATTTAAATTTAATAACTTATTGTGAATATTGTGTTGTAATAATTACGAACTTATATATATATATATTATGGCTCCAAAACGATTATGCAGCTTCACTGACCAACTCCAAAACGAATTTCCATTCATTAAAAAGGTAAAAACCGACAATAATTTTGATGTACAATGTACTGTATGGCTATTCAATATGCTGTCCCGGTTTGGTGATTTTAAAATCTGGCAACCCTAGACTAATAGGTATATAAAAATTGGTAAAAATTTTCTTGTTAGTCTCTTACATTCGTGACAGTGATTGGTAACAGTGGTGGATATAGGATTTTTTTATGAGGGGTACTAAGGTTAGGCTCTGAATATTCGATAGTTTTTACTATTCAGTCTATGAATACAACCATCAAAATTAATAGTTATAATAGTATTAATAGTTCGGTTTTACTATACAGTCGACCCGGAATAAAAGTACTGAATAAATATTCGATAAATACTACGAATCGCGGACATTTTCCCTATGACTATTTAGGTATACAATATACATTGTGAACATTGAATTATAATTTAAAACTAAATACTTAAAATTAACATATTATATTTTATAGTTATAAATAAAACCAAATAAATAATAAAATATAATATGTTAATTTTAAGTATTTAGTTTTAAATTATAATTCAATGTTCACAATGTATATTGTATACCTATTGGCAGGGGTGGATTAGCAAGGGCGTCCGCAAGGGGGGCAAGTAGGGGCATCTGCCCCTCCCTTGGCTTTTTTCTTGGTCAATTATCATTAGATAATATAAAATAACACAAAAATACAAAATAAATATTTTTTAAATTAAAAACATTTTTTGTAACGTTGAGTGCCACTCGACACCTAGTCAACAAATGTGTTGTACATGGCTAAATATATATATAAATATTTATTTAGCCATGGTTTTGTAAATTTTTATGGGTGTATTAAGTCATCGGTTTTAGATGCACTGTTTTGACTTTTAATAAACTTCAGCATGTTCAAAACTGTGCTGGAAGTATCAGGTCAATTATTAAATTTTTTAGGTTAAGTCCTAAAAGAAGAAAAAGAATAAAAAAAATTCCTTTATTTCGTGAGACTAGATGGTCAGAAAAATATAAAACTATAAAAATTTTTAGTGAAAATTTTGTTGGGATAGTTGAACAATTAGAAATAATATCTATGGAGACAGGTGTTGATTCACAAACAAAAAGTCAAGCATTTCAGTTACATAGTGCAGCAACTAAATCTAATTTTATTGTATGTTTATTCATAATGGCAACATTTTTTGCTCAACTAGAACCTATAACAAATGCGCTACAAGCAGTACAGTTAGATTTATCTCAAGCTAGAAAATATATTAGTGAAATTATAGAAGTTTTTAACAACCTGGATGAGAAAAATTATTTTCATGAGATTTTTAAAAAAGCTCAAAATGTTGCGATTGAGCTTGGAAAAGAAATTAAAATTCCTCATATTGTTTCTAACCAAAAGCATCGTTCAAATCATCCAATAAATACTCCCGAAGATTATTTTAGAGTTTCCTTATACCAACCATATGTAGATTCCTTAATAATGCAATTAAAGCTAAGATTTTCTGATGGAAACAGTACTGCTCATTCTTTATTAAATTTACACCCAAATAATATGAAAAAAATGCAGCATGATGAATTTAAAAATATGGTAGTAGAAATAAATAATTTTTATGAAATTGATAATTTGGTTGAGGAGTGTATGTTATGGTATAATGTGTGGAAAAATAGAAACATAAGTCAAAGTGAAATTAAAAATATAAGTTTCATAAGTCTTTTAGATGAAGTAAATTTATATCCAGCAGTTTATATTGCTCTAACTATCGCATTAACTCTACCAGTTACTACCTGTTCAATAGAAAGAACTTTTAGTACACTGCGTAGAGTAAAAACTTGGACAAGGAATAGGTACTATTAGTGATAATAGACTTAATGGTTTATGCATGATAGCTGTCCATAAAGAGTTTGTCAAAAATCATAAATTAGAATTAATTGTAGAAATTATAAATGAATTTGGTCTACTACCACGTAGAATGGAACTATTATTCAATGATTGAATAGTTATTATTTATAATTATTTATTAATATTTGTATATTATTTTTTTTTGAGAACCCAAAGTTGTGTGAGGTAATAGTATAATATTATGTTTATAAAGGTTGATTCTTATGGTGTTTCTTTTTTATTTTATTGTGCTATATGTTATATATATTTCATGTTTTGAATATTAAAAGTTTTTATTATTTACTTTATATTAATATTTATACAGTACAATATGTGAGAATACATATTTTTTTAATAATACATTTTAATGAAGGTTGTTTACTATAGTATTATAATATAGTTATGTTTGTCTTTAAGTAAAAAAATAAATATATAATTTCCTAGTGATTTGGTATTTTTTTTTTTATTTTATAGAAGCTAGAAACATTTAATTTTATAAGTAACCTAAAATTATCAAATTAATAATTACATTTTATTTGTATAAAAAAATTGCATTTGTTAATTTAAAGTTGCACATTAATTAATTAAAACTAATGCTGCCAAGATTAAGTTCTAACTATATACACATAATTAATAATTTAATTTTTACGTTATCTATCTATTTGAAAGAAAACACATCACAAACAATGAGGTATTTTATCACTAATCAAATATTGAAACAAAAATTTAAAAAAAAAATAGTTTACCCTCTCCTTGAAAAATTCCTGCGGACGCCCTTGTGGATTAGCGAATTTTTTCGGTCCGGGAAATATGGATCTAACCGGCCCTGCACCGCAAATGTAACCCCCCCCCTCCTCCCCCTAAAAGAAAAATGGTCATCATTTACTAAAATTTCAAAATTTGTTTAGTTTCACCTCTAGTATAGTAAAATATATAATAGGTACCTATAATTAAAGCTATAACAGTCTTGGGTTAGTCAGATAAGGTTAACCTGTTCAGACTGTCCTAACTTGAACTTGAAGTTTTATCTTACTATATTTTAGATTCTGAGCGAAGCGATGAATGTATTGACTTTACAATGATGTGTGTTTTTTTTTTAAATTATTATTTTTTTTGTGTCTGTCAACACTTTTTAGGACAGTAAAAATACTTAGATTTTCTTTAACAGTATTTTTTCTGATAGGAAAGTGAATCTAGTTGCCACCCATAATTTAAATTGCACAGTTCATTTGAATTTTTACACTAAACAAACTTATGTTAGTATTATAACTGACTCGGTAGCTCGTTTGTGTAAAGAGTTCAAAATCAAAATACATACGAAAAACAATAAGATAAGGTTATCAATGTTATCACGCAACCAACTAAATTCTACCATTGAGTATAAAATATTAATATTAAAATACCAATACCACAGATTTCTAAATAATACATTAGCATGAATCGGTGGAAAAATAGTGTAAATACCAAAATTCCTACTATATATGCATTGCAATAGTTTAAGATATTAAAAATTATACCTTCGTAAATTAATAAAATGTTTAACTTTTATAGCTAAGGATTGAAAATTTAAAACAAGGCTCCACGTAAATAGGTTATATATAAATTACTTTATTCACAATTGAGGGGCGACATTCCAAAGTGTACAATTCCCAAAAATTGAATATATGAGTTATTCATCAAAACGTAAAGTTTAAATGTCGGGGAATCGTTTAAAACCATCAAATTATACCTAAGTGTACTATTTCCTTTCAATAAATTATAAATTGATTAAAAATACTAAGATTGCGTCAAAATGCACTACTGCCGATGTTGAGAATTTATCAGAATGTACTATTTGTATTGAATTTATCAATTTGGCCAAAATGTACTATTGCCCATGGTAATTTAAAAATCAGACCATAGAAATATTTCAAAAGAACTATTTCCATGATTTTTTTCAAAATGTACCTACTATATCCAGATTACGTCATAACGTACTATTGCCCATGATAAAATGGAAATTTAGTACATCGGTTGTATTCAAGATGCACTAATGCCATGTGTTACAAATGAAAAAATTATTCCTTGTTTAAATTTTATGCTTATATTTATTTTAAATTCATATCACTATAGCTGTGTAGCATTACATTTTCATATAGTGAATATCTTAGATCACATACTATGGATGGAGCTATCCGTATACTGAATTGTGTCCAACATCATCCCCACCACCTTCAAAATTTCACGGTACACGACACTAATGCGCATGCTCAGAAATATATGTGAATGATACTATCAAAGTGTCATACTGTTAACTTACTGATAACGTTGAAATTAAATATTAAAACTTTAAAATCAAATTTTTGAATTTTGTCTACTTATTAGATTTGTTATCAAGTGGCAAATGCCAAATACTAACTAATTACTAATTGGATATAAAAATTGTATATTCAATTATTAAATTGTTTTCATCAACATGGGCAGAGCGTGTTGTTTTTATTGCCAATCAATTATTTATTTATTAGAATTTGGACTAAGTTTTTTTAATTTAAATATTGTGTACTATTGTAAAAAGTAAAGGTAAATGTAAGGTTAATAAATATTGTTAAAATGTTAATTAATATTTTTTATATATGAACATTATTCAGAAATCAGAATAGTAGTTACTCTAGTTATTAAAAATATGTTATCAGTTGGCATTTTGGATACTGATTACTGACTTTTGGGCATGCGCATTAGTATCGTGTACCGTGAAATTTTGAAGGTGGTGGGGATGATGTTGGACACAATTCGGTGCTGTGGCAATTATACGGTTTCTAACTTCATCATTATGCCATCAAATTCGTTCCAAAACTTGGCTGTCATCATTAGCGAATACGTGATAGATAATAGTTTAAATTTTATTTTGCTTTTAAGGCTAAAAACAATTATTTTTACATGCTATTGCCTTATAAACACGTTTTCTTAAACGTAAAGATGACTTCGAAAGACCGCATAAGAAATTTAATGAAAAATGCAAGAGTAATGGTAAGATATTTATTATTCATAATTTGTAGGTAGTAGTTAGTATGTACCTACATTTATGCTTTAACAATAATATATGTTTATACCTAAAACTAATGTAGCCATAACTTATAAAGTCTTATAAAACTATTAAATTTAGTGTAAGGTATACACAGTATGCAGTTTTGTATTCTTAACTCATTACTATAATATTAACATGACATTTTGTGTGTATGAATTATATTTTATTGAAATTTAAAATGTTATAACAGGATACTACTGAAGCCATCCACCAGATATTGCTGTTGAAAATAATGTATCAAATAATGATAAGAATATTCTTCAATGGCTACAGGAGGTAGATATAATTAGATGTGTACCTAGTATAATAATTAATATTCTATAATAAAATTATAATATAAATATTATGTCTTTAAAAAACTATTTAATGTATAAATATAAGTAAATACAGTTTTGTATTCATAACTTATTATAATAGGCATGACATTTTTGTTAAATTGTATGAATTCAACTTTTTTTAAATGTATTACCTACTTTATAACAGGTTACTGATGGATAGGGCGGGTAATATTACATTATACTTTAAAATATGTTCTTGACATTATATTATAATTCTATTGATATTCATTTTCAATGAACAATTTTTTTTTTATTTATTTGACTAGTATAAAAACAGACTCATATTAAACCATGAAGTAGGTATGCACCTATCTATTATATTTATTTATAAGTAATCTCGCATTAAAATTAAATGATATAATTTATAGTAAGTATTAGGTATCCATAACTACATTTTAATTATATTCATTTTATTTTGTTAAAATACCTTAACCCGTCTTTAGTTTTTTAAATAGGTATAGGTAATGCCTATTTGATATTGTTTATTAATTTTATTTTATTTGTTATACTTTATACTTTATTACTATTATTAATGAGGCTAAATTGTTTTTTATTTTTAACATTTTTAATGTATTGATTTTATTTTATTTTAAACAGATAAAGATAATATCTAATATTGTTAAATTATTTTATTTGTTTTATTTTAGTAATTTCTCCTTTTACCTTTATTAATGAATTCATAGATTCTGATTCACAAGGAATATTGTAAAAAAAAAGTTTGTTTTATTATAAAGGTTATTATTCATTAGTTATTAATTGGTGCCATGCTATCCAAAAACTGTAAAATATTTGTATTGGCAATAATATGTTAGAAGACAAACTTTACAGTTTTACTGTTTTCATCCATCATACATTATTCAAAAAAGGCTACTTAATTATTTTGACCATTGGATTTTATTTCATAAAGACTATTCAACATCTGGAGGAAATATGGAATAAGTACATTTTGGAAAAACTTGATTCACTATTCTCTGAATTCTTAAGTAAGTCAAAGTGTACTATTGGATGGAAATAGTACAGTATGGCACAACCAACATTTAAAATTATCAATTAAAATAGTAATAATAATTTTAAGGTAATTTTGACTTGAGAAGTATAATAATAACTAAAAACCTTCAGTGAGTGTTTTATTATGAATCGTGTTCAAGTGGAACTATTTTGACCGAGTTGCCAATTTAAGAGCGTTACGATCAACCTGTATAAGTCATGCAGTGATTGCACTTGGTACGTAGATATTATTATATATAATATAATATAGGTAGTTATATTGTACGTTTATATAGCCATATAGGCGATAATACTCTTCTGTTCCATCAACGCCTAGTAAATCATATTTGACCGTTCAGTTTTTAAGCTATTAAATTATATGGTGTAACCAACATGTTTGATGAAGGGTGGTTTCTATATAATTCTATCGTGTAGAATCTCATAAAAAATAAAAAATAATAACAATAGTTTTTTTTTATACAACATCACAATGACTCAAACATAAGCTACAGGTGTGGTCGTCTTGGGTGAAAGCGAAGGAGTGATGGAAGAAGATAACCCCCCGCCGGATCAGCAACAGGAACCAGCTCAGCCAAAAGTCGTCAGTTAATATTGTGTCCAATATTTACGCACTCATGAGTTTCTACTGGAAGTTCGCCCATCTCCAATAGAATATTTTTCGAAAAAAAATATTTAAATGCGTATTATTATTTATGATTACTTTTTCACCTCATAACCCCAAAAGTAGTTGTGACACATTTTGGAATCAATTTATTTGAATTATCCTAATACAAAATAAAAGTATTCTTTACAAGACTTCTATGCCAAAAGTTTTGTAATGTTCTACACAATAAAGTACCTAAATTGCCTATACATTTCGCCGTGATACAATATGATCCAAAAAATTATTTAAAATTTAGCAAAATACAAAACCCTGCATGTACCAATTTTACTTGTTTTAATTATATTATTTATTTCGATTACCTTAATGCAAAAAAGTAGAGCATTATTAATAAAGATTTGAAAGTAATGGAACATTATCACGTTAAATAAAATAAAATCGATATTTAAAAAAAAATAAATGGATTGTGAAATTTTTATATATTTAAAATATAAAGCTGATATATTTAAGATAGAAATTGGTGGTTATCCTTTGTAAGATATTATGACATTTCCAAATTATATACATGCATTTTTTCAACAAACCTCATTATAAAAAGTAAACATGGAAGAAGGTATAACATTTTGAAAAAAAACTATATTGTTTTTACTTCATACAAAGAAGTCTAGAATTCAATCATTTAGTTTGAAAAAGTTAATCTACGAGAAGAAAATTCAGTGTATATAACAAAATATTAATATTTTTTTTTTTTAAATAAGGAAAATTGCTAATATATAATCGAATTTGCGTTAAGCAGAACAAACTTTGTGTTGTTTGCTTTTGTAATAGAGTGAATACCGAATTGACATATTATCTAGCTTAAAGTTAACATTATCTGTGTTTTTTCTTTGGATTTTTTTACGGTATTATTATTTTAAAATAAGATATATGTATTTTAGATTCTGAGTGGAGCGATGAATGTATTGATTTTACAATGAAGTGTGTTTTTTTATTTTTATTTTTGTGTCTGTCATCATGGTTTGGGGCAACAAAACAGGTTTGATTTTCTTCAACAGTACCTTGTTCGATAGGAAAGTGAATCTAGTTGGTGCATTCGGGAGGTAAAAATTTAAAATTCCCAATAGTTTTCAAAAGCGCAGGGAAAAACAACATAAAAATTTAGAGATAATGGTAATTTTTACGCAAAATCGGTTTTTGACAAAATCGATTATGGTTTTTGTCGTAACTCTAAAACTAATGACTGTAGATACATGAAATTTTTACTGAACATTTATATTAGCATTTAAAAATAATTAATTCTCAATTAAAACTTAACTAAAATATAACTCATTAAAATTCAAATATCATAAAAAAGCCAACGTTAGAATACGGATAATGTTCTTAGTTTACTTGAATAAGGTTATAAGTTATAACTTATCATTATATAAGTAACTCTGATGTGAGCCAATTTGTCATTTTTTATAAATTATATTAATTATCCTTTCCCAATCATTTTTTTCTTCCTTGAATGTAATATTAAGTTGTTTTGGGGTCTTTTAATAGAGTTTAAAATGTAAACATTTTATAAAATATCTCGAAGCGTACCATCACCTTACCATGTTAAATTGTACATTTTCATATTTTGAGTTTTTTTTAACCAATATGTATACATTATTTTACTTTTTACGGAAATTTGTGTTTAAAATACCCGTTGACCAATACGAATATTAACACTTTACCAATTTAATGTTAATGCTTCCTGGTGACCCGAATACTATTTATTAACGCTATATTTATACTATTTTTAATAACATTGTTTAACATTTTTTTAATAAATAGCAGGTACTTATAAAGTTATTTTATCATGTAGGTAATTGTATATAATGAGTACTTCTATTTAAACTTGCATATTATATCTGGCATACAACATTTTTGTATTAAAAATCATACAAAGTTAGACTTAAAATGATTATATTCTTTTTTGGTCTACAAGCATAGGTACTTAAAATAAAAATAAAAATAATTCAAAAATAGAAAATAATAGTAGGTACCTATATAATATACAAGACGAGATAAATTGTTTTAAAAGTACTTAAAATATACTTAACACTTCTAGATTTAATTTTGAGAAAAAGTAATTTAATGAATTATATATTAGGCATAATATTATACTATATTTTATGAATGAAACAATTTTAATTTCCTTCTTTCGTTTTCAAATCAATATTATAATACTTGAAATGCAAAATAATCGAGAAAAGTTCGATAGTATAAACCTTTATTATAGCCTATTATGGGTGGAGTGTTGTTATTCACTTACAAATATCATATACAGTTGTACACATACTGGAATTCATCCGTTTTCGCGAGATGATTTTTGGCCTCTTGTGGCCTATTATGTTTATTTATAAATTCAAATTTTAATCCAAGCACCGACTGCAATACTCTTGTTTTGCATATTTATAGCGCTCCAAGCCGTGTTTCCGCCATTGTCGTTGTTTTTGCAAATGTATTATCGTTATTATTGTTATTATTTTTTTTAGTTTTGCTTATATTATTTTTACATTCATAGTTGTACTTTTCTATATCAGCTCTCGCCTTTTCCACATAGGTTCTGGTGGTGATGGTGATGGTGCTAGAGCGCATTATATATCCACCGAGGGATGATGATCCTATCCGCCTTATGGGAAAAACATAATAAATAAACAGACAATTATATTTTACAGTTAAAAGCATTTATTTAAAAAAAACACACATAAACACACGCACGCACAATAAAATATTTCATAGCCTTAATTTAAATAGGTACAGTTAAAATTAATCACATATGGTAACTCAAAATTATTGGAGTACGAACGAATAATGTAGTTTATATAAAATAAATGTCGACTGAACCTGCAGCAAGTGTTGTTGATAGATTTATATATTCGAGTATGCACGCGATGTCTGATGAACTATTAACTATAATATTATTATCTATGTAATATCTATAATAGTATTAATAATATATGTTCAAAATCAATGATCCATTGTTACCAAGAATTTTGTTTTTTTTTTTGGGCGGGGAGAAGTTAATTTACATTGGAATGAGTTATAAAAGTCCCCGTGTAATTACGAATATTCAACGCAATAGTAACTATACTTTAAATGGCGTTTAAACTAAGTTATTAAACGGAACAATAATATTATTGAGGAATGAGGGATACGCATTATGTTTTAATCAACCGTTTTAAATATATACAATGTATCGTAATAATGATATTTTATTTTGAAGTGTTCAATAATAATTTTTAAAAATAAATAAGACCAACGTCGTCCGTGGATTAATCTAACCTGTAGGTATACATATGATATAATACAACTTGTATAGCTTTAAACTTTGTGTTTATAATAATAATTATTATATTCTGTTCCGTTGTGCAGCAAAAAAAACATAATCGACAGTAACAACAATAGCAACAACAGCAAAAAGAGCAACAACATCAATAGGTAACAACAATATATAAATAATGCGTAATAATAAAAGTTTTATACACAATATTATTTTACTTATGGATTAAAATATATAGGTACTTAACATTTTAATATATACATGTAGGTACATTATATTATGTAGTGTTTAGGAACGTATAGTATTATAACAATAATATGTATTTTGGCACAATCAAGGTCACGCGGTGCTGAAGTCATGAATCGGTAAAATATAACAGTGGAAGGATTGCACTAGGTAAATATAATATATTGTAACGGCGAAACGACAAATAGATATTGCAAATAATATATTATTAGAAGTACAATGTTTCAGAATAATTAACTTTGAGTTTGTCTGGTCGGTCTGCTCTGTACATATTATATTGTACAATTACGTAATGTAAGGATAGAGTAAAGTAGCAGCGTATCGTTTAGAAATAGTCGGTGACGTATATATTATTATGGCACATTTTTCGTACGGTGATTTTCTCTCCTAAATATTATGGAGTGTGTGCCAAAAAGCTAAGTATATTTAAAAGTTTTGGGGAAAAGTGGATGCGACCGTATGGTATTATTTTAATATTATTCATTATATATACAATATACATATAGGTACGCGTGTTCCGGACACGACGCCCAAAATACTTGCTCCGCAGGTCACTTTGAGTCGGTGGCGGTAAATATAACGTCATTACGCATTATATAGTTTATCTTGTAAACATCTATGTGTACAACGTGCGTGTATGTATGTACGTGTGTGCGTGTGTGTGCATACTATGGCACACGAGCAATTTAATATTTCAAACGGTCATCGAATACGAGAAAAAAAAAACAATAAAAATAAGGACCTCACGTATTTTGGCGAACGAGAGACATATAACATGTTTCGCAACGCACGCTATTATATTATTATTATTATGTACCGATTACCGTCGTTGGATTTCGTCGAGTACGCGAAGAAATGACTAATATATTATTATTATTTCCACAAACTTGGAGCTGCAGAGAAGTGGTCCCCGAGAAGATATTTCACTATATTATTATTTCATTGAAACTGACCGGGTCTGGGTTGTATATTTTATTGCAATGTGTGCATTTTATAGTTAGGTACCTACGTCGCTGTTTTAAATTCGTTGTTATTTTTTTAGGAATGCTTATTGACGACTTACAAGTATTATTGCTTTGTTCCAGTAAATTTACGTGGGTAATACGATACTGATTAATACTTAATCGAATAATGTTGTATCATAGTGATAGTGTACCTACGCGTAGGTAGTACGCCAGTATACGTTTGAATGTATTAAATATTTGGGTATAAGGATATCGGACTAATAATAGTTAAATAATAAAAGCTAAACTTAAACTGTTATACGACTTTTAATAGGTAAAAATTATTCGGGAACGACCATGTATAGAAGGCTGCGACATCAATGGTCAGATAGAATATGAAGCAGGATATCAGAGCTGTCGATGAATCAGCACATTTTGAGGATTCCCAAGACAGGTATTATAGATACAGAAGTTAAGGGGGCTCAAGACTTGTGAAACATAAAACAAAGTCAAGGTGGTAATTTCTCATTCGTTTGTCTGTATTAGATTAAATTAATGGTGTTTAATATTATTAACTATTTTTATATTTTAACAGATATTGATAAATACCACTATCATGCAACAATGGTTTGAAATTTAATCATATTATTGAATTGGTAAGTTGGTAATTTAATGGTAAATAATGTAAAGCTTTAAAAGTTCTTAGTTTCGTTACGAGATTTTCGATGAATTTTAAACAGCAATCTGTTGTAACGACGCTACATTGTGCATTATAGTAGGGACGCAGTGGCGTAGCTAGGGTTTTTCTATGGGGGGAGGGGGGATGATGATGTGCTTACACAGAGTTGGTTTGATTAGGATCTCCCATAAGTTTAGCATACCGATGCCGAGATTTTATTTTAGGTTTCGGTTCTTGTACAGCTGTACAAATTTGTATTTGAAGTAACTTTCATAGACCATCGAAATAATTTTTTTATTTTCTTAAAATTTCGGGAGAAGAGGAGAGCTACAACCACTAGAAACATAGGTACCTATACTTTGTTATGAAGTAAAATATAATAAATTACATAATTTACTCGCCTACATTAAGTTCCCCAGTGTAATACCCGTCAGGTTCCTTATTTCTATACGTAGGTTGACTATTATTAATATGGACCCTGCAATGATCGTTGTAAGACAGACTTCAAATTAGACTAATTTTTGTGTTAGAATAACAAGAGTACATTGTAGTGTCGTCTGTCCACCATAAAACCAGTACCTCGCCTGCGTTAATATTTCGATAATAATAATAACGGCGATGGAATGAAGTACGATTTTGGTATAACAGTATGGCGCGAGTGAAATAACATAAGTAGTCGATTCAGTTAACAAAAATTCACGAAAATGATATTGTTACATAGTCGAGTTGTATTGTTTTTTCCTCATTTAGACTTTGATAGGTAAGTCGATTATTATAACACATGCAAAATCATTCGGTATAAATGATGTGACGATCAGCGACGACTTAATATTATATAATTAATTAGTTCGGGCTTAAATTCTTTGTAAAAACGTCATCGTGTAACAAAGTGTAAAAAAGTAACAAACAAAATCATTTTGTCCAATTATTGGACACGATTGATAGATATTTAACAGGTTAGGCACAGGATAATACATTGAACCCAGTGACATTTCGTGTATAAACGGAACGTGATTTCCTGGAACACTATATTGCGAAACGGCCAAGTTTTATCGAACGAACGAGGAATTAGCCGTGAAACGAGGACTTTGAATGCGTTTACACAGCATCAACGACTCGCACGGAGGGTTTGTGTAATGGATTAAAATCACACGTAATCCTTATATACGGACGCGCACGTAGGTACATATTATTAAATTATAAGCGGTATTCGTAGGAGGAGCGGAGTTGGTGGTGTCGGTGGTGGTGGTGGTGGTTACGGTGGCGGTGGTTAGGGTGTTTTATAAGCTTCTCTTGCAGCTAGTTGCCCAAAAAAAGAAAATGAAAATAAATGTTTAAATTACCGTTATTCAACGCTGGGCGCTAGAATCGAAGATTTCGTTTAATTACCGTACCTACTCCTAATGTACATACCTGGATATTGTTATTTAATTTAAATTGTTAGGTATTAGATAATGTTGCTCAAGTACATGGGTAGTAATGATTTTTACCATGGCAATGAATAAATGGAGTTTTTGTACGCTCAAGAGACCTTTCACTTAATGCTACTGATTTGATTTTGGTTTTTTGAATAGTAATATTGTTGAATCAATAAGAAATTAAAAAATAAGTATGAAAGTAATAATTTGTTATTATAAACATTTTTGACTATTATTTTTTCATTAATTATTCATTATTCATTATTTAACTGGTAGGAAATTGTTTATTCTGTTTTTGTTTTGAACTTTGTACAGTATTAAATAACAATGGTAAACTAAATTTAATTCGATTAATGTTAAAGAGTTATTTGTTTTACTTAAAAAGAAATATATTATCGAGGTTGAATTTGATAAAAGAGATTTAATTTAACATATTTGCAGTAAACTCTATTAATAGTATTTCCTGTTTTGCAGGTATACCTCCCTTAGTCTGTCATAGTATGATTAAGATATTGAAGTAATTTAATGTTTAAAAAATATTCACTATACCCAACTCACTGTGAATGAAAACTGTTTCTCCAAATTATGGTACGAAAAAGATAAATTATTTATATTGAAGATATTATATTTTTACTTAACATTTGTTCATATACATAGTCAATTCGTGTGCCACATAAATCGACTATCCGTAATGGAAATTATGTTATATAGAGTTGTTCAAGTGGAGAAAAATATCACAATACGAGTAAATCTCAATAAAGTATACTGTAGGAATTGAATATTTGAATCGATTCAAACTATAGCGAATTGGATAATGTAAACATCTTGTTTAATAGTTCCGTGTTAGTTGTGATTAATTTTTGAAACGTTTAAATAATAGTATGTAACGATATTTATTTTATTATTAAAATTGCATGAGCATATCTGCATATGAACTGCCAATATTCATGTTTAGAATGAGATCAAAATTGGAACCACCTTTTCAGAATGGTGGTTGAGACAAGCGTATACTAAACATATTATTTTCTTAGGGTTTTATTTTTGCCCATAAATGGTGCATGCTCGTGGAAAAGACAGTTTCAAATATTCTAGTGCTATTTACATACACAGTGAACTGAAGTGCGAACAAGATATTGTACATGTTATAATAATATGATTAAATTGCGTGTGTCTGTTGCCCGAGCGTCTTTCTTCATGTTTGGTTTTTTGTATAAGTGACCTCAAAGTACACTCAATGCCTGCTGAAATTTTGTTTAAAATTTGTCCAATATAGACCTCAAATACTAGTTAAATACATTGATAAATTAATTTGATTTTTGCCGGAGGGATTTTGTTTGGGGATGATTTTATGGACGATCAGATTCGGGTGGTCGTAAGTCACTGTCTCTCTCTCAAATGATTTGTAATTTGGTACACTGATATTCCACAAACAAGCCCGGAGTGCGCACGAACACACACACACACGCACACATGTACACACTTAAATTTGAATTATGAAAAATACGATAACTGTATTCGCTAAGTATTATCCAAGTGGTACTGAGAGGCCTTGCATCATCCCCCACGTATCTATAATGGATCTATCAAGTGGTGACAGCGGACAGAGTGACCAGCCCAGTCATTAAATCCAAATCTGCTGTTTTGCAGCATTCCTCGGAGTAGTAACATCGGTCGCCGACGACCGACGGTGACGGAGATCGCGGTCCCCGTCGTCCTTTTGCGACGGTTGTCGTCAGGATGCGGAATTTGCATTTTTTCCTAGACCGGTCCTCTGGCTGCCTTCTCCGGAGTTGATGTTGCTGTTTTTGTTGTAGGTCGATGTACTCGCCATGGCAATCGATTCTCCCGCCACCGTTCCCGTGTTGCTGAAACTGGTGCTGCTCATCTCGCCAACGCTGCTGTCGATGCCGTGTTTTTTCGCCTGCTTCCAATGAGCGGTCGGCACCTTCAAGTGACCTCTCCCGTTGTCTACGCACAGGTGGTTCAAGGGTATGCAAACGGTGCCTGAAAAAAATAAAAACACAAACACGAATAGGTACGTTTACAAATTACAATAATCTGCATCGATAATAACGAGTGAAGTTTAAAAAAAAAACATAAAGATAAAAAATAGTGGATCTCTGCAGCTGCTGGTTTGGTGTTAGGTGTAATATTTATAATGTTTTAGATATCAAAATCCTACCATATTTTATTTGTATAGACGCTGGGGACCATATTATATAGATTGAATTAAAATATAAACTCGTCAGGTTGAGGTTTCATCATTGTAGTTGGCCGGGCTCTCCCATGGTTCTGTTTATTATTTTTTATGCCTGGTTGCTACACTGGAAAAGTAGTGAATGTTTTTTAAATAAATTATTTGTTTTTCTCGCCGTCTTTATTGTTTTTTTCTCACACAAATGCGGATTTTTTCGCAATGCTATGCCATGCCACAGAATAGCAATACCAAAGTCATAAACCGTTTGCAAGCACTCGGTATACCTGCAGACGCGATTAAACGTTTCTCCCGGTGAATCCGAAATTTGTGACTAAAGCATTGGTATAAAGCGTTGTATAATATATACAAACGAGCATGGAAAATTTCCGGTGGGACTGCGAGTCGGGCTTAACAGCCGGAAATAAATTGTCAAGCCACTTTTTAGTCATGGGTTCTTTAAAGAAAAAAAAACATGGCCATCTGCTACCGTCGCAATAAAATATAAATATTATTGTGTATCTGTTACCTGGGGCAAATATGAAAAATCTAATCTGATTTATGGTTAAAAAATCTCAACCCTTCTCTGTGCTCGACGGTTTCGCGTTTAGCGCAGTTATATATCCACACGCAGGTTTGGTTAGATTAGAGTATGCTCGATGCTATGTTTCCACATTTATTTTCTAAAATAATTATAGTAATATGTGCAATATAATCGATGTAAACATTTACACATATCTGTATATTATACAATCATCTATATTTTATACTATTAGTAATAATAGATACCTACACTACGCATAGATTTATATCGGCTCACTCGGCGTTAAGACGATAACACCTCTGTACGACTGTACCTATATTATATAATATAGAAGAAACTTCTATCTATTTCTTCCACGTTCCACATTATATAATAATAACATGAACGTATGCCGCTACTACCAGTCGATAAGAATGTTACAAGATATAGAATTAGATACCATAGACAAAAGGCAAAGACGTATTATGTACGGCATTTTTTTGGTCGAACAACGCTGCAAAAACGGTGAAAACCAATTTCAATTTGGGAAGCATATATAATGTGTTTCACTATTATTTCGGGAATACGTGGTTTCTGGTTATAATATGATAGGTTAAAAAAATGTTATTTTTAAAAGAGGCTATTGAATGAAAAATCTTAAAAAGGGACTTAGTACTAATCAGATACTGTAATTAAAAATTTTGAAAAACGTTAAAATATAAAATATTCTCTATGTACAGTGCATAATGAATAAATAAAAATAATAACTAAGTCGTATTCAGCATTGAATATCATATAATATATATGTACTGGCGCACTGCTATGGACTGCGGTAGTCGGCGTAACATATTATTTTCTAGTGCAGCCGCGTAAATTCCGTCTAAGACGCAGCGAGAGAGAGAGATTATAGCGGGAAAACAAAACAATACACTGCGAAATAAAAATACGCGGCATCCCTATATAATGTTTATATGTATATTGGACATTGAGTAAGAATGTTTTGAGTCAGTAGGTATATATATAAGCTTAAGACCACAGCCATCTTAACACGGTAAGCTTGGATAACGGTCAACATTTATAAGGGTTAAGCTTGCTTTTTACGGATTCAAACTTGGACGGAGCAGCGTTGTTTTAAGATATTACACGTTGGCGATCGAATATCTTACATTATAATACTGTATTAAATTCTACAACATCGAACAATTTTCAAAAAAAGTACGTTTACATTGTTTTCGAATTGCCGAGTTTTATTTATATTTTTAACTGTCTTAAATTATGGTGAAATACTGCTTTTTTATCAGAATACTAGTTTCTTTTTTTGGTTAGTAGATCTGAGATATTAATTTTTTTTTAAATATTTATAGTTTAAGAGTGCTCAGCATATCGTAGCCAAGTTTCGTTATAGATATATTATAAATTATGAATTATAATAAGTTATAAATTATACGAGTAATATAATATTATATAAAAATCTCGTTTCATAGTGTTTTTGGTCACACTCCTGTGTAACAGCTAAACCGATTTTTATGAAATTTTTTTTTGTCACGCCTGCACCGAAAGTTTGGTTTACGATAGCGGTTGAAGTGTTGGAAAGCGTCCTTTTTCCGTCCAGCGGGCGGTAAAATTGGAATCCCCAAAAGTGCTGCGCGCACATTTCACGCTCATATACCCTGCACAAACAGACACTGAAATCTTTACCACTGTCGTCGGTCTTTAAAAAACATAAACTTTTGGTTAGGTACATCTTATAATCATATTATAACCTCCATGCCTGACGCTTAAAATAAATAAAACCAAATCGTTTCTTTCATGAAATATTTTATAATTATAGTCTAGTTGTTACATATATCCCCGCATTGCCTTTGCCGTGATCGATGAATGCAGAGGCGTGACAAAAAATAGTATGTGTGGCTCGTGCGGGAAGGCAATTTCAGTCTTGGGCGAAATGCGGCCCTCGCGCTCGCCAGCGGCTTGCGTCAAATAGCTTACTTCCTGCCCTTGCCACACAATATACTATTGTATATTCGGTAGGTATGAGAATAGTTCGTAAAGTATTTTTCACCCTCCTATCACCAACCCGGGGAGGTGCTCAAACTGGGATTTTGAGATTTGCGGTAGAAATTTTTGTTTATAAATGTTTGCTACCAGGGTGGCTGAGTTGCACCCAAAAGGAGTTGAACAATCACAATTTTTTTTAAGTTGGAATTTTTAACGGAAAACGGAGTGTGCATTATCAGGTAGTATAGTATGAATTACTATTAAGTGTTATATTATTATATACGAGAATCATTTAATTGGATCAACTCACATTTAAGAGGTTGTAGATTAAAAATGCCATTTTTTACTAAAAATATGTTATTTTTTGGTTTACAGAAGTAAAAGAAAGTACTTAGTCCCACTGTAAATAACATAGGTACTGATTTACAAACGCAATTTATTTTAAATAGCTTCTCTCATTTCAGGCATCCAAGCAGAATATATATCTTATCATTTTTATGCATAAATATTGAATATTGAATTCATAGTTTATTATATTATTATACATTTTAATAATTTAAACTTCAGATAAGAGGAGTTTGGTGACAGGGAATTTATTGTATACATCTACTATAAATAATAAATTATAATATTAAATCAATATATTCGATGTTTACACAACAACATTTTTCGCTCCTAACATAGTAGCATAAAAGATTAAAAATAGTTGAACATTTTTAGTTTTGTCAAAATAAGTTAGCTACAATGAGATAAGAACGTAAAATATAAAATTTGTTTAACGCAGATAATTTTATTGTGAAACTGAGTCTAAAACATGAAACTTTTGAAGTCCATTTGTTATAACAGTACTGCGACACAACCTTCGCCATTTATAGCAAAAATTACACGGTAGAAAAAATTTTAATTTATTATACTTGAATAATAAGTACCTAAAAGTACTAACTAACCAATAGATAATAGGCATACAATTACACTATACAATAATACGATATATTATTATAATACCTATATTGTTTTATCATGAGCTTTTATTTCAATTAAAAATCTGTAGTCGGTAGAACTATAGCAATGTTTTAATTAAAAAAAACTAATTCTAGGTGAACCATACTGAACAATAAAAACCAAACATTTTAGTATTTTACTTCCCATTGAAAAATAAAGAAAAAAATGTAATAATATTTGTTGAAATGTGAATTATTTACATTATTATATTATAATAATATACTAGTTGTATGAGTTTAGAATATTGTCTTGGTACCTAGTATTAACTTTTTGTGCACTTGAGATTAACTGCAAAATAAAATTGCTTTAATTGAACAACGTCGTTCGTCATTTCCTCGTTTAAAACTACTATTCCTAGTACACTATATACGCATAAAAAACTATTTGAAAGGATGCCAACTCAATGTTTATATATAAGTATAAACTAACCCAACATATGACATGTAGGTTTGTTATCTTCGTTTCTCACTCACGTATAAAACTGAATATGAACGCATATAGCGGTAATAAACGATCGGTGAGTTATCTTAGAACTATAACTTAAATTAATAAGAAAAAGTGTTCAACGTTTCTCACTGCATCAAGGTTAGGTTATGAATTATATTTGAAACTCAATTTTGAACAGAAATAAGAATAATCAAAAAAACTACCGACATTTAGTTTATAAACTGACTTTCTAAACATTTTAATTAAAATCGAAAAAGTCTGAATTTTGAAAACTTCAAGAATTTGTGTTAAATAGGAAAATAATGAAAATGTAACTCAGTAATGATGAGTGGGTGGGTTATTTAGATAGCTTTAATATAAAATATTAATGAGAGAGATTTGATATCACACCTAAGCGGTATAACCACTTGAATCCATAAATCGTGCGTCGGCGTGAACAGTCTCAAAATTTCTATTTTTTAATTTTTATCCTAAACTATGATAGCTAAAAATTTGGTTAATAACTCATAAAAAAGGGACTATCAAGTAAATACTAAATATGGAATTATAATTTTTCACAGATAAAAATAGAGTTATTTTTCGCTAGATTTTCATTTAGCGAGGTAGATTTCCGAAACTGGATAACAGATTTTGTTGTTTGGAGTCTTGTTAGATTCAAATTGACTAGGAGAAGTGCAGTGAAGATTTTCAGAACTTTATCTCCAATCGTTAAAATAAGCTGTAAAGCTGAAAAGCATCAAAAAACGCAAATTAAAATTAGTTTTAGTTTTTTTTAATGTTCTGTTTTTCTATCTCATTAAATGAAAATGAAAATGATTTTTTGTGAGGCTCTTCACACCGAAATTTTTCTGGATTCAAATTGTTATACCGTTTGGGCGTGATATCAGTTAATACATATTTAAAAATTAAAAATCAAGAAAGTTTACATACCTATCCTTGACTTGGAAAGTGTTTTTAAAGTTGTGTTCACTTTGCAATTTAGGAAGTTATCTCGAAAACTAACGTGAAGTTTGAAAAATGACCTCTTTTACAATAGTAAAAAATATAATAATATTATATTAAATTTTATAAATTGAATTTCTCGTCGGGGTTTTTTTTTTATACAAACGAAGAATTATTCTTGTTTAGCTCGGCCTTATTATTATTATTATAGGTAGTCATTAGTTGTGGTTTTCCAGTTCTGAATGTCCGATTAAATGATAAATTATACGAGCCATGCCATGGGCAGGGACTAAACAAACTTTACGTTCCCACATATTTCATATTTTACAGACAAATAAATAACAACAATAAAATATTTTTTAAAGAATCTGGGTGATTATAAATTTATTTTACTCTTCCGCATCTGTCACTGCAGCTTACGAATATTAATACAGTCATTGTCGCCTCGTCGGTGAACAAACTTTTCCATGGATAAAATAGTATTGCCGAGTAACCGAAAACCTCGTTGCTGGTAGCTGTAATTAAATCATTTCCGGAGATAGCTCAACAAAATCTTGGAACCATCGTTCATCCGTGACTCATTTGAAATAAAAAATAACATAAAGGGTAAAAAAAAAATCAACGTTTGTTATCACACGACATATGGCGATCGTTGATCACATTTTAATGCATGGACAGTTTATTTGTATCGGTGTAGTTGTTTTGATAATAATCCACGTAATCCAATGTAAAATGCACCCTTTTATCCTATAAGTACCACGTATTACACACAGGTATATAATACCATCACTCATCAGTGTCACCCTCACCGCATACATGGTAATTAGTATACAGGTACATCATATCGAGGGCGTTTGAGGTTGCCACGCGCCAAATCAAACGTTGGAATAAAAAAAAAAAAGAATGTATTGGTTCATATAATGGCTACGAGTAGACTGTCGTCGGCATGAGCTCTCCAAATCTCAGATTTAGGTCATATTATATAATATTCTCGGGGTGTAATACGAACGAACGGTAGAGAAAAAACGACCAACAGTCAAAGAAAAATATTATGTCGAAACACAATCGTGCCGGGCATTTGTCAGTTGGAAGCAAACGTGTCGGAGAGAATGAATAAGATCGAGCACTGAATTATTCTCAAGACAATCCTTGGTAGATAATAGGATCATCAACAGTTACCACCGTGTATATAATAATACGTTTACTCCACTACTGAACATAAATTATTTAAAACCGACTTAAATAGAAATTCTTTTGATAACTAACACGGAGTCATCGTAATACGTGTTGTGTCGATCGGAAAATTCCTGAAAAATAATCGAAACTTAAAAACGTAAAGACACGACATCCAATAATATTCTACCTCCGCGATTATAGTAGCTGTGTATACCTACAATAACCGTACAATAATACTAGTTCTACTTGGCAAATTTTATCGTTTCCACTTTTTCGACCGATTATTACTGTGTACCGGGTAATGTTAATAATTACTATATTTCGAAATTCATATCGTACTTAATAGTCGTTTCTAAGTCATTCCGATTGCATAATTTTTTTGTCTGCCTTTTGTTATTAGTGAAGTGTTAAACGTGGTACGGTTTAAAGTTTTGGATCTGGAAGTGTATAATATATTACCTATATATCATATATTACCATTTACCTAGCTTAAATTGATGTGAAAATATTGACGTTTGCTTGCACGTGTAATTGTTTGCCACCCGGGTAAACTATGAAACTATAATTTATTTTCAAGACTTTGCTTTAAGATCAGTAATCGGAAAAACAAAAAAAAAACAAAAACTCCAATAAAATGACTAGGATCGAGAAAATCGGGTCAAAAGTTATTAAAATAAAATATATAGTAAAACATATATTTATATATTATAAAATAGACTTGCGATTATTTTATTAAGTTTTATCTACTTCAAAATACTTATAACATTATATTTTTAAAAACGATTAAGGGTTTTTAATTATTCTTTTGAAAATATTAATAGGTATAAATAAATTAATTAAATTAATAGTTGAATAGTTGAATTATAAGGAGATAACCGGATAATTTGGCTGATTTACTTTATTCATCTAAAATTTTAAGCAATCACTTTTAACGTAGTATATAATGAGCTACATATTAGTTATTTACACATCATTATTTTCTAAAAAAATATTTAGATTTAGTAGGTATTTTCAGAGATTAGAAAAGGTATCAAAAAAGAAAAAAAAAATGAACATGACCGAGAGACAAGCGTTGTACGTTGAAACTTCACCCGTTATACTTAGTATAGTAGGTACGTATATTGATGTATGCAAGATGTAATATAGAAAGTTACAGTTTTTATTAATGATATAATAAATGTCACAAAATTGAATTTTGAACTCGCTTCAGAAAATCGTTCTATAGTCTTTGATAATAAGATAATTAAATATTAAAATGCTATATTATTAAATAATATCTTCTATATCTTCCAGGAAATGAAAATTACCGGGATACTTAACAGGTAAATAAATGACTTATTTCGTATATTAAATTATCGAAACGAATAGTATTTTGTAAAAGCCAAAATTAACACACGGTTTACGTCATAAAAATTCTGATTATAATGTACATGAATTACTGTTCTCGTAAATAAGTAATAAACAAAAGAGAGCAGAATATTATTATTTATTATTATATTATATAAGTACCACCAGTACGAAACGGGTTTTTTATTAATTTTTTTTTTATTTTATTTTATTGTCTTTTGCGTATGTACTACTTATTTTTCTGAGATACGATAACGTATAGAGAGACAAAGATTCGGGTAGCTAAATTGCGCCGCTAGAAAACAGGCAATTGTCGAAAACTTCAAGTTGAGTCGCAAGTTTTTGTTATATTATTGCACCTTGATCACGGGATAACCAGGTTGGAGAATATTATATAAATTCCACTTGGATATAATATATCATCATACATATCGTAAACCATTGTTTACTTTAATACATAAGTAGGTACATAACTATTAAATCGGAACATTTATAATTATATAATTTTCGTTTAATAATATTAATTGTACCTATACAAGTGTTAAAATGTACAGACTATTCAAATAACAAAAACTTAAGCAAGTCATAACGTATGCTATTTAAATATTCATTAACGACTTTAGAACTATAAATACGTCTATCCGGATAATAAATCTTCAATATTGTACTTTTGACTTTTTATTTTGTCTTTTCAATCGATTCGATTACCCTTGTTATGATTTATTTAACCATCTCATCATATTGACCTTCTTCTAGCCTATTCCTTCGTTAAACATATCATATTATTTAATAATTTAAAAATAATTTTTATGTGAATTAGAATGTTATGGAAATAAATAAGATTGTAGAATATAAGTATTTGAAGAAATGTTAGATTGTACATGTTTTTTAGGTAATTAATTTTTGTCCACGAAAATTGATGTGTAACATTATAATGTAGAAAATATAATTGTATCTACATTATATTATTATTTATTGCTCAAGTTAAATATAAAACGGAAAACAATTGTATACGCGTCGTATTCAATTTGATCGGGATAGTTAAATGTTTATCACTTAAGCTTGCTCAAACTTAAAACGTATTTAAGTAGAAATAATTACAAAAAAGTTTTAATTGGAATAACGATTTCCTGAAAGAAATAAAATTTCTATTGCATTACATTTATTATTATATATTCTTTAGGATCTTTTTTTATACTGGTACTACACAAAATAAAAAATAAAATAATAGAGAAAGTGTGTACTTTAATAATTTTTTCTTTGACATCAAAATGTTTTACATACTCTACAAATATGTAATTGATTGGTAAAAATAAGCCAGAAAAGTAAAAACATCAACCATCATATTTCTTCTTTCTTATAATAAGTCACAAAATAATATTAAAACAATTATGACAAACTAGAGTTTGAGCATAAAAGTTGAATATCAAATTGTTATCAAACGTGAACAAAGTTTGAAATTACTTATCAACAAAATATTTCTCTATTGGTAATCTTTTACTCTATATTTTACAGTCTGCAGTAACGTTTCAAAACCACCCATGTTTGAAATTGAATAAGATTCATTCAATCTGCAGCATAATATTACACTCATAATTATAATATTATAAATGACAGAATCTTTACAACTTTTAATTTTATGCGTGACGAAGTGTACGTGAACGTCATTAACAGCTAAGTATATTATAACAAAAAATAACCATAAACCAAAAATGAGAGTTACAGAAGACGGTATAGTTAACGGCAGACGTCATGAGAAACTAATACAGGCTGACAGAAATATTTAGTAATTCTATTACACATTTACACCACATTGCTTCAAATTAGAAAATCATCACGCGTAGAATATTCTCTGTGGATAGGAATTTGAAGTGGGATTTATACCTGACTTCCCTGACGGCATAATTTTTCATCATCCTAACTCACTGCAGCCACCATTATTAGACGTGAAGCCACTCGCTCTCTATCTAATGTTAGAGACCTACGAGTGTTAAATTAGTTTAATACCAGAGTGATTTTAGGAGAAATTTGGAGATAATTATGTATAATATATTTAAGTTAGGTCGTGTTATAATAATGTAATAACTGATGCTCAAAAAATAGGCTCACATGAGTCACATGATTGCACAAAACATATTCTGAAAGAGTCCATCCTATGCGCTCCTGTGATATTATTACTATTCTACAGTTCGGTATTTTTATTTTATTTTGATCTGTTCTAACTTAGGTAGTTACATTAAAAAAAAAATAATACGTTTTGAGTTTCAACGTTTTTTTTTCTCGAATGCGGTTTTTCTACTTTTTTTCTTATTGTTTTAAGTATTTTTTTTTTTAATTCGTCGGGAGGGCCGTGGATCGGGTCAACAGTAGTAGTTATCGTCCGTGCAGGTATCTAATCAGAGTTATATATGCAGTGCACGCCGTAAAACGCATTGCGCCTTCCGGGCTTTCTATTACCGTTGCGCACTATCCGATAGTGGGCGTCCGGGGATCCGCTATAGCTGTACCTGCTGGTGACAACTTCCCGTCGGATCAGGCTGCCGGTTCTCACATTGATGCACGGCACGAAAGAGAAGAACTGCTTAAATCCTTGGCGGAATCTGAAAAAAGAAACAAAAATTAACGAGATATTTACATAAAATACAATATTATGTATGATTATATGATGAAGGTGACGACAACCGAACGACAATCGATGCTATACGTTGATGAAAAACACGAGATTATAATAGATTATAATATTAATTGTTATTTTATTTACAATACTATTGTGATAAGATGTGATGATATATAGTGCGACGAGTAATATATTTTCGATTCTGATAAAGTTATGGGTTTAGAGAATTAGATTTGCCAGTTTCTCCACACACACACACACCGTAAAAAACAATTATATTGAAAACATGTTATTTTTCTTATCTATTTATTTTCATATATATCATACCTACGTATATTATATTACGATATGCCTATGCAATGTCGTAACGTGATTATTCCATACAATAACACTCAACAGTATTACATTTAATTGCATTCGTGTGTTATTATTATTCATAACAATTAGTTATTTATTTGATCATTTAAATTCTGAGTGTTCAACATTATGAACTTTTTTGATTTTTATCAGTAATTACATAAGTAGGTATACATAAATAATAAAAATAAATAACAATTTTGTTTAATACTGTCTTTCGTGTACGCTAGATTTTAATGACTATGGGAGATTATGTTAAATACGTGGCACGATTTATTTATTACAAAAAATGAGTAAAAATGTAGTTTAAACAGTTGAAACGACAAACGAGTATATAAATATTTAAAAGGTACCTGAGGACTTCATACTGTTGACTTAAAATGTTATATTATAATAAATCAAAATGGTTACCAAAAAGTGAAAAATGATTTTGTTTACATTTTAGACGCGACCTATTGCTATAAATTGGTCCGCTATTTAATAACATAAGCAATAATATTCAAAATAAATAATTTTGGAAAAAAAGTACATTTACATTATAAAATAAACATGCTATAAATATCCATGATGGAAATACTTTCTATAAATCGATAGAAAAAAGCGAAAAACATAATAAAAATGCATACCTATACATTTTATAATAGTAATGAGAATATTCGTAATGAGACAATTTAAATTTGAATTGCGCTTTAGATCTTACGTTTGAATATTGGAATTTAATTTTCGTTAAATAATATTAAGAAGAAAGCTCTGTTTTTCGTTTGAATATTTTGTCGAATTCCAACTCAAAAAGTAAAAAACCATTTTAATGCATTGCCTTAAATAAACATTTCAGACTTAACTAACCACGTTGACAAAATATTTAATACCAAACAAATCTCATGTAATGTCTGCATCAAAGTAAACTTGATGATTGTGTGGTAACGATTTGCATTTACCAATATAGGTATGTATTATTATAGTAAGTATAGTAGTATTATATACTATGTAGGTACGTTTTTTAAAAATATATTTCGTACGAAAATAATATTCATGTTTATATAAAAATCAAACGTTTCTGTGTAACGGCATTTGATAATACTTCTTTGCGTTCCTAAATTGTACATATTATTTTATTGGGTCGGGTTATCTGCAGTCACAGACAATTTCTTTATTTTCAACTCTTAAAAAAAATGTCTAATTTATATTTGATACATCTTAACTATATATTATTATAAAGGTAGTATTATTATGTCTGCCAAGTACAAATTATAACTTTGAAATATGACCACGATGCATTAATCCTGCATCATCAGTGGGCAGTCCCTAAATAATATAAACTATTGCAGGTCCGTAGACAGTATTGATTTGTATTCGTTACGTGTTCATTAAGATTATATGACGAAATTTACAAAATATAATCATATAGAACAGAAGGATGACGGAACAAAAAATAATGCCCAGAGACACGCGTTGAGTTCTTCCTGGGAGTAGATCGGATCAGATTCCGTTCACAGGTAAATTTGTCAATATTCAATTTCACAATAAATTTTATCACGATGATATTATTATACACACACTTCACAAAATGACGTTACGAGGTATAAGTAATCGACGGCGATAAGTATAAATTGTCTCACAATATGAATAATCAACGAGACTCCCACCAACATAGCTATTTTAAGGTTGGTTGCAGGTGATTGTGGATTGTTACCAAAAACGTTGAATTCCGTTAATGGTGTTAGAGTTGATACTACATATTATGTATATAGGTAATATTTCTGTGACACTCGAGACAAGATAATTATAAAATATTTCGATCGTGATATAATAATATTTATGCTGGTAAGCATATTTAATACGAAAATAAATTTGTTTATGATAAGTAATTTTTTACTACGCGGAAGTCGTATTTGGGGCGTAACCCGTTCAATACACATAGCATTTGCTCGAAAACGTTTAATATGAGGGTAGGTATAAGGTCTTACGCGTTTCATCTGTACAATATAACAAAGTTTTTTTTATGATATACTTAAGAAAATCTATTCAGAAATATCAAAAATTCTATATATTTTATATAATATTAATAATTTTTATATCCACATTGTTAAAAACTACAACTTTAAAAATATAACAGTCGTTAAATTTTTTGAATTATAAAGAAACCGAATGATGTGCATACATTGAAAAAGTTCTATATTATTTAGTTGAAATGTTGAACATTTATCGAAGACTATAATAATTGTAACGGTAGTACTTGTCATATTTTCCACGATATTTGTTCTATAACGTATAGCAACAACTTTTTTAACCTTAAAAGTACTTGAAAAGCAACTATGGCAACTATGATACATACTGTGTATTAATGAGTAAGTAGAATATAATATAAGCAAATTATAGCGTTAAATATAATATTTTTATTGCATTTGGGACATGTTAAATTAAAGAAAATTCAATGTCAAAACTTTTAATTAAATTATATTTTTCTTTATGGAAAAAAAAAATGTTTTTTTTTTTTATCTTGGTTAGGTAATTTGTTGGGTGATGTATTAATGAATAAATCATTGTAAACAAATATTGACACCAATGGTTAAAATTACATTTTAGAATAATGGTAATTAATTTATCGTTATAAAAAATTTATGTTTCACAGTTGAATACATTTAATGAAATAATATTAAACTAAAGTACAAAAATCGATAAAGGTCCAAAGAAATTTAATATGTATTAAGTAAGTACGTTAAGCACACGTCAAAAATTAAAATATTCCGATAGTGGTCTTACTAAGGTTAGGTTTTCGATCCTAAAACGTATTGCCAAATTGTTTCCCAATAAAAAAAACTGTCGGGAATCAGGCAAAGTTGTGTCTAAAACCTGTGGCTGTATTTTTTGTTGCAATTAAATCACTCAAGATCCCACATATTAAAACCAACCGACGCCCTTATACGTAAATGTTTAGTTGTCTATGATATGTGTTCATCTACTTATTCAGGTGTTTACAAAGGTCATTCGATGTCAATATTCATAATAAATAAATATTTTAGACATTTTTTTTCATTGATCTACCTACAGATATTCATTCCGTCTCACAATTCACAAAGCTATATTTTTATGTTAAAAACTTTGTCTTCCTACTTTTTCGAATCGCTACAGTAACAAATCAAACACTTGTTAAAGAAGTCTCTTGTTTTATGGTTTTGTTGAATTTAAATGATCAAAAGACTGTCAAAACAACTCGATTGTAATATGTGAATAGAGCTGCTTATTCTTATGTAATTTAAATTCTTTATAAAACCAGCAGTTTTATTAATCTTCAAAACTTGTATTTAAGAAAAACGTTTAAACATTTAATTTTTTAGCGGCTATTGAGCCAGTTATACGTTTCACAGCTTTAATTTTACTGTACAGTTGGATAAATGACAATTAAAAAGCATTCCATTTATTTGTTTTCCGCAATTAACAAAGTTTTAAACATAATATTAAAAACGATATTCCACCAGAGGATAACGGAATTTTTTCATTATCTACACAACACTTTGCACGATGTACAAACAACTATAGTGTGACAGCCGACGGGTTACAAAAGATTTAGTGTCCATTAGTAATTATTATCAAAACTAGGTACCACATAAATGAACGTTCATTTGAAATGCAGTAGCCATTTATTTTTCTTTTAATCATGAATCTAGGATTTCTCTTGGGATTTATTTGTATTTTTAATCCGTAGAAGAACTGTAATTACGAGTAATTCATATTGATACACCGCACAAGTCACGACCCGAATAAAATATAACTTAGAACGTTTGTACCGAAATGAATACATTTTTCATCGCCAAGAAAAATACGCGAACTAAAATTTGATACTAGATACCACACTCACAATGTTTAAGTTTGAAATATTTTTACTGCTCCAAAAAGTTATGAAAGACAAAAAAAAATGCACATTAGTGTAAAACCAATACAACATTCGTTGCATCCTTCAGAATATAAAATGATACGATTTATAAGTACGAAAATATTAGATGACATTTTAAAATAAGGAATATCCTGTAAAATGTTCACTTCACAGATAAATCAATAGTTCGATAGGTTGTGGTCGGCGCACAGATAATTATTTAATTCAGACCGTATAAGAAATATGTCTCATCCGCTGATTCGCCCCTTATTGAATTCATTTTTTTTCCAGACTTTGAAGTTTCCACGACTTTTCAAAATCAAAAACCGACGACACGTGTAATTCAACAGGCGTAAAATGCACTTCGCACTCAGACATGAAATGTTTACATTTAAATCCAAAGTCGAAAAATAAAAGAAAACAAATATAATTAATTACAAAATATGCTTATTAGTTATCATAACATTGACGAGTGTGTTTATTTTTTGAGAATTACTTTTCATTTTGTGTTGTTGAATGTTGATTATATATTTTTATTTAATGCAGTCGACTATATTGGTTTACTTTATAATGAAACTCGCTTCATGTATTTCACTCGAAGCTATGCTTTATTATTTCATCCAAAGTGTATACCCCGGAATTAATTCTTAGACAAATAATATTTTTATTACAGCTCCCAGGTAAGTAAAATAATAATAACATATTTATACGTACTTACATTTTTTCTGTTGTAAAACGTATTTTAATTAATTCCAATTTAATATATTTTAATATAATCCGTGACCTACCATTGAATGAGTCTGTTTTACTTATGCGTAGGTCACCTTAAATCTATTTCACGACGGTTTTTATTCCGAGTCAAAAGTTACATGTAAATCGAAAAACAGAAAAGGTAAAAGTATTTCAATCACATCACGGTTTTTAAAACTGCAGCATTACAAAAGCCGTATAATTCATACTACAAAAACATTTTAATATAAGTATTTAAAAAAAATTTCAAACATTGCAAGTGAAAATAATTAAAAAAATTGCTTAAAATAGAATAGAATATTATATTATGATGATGGATTTTGGTTAGACTTGATCGTTTGCTCCGCTTTCATTTATATACAAGATGTAACGAACAACACCGTAAAGTATATTATTATTATTATAATATTTGCCAGAAATTGATGTTGAAAAAAAAAAACTAATTTGCACTTGATTTTTCATTAGGGAAGCCCTTTCATTTATTTATAACACATATCCGGTCGGTCTTCAACTCTTTACGGCAGAAATTAAAATGTACAATAATATTAGTGGTTTTTGGCCGCAGACATTGTTTTATTTCGAGTCCGGCGGTGGAGTCAATAGCAGTGAACAATAATATTGTACAATGTAGACTGTAGAGGACGATGACAACTACCTGAAGCAGTTGCTACAAAAACATTTTAATATACATTTTTAAAAAAAATTTCAAACATTGCAGGTGGAAATAAATAAAATAATTTGCTTAAAATAGAACATAATACGATGCGGTGGATTTTGGTTAAGCTTAATCGTTTGCTTCACTTTCACTTATTATTATTATATTATTTGCCAGCAATTGATGTCGAAAAAAAAACTGTTTTGCTCATGGTTTTTCATTAGGGAAGCCCTTTCATTTATTGATAACACATATCCGGGTCGGTCTTTACAGAAATTAAAATGTACAATTAGTGGTTTTTGGCCGCGGGCATTGTCTTATTTCGAGTCGGCGGCGGCGGCGGAGTCAATAGCAGTGAACAATAATATTATACAATGTAGAGGACGACGACGACGACGACGACGATAACGATGACAACTACCTGAAGCAGTTTCTATACATTTATTATATTATATATACTAATGGATTATAATTGTTATCATCGATGGTGCGCAGTCAGCCATTTAAAATCGCTTCTAGACTATATTCAGTTAGGGTTTTGTTTTGGCGGTAGTCTATTTATTCGAACCGTTGTCGAATAGATATTGTAATAATATTATTATACCTAGGCACATTATAATATGCACCCCGTACAACAATTGATGATGGTTATGATGGACTATCTGTCTATCTATTTTGACTATCGGAGAAACGCGTCCTTCGCACGTATCGGAGACGATGCAGTTATACAGCTGGAGATGGGTTAAAACTCTTAACTACTTAATATGCTTAGAAACAAATTATATACATTCGATGTTCTACATTGTATCATGATTATTATTATGGAAAAGAAAAACCGTATTTCGATTAAAAATATAAAATCAATGTGCGATGGGATGTCGTTTAAAAATCAATTGTGAACGCAGCGGTTCTTCGGATAAACACTAAGTCGGGAAATTTATAAATGTGATGTAAAACGTGAGAATTTCACGTGATGCATTCACGTTTCCTAAAAGATAATTTCGAAATATATTAATGGACAGACGTCGGGCGTACACGTGAGTAGCTGCAGCTAAAATTCGGTTTGAATACGAATGAATTTATTTTTACGACTGAATAAGACTGAATCTTTTGAAAAAAACGATCATTAATGTCGTCGTTCAATGCCATATCTGTTTTTATAGGTCGGATATGACGACCAGCACAAGATAACAGCGGTTACTGCAGATTCCTTTGTGTGAAAAAAAATCCTACGAAACGATTTTATATCCGAATAATATACTGACGGAGGCAATGTTTATAGAACACGACATCA
Source organism: Sitobion miscanthi (assembly GCA_008086715.1). Classification (NCBI taxonomy): domain Eukaryota; kingdom Metazoa; phylum Arthropoda; class Insecta; order Hemiptera; family Aphididae; genus Sitobion; species Sitobion miscanthi. The sequence continues at coordinate 2,466,771 of CM017797.1, forward strand.
TATTTTGCAGTCGGCACGTCGAGCAAGTGAAATCAAGTAAATAGATGACGAAAACCCACGCCTTGTTTCCGTATAATGGCGGCAATCCGACATCGGTCAGGTGTATTGGAAAAGTTGTCGACACGTTTCCGACGATAAGGTTTTCGGTTCATATCATAGAAATAACAATATTCTGAAAAATGTGCCAAACACATTGGCATTAAATCCCGGCGAAAGAGTCTGACTTTTCTTTACAAAAACACAACATTTTTTTAAATGAATATTTGAATCCATGAATAGTTTCTAATTCTTTCTATCTTATTTTAACTCGACCGACTGTAAACTGAATATATCCAGTAATATTATTACGGATCGCACGGTTTGGTTTACATAAATACACTTTGGAAATAATTTGGGTTGTTGTCGTTTTTTTTTTTTTTAATAATTCTACTTAATTTACGTAGGTATACGGAATAAAAAATGCCAGTAATATATAATTTTATTTCTATCCGAGAAGACCACTATATTGTTATTATACAAATTTTTTACTGTGAATTCCTATAAAATAAAACATCAAAGTACTTTTTTTTATGACCATATTATTATATCGTGTGTGATAGGTATGATAGAGTCATTAGTCATCATACATTTTTACATGTTGTGGACAAAAGCAACTGACATTTATCAACAATACTATTAATTGAGCAAACTTTTTTTCATGAATGTGGCCCATGTTTTTTTACTTTCGCATAATAAATAATGCAATAATTATAAGTTATAAGCTCACAATTATTGAATATTCAAATAAATTTTTTTTTGTATTTGTGCCATAATAAGTGCGAACCTCTACTCGATAAGTTGTGCTAGATTTTCATACCAAACTGTTTCTCACACACAGAATAATATTAAAAGTAAATAATTGCTGTACTGGCAGTACACAAATATAATATGGTAAATTATGAATTTGACTAAGGAAAAATCGCATGATCTTACATCCAAATTTTTAATTATTCTTCATCTCTGATCGATTCAAATAATATGAAATTATTTTTAATAATGTATTTCTCCGTAGTTGTCCTCGTTTATACTTGTGCAGTTACTATACTTAATTATGTTTATCATACTAGACACTATAGTATACTATTTCACATACCTTAAAATATAACCTTTACAGTTTACATAAATATTTTAATAACCAAAGGAAATTCGTAACTCGGCTTTTATAATATTAACGTAGATTAGCTTTCTATTTTCGATAAATTGTAATTTCAATTTCAATCTCAATATTATTTTTAAGAAACGAAGATTACATTTTTATCACAAGCTTGATAAAAAAAAAAAAAAAACACAAACTTTAAATTACAATATTCAATTCCCACAAACACGATTCCAATATTAGGTACTGTCGCGGTACAGTTTAAGACGTAGATGATATACCGAAGCAAACGGCACAAGCTTATCGAAAACGTCGAGCAAACAGACTAGCGATTGTTGTATATATAGGTACCTATAATGTGTCAGGATTTGTCGTGGAACGCAACTTAAAATTACCAGACGGAAAAATATCAAAATATAATATTTATGTCCACAGTGACCAGTATATAATACGTCCGAGAGTAGGGTCCATAAATGTGGTTTTACGGTACAATTTTTGAACACAGACAACCGAACCCCAATAATGCGGAAAATATCCAATAATAATACGTCTAGATTTGGTCGACCATTTTTCGTTCGTACACATTATAACACACGGCAGCAGCAGCAGCATACGTGGGTATATAATATAATAAATGATACGGCATTTGACATTCGACATTTGGAATATAAAACGGACCGGCGAAAACCTCTCTCAGGACCAGGTATAGTTTATGATGGTTGTTTGCCAAACTATAATAATAACTGCGTGTGTATGATTATATTTGCATGTATGTAGGTCGTGCCGGGTCTCACCGTGTTTGTTTCTTTTTTTTCGAATTTAATAAAATGTACCATACGGTCCGAACAATACGTGGGTATTTGTTTAAGATGTAAAGACGAAATTTATTTCGAACGCCAACATCCGAATGTCTCCTTGTTCGTATAATGCGTGTGCGTGTACGCTTTTCGCGTCTTCGGCTTTGCATTTTCCAATGCGTGTTTTTTTCATCGTGTGCTAAAAGTAATATAAATCAAGTGGCGTGCGCTCGGGGACGCAGGCCCCCGGGGCATATTCGACTGTATTATTTAAAAATATGTTTACAAATATTGATTCGCATAGTATTATACTATAAACACATTATTTATAAATGTAATATAAAATATAGTAAAATAAATAAAACTTAACTGCACTACATATCTGGTGTAGGTATACCCTTAAAAAAATGTCTCTTTTTATATTCCCATATGGTAATGTATATCAAAGCTTGTCCGAAATTTCTAGGGCTCGTAAACTTGTCATAAAAATACATATATTTTTAAAAATGTCATGTTTGAAAAGTCGTTTGTCATCGTGTCATTTTTTATTAAATTCGACAAATCGTTAACTGGTTGGATTTTCTATAATACTGTGTTATGAAGAAAATTAACATTTTCTTTCTACTAAACATGACGCGGTCTGTTTAAAACAGACATCAAATACAGCCAAGGATATGAAAATAAAATAAAACGATTTACTATTTGTTACTCACTGTGCCGTGGGATTAACATCACTTCGTAGAGATGGTAAATTTTTTAGTCTTAAATGCAACCTTGCAATAAATATCTATAATACGTAATTTAGTAAATAATAATTTTGCTTTCCATTTATTTTTTGGGTGTTCTATTTGTAGTTTGTACTCAGTATACACTGTATACATATAGCGACAAACTTCAAGTCCATGACCTTAATTTAACTTATCTTATAAATATTCAGAGTACAAAAGTTAAAGTTTATGTGGTATTGAGTCTTGATGGTCGACGGACACTAGTATAAGCAAACATTTTCATAGAGTAGTTAATTATTTATTGTTTCACATCTCATTGTGAATGGATCACACTTGAATTACCTAAACGGTTGTCACTTGTAATAAGTACATCGAAATAAACTTGTATTTTTTGTTCTTGTATCGGATTTCGCTAATGTGCATTAGAGTTTTCGTGTACTTATGTAGTATGTTGAACTATATAACACGTTTAATATACATAAAGTAATTATCTTGTATATCATTATTAGTTAAACGAACAAAAAAATAATTATTACCATTATTGTATACTGTGATATTACGATTGTGCACATTGATAAATAATATGCAAAAAACTACATAGACTATACTACTATGAGGTACTTATTGAATTATTACAAAATCGTTAATTTTACACCATAACTTGAACACCTACATATAATGTGCATTAAGCAGGAACTTCATGAAGTTATGAAAAAAAAAAACCTTTTGATTTATGTTGTAGTGGGTTAGGTATACTATGTGTAATGCGTAAGTATTTTCTTCGATATTGCAATTTTACACGATAACGGATATATTAGGCTAAAACAATAAAAGCGAATCCACCGAAAGTTCAATTCAAGCGTATATGTCAACTTTAATATAATATATTCAAACTACACTTTCGTTCGAGACCGTTTCTTAAAAACGAGTTGCTTACAATTGCTCGGAATTTCGAATGGTATAATATACTTGCAAGTGTATATTATATTTTGTAATGTTTCGTTACAATACAATTTACAACAGTATAAAGTGACTGGGTGTATATTTATATTGTGATTTAAACGTAAAATCTATTTATTTTTTTTTTTTTGCGAATAACCGGATTTTGTAGAATTCATATAATTGTTACCAGACGTAAACGGTTTGCGCAGAATACTTGACTTGCATACCTCGGCACGGCGAAGAGTGACCTATAGGGGCTTAGTGGAGCTGACACACAATCCGTCGTATATATGTTTTACGTGTAGGTATAATATTATTATTGCACGGCCCGTCCCTGCACGGTCCTAATTCCTTAAGATGATACATTTCATACGAGTCACGTATGACGCCATCAAATACTGCACGCGAACGTGAATGTCTGAATGATGTAGATAAAAAGAAAAAAAAAATAAGAAAGAAAACACTTGTAAGTAATAATAGTGAATTCGCCTACCCACCTGGAGCAGCGTATACACCTACATGTAAATAATAATATTATATCGCAGGAGCAATAATAACGTAGTATAGCTAAGCGTGTGCGTATAAAACGTTATGAGCTTTCCCGTATAATATATAATAATAAGGTGTCGTTTTATATATATATGAAATGTATAATAACGTAATAATAATATGTACTATTGTCGGAGTGTCAGCCACTCGTGTGGAGATCGCATGTGTAGGTTATACAGTGCGCGATACGACCGCGATAGTATTGCGCACGATTTACACATATTATTATCATAATATACCTACCAGGACGTTGTTCAAAAGCAGTAATATCGTTTTGCCCTCGTGGGGGCTTATATAATATCGTGTGTGGTCGCATTTATTTTTCTTCGTTTTTTTTTTTTTTTTGATTAATATTTTTGTCATCCTAGTCGAAGAGATTCTTCGCACGCGTGTTATACAGCTGCAGCTTATTAGTCCGACACGACTCATTCGCAGATCGATTTTGCCGCCGCCGCCGCCGCCCATAATAATAATAATAATAATATATAATATTATATGTAATTTACGTAATACATTATTACGGCGGCGGCTGGTTCCGTCATTACGGGGTATTACACATATTTTAAACCTATACGTCAAGCCCTCTATAAATCCCCCCGACACGCGATATTAATATATTATACCTAGGTATACCTATATGCATGTATGCACGGTACGTGTGTTACGGTAACATATTATAATAATAAATGCGAGCGAGTGTGGGTACAATATCCCTTTATTAGAAACCGGAGGAGACGAGCCCTTGCTGTGCGGTACAAACGCCCCAGACGTACATTTGGTTTCACGGGCTATTGCTTTCGTAAATATAATAATATTATTTTATCGAACCGATTTATTAGCGAATGGCAAAAGTTTTGAGATGATACACACCATACAGCTATCGTAACAGTTTTGAATTCCGACTGTTGAAATCGCATAATATTGCTCGCGTACATAATATTATTATTTAGGTTATTCGTTATAAAACTTATAATGATATTATTTAATATCAACTCGCTTTGTCGTAAACGTATTTTTTTTTTTTTTAAAAAGGGGGGAGGGGAGTAAAAACGTAATACTTTAGAGGCTTCGCTCAGCTATATGGGTACTCGTATTTTTATTCTATTACTATAGGTACTACTCGTAAGTTGTATGGCAGAACATTTATTTGAAAGTAATGATAAGCGATTACTGAAATCGTTATATGAGCGATATCGAATTTAAAAACGACAATGCTGGTCAACAACTTGAGACGTAAGAAGGTAATTTGTAAAATGTTAAACGGTCGTAAAAATAAATTGCGAGTAAAAGTTGTCCAAGTAAATCAGTACATTTTTATTATAATATCAAGTTTTAATAAGCAAACTATACAAAATATATTATTATTAAAAGAAATCTAATAATAATATCGCCGTAAATCTGATAAATCTTAAATATGGCTTAAAATGTTTGTACAGGTAGTTATAAGCATTTTCAAAACGAATGGATATGACTGAAATAATAATAAATTTATTATTAATTTTAAATACCTATCAGAAACAAAAATCAAAAATTGTTTTAGTGATTTAACTGAAAAAAAAATAATTACATCATATCGTTAAGAGCTACGAGACATCAGACAAAATATGGAGCCAATGAACCGCATATCGTAGGTGCAGCTAAATTGCCTATCTAGGACGCCGTGTGATCATAATAATATTGCTAAAATGCACGAAAAAAAAACACGTCGTGTTGAGATACCGCGGTTACGACAAAATTATTAATGGTCGCGTGCACGAGTATTTCTAAGTAAGTCGCCATTAAACGTTATATTATCATAATAATATATAAAGTTTTAATACGACCGTTATGGGCATCATCACGGTCTAGGCGATTATGCCCAGAGTAATTTTATTATCATACAAAGTTAATACCTAATCGCTATTTAATAATATAATTTCCTCAGTTTTTCGTTACCGTTTCATAAATCCGAATTGCAATGGCACAGCACAGTTTCACATAAATTATTGTTACAGCGGTCGGTCGCGTGTAATATGTAATTCATTAAACGCGCGATATTAAAAAACTCCGTTTTTTTTTGTGCAACGCACTAATAGAAAATCCAACTTTATAATGACAAACAAAAAAAAAACAAAATAAAAAACGTATCGGCTTCGAATTAATTGTCATTTACACGCCGTATATTTTGTAATAAAATGAACATTTTACACTGACGCGGTTTAAACTTTATTGTCGTTGCATAATGTGTATATATATTATAGTATACTATATATATATACCTGTTAACGTTCGTTTATAGAAAACACAATTTTTGAATTAATATTGTGATGGGGATCCTTTAATTTATCTACTTCATGATATATTTTTTTGCGTAGGTGAAAATAAATATCATAACGAATAGCTATAGTCAAGTCCCGTTCGTGTTTGAATACGCATACCTTTATATTTTATTTAAATTCATTTTGATTTATTCATTGTGTAGCACTATGGTAAGACAAGTATTGATATTTAATAAACATAATATTACATGAAGCTCGAATTTTAAACATACATATATTTAAAAATAGAATTTAAACGTAAAACATAGTTAAACTCACTGTTAGAGTATTAAATATTTTATCATGATGAATATTTCCAAGTTTTTTATGAACATTTTGATACTTTTAATCTTACAATTCACAAGTCTATGGAACTTACATTTGATTGGCCATGCGTAGCTATAGAGTTATAGAAAAATGGATATTGTACTTATTATGGTTTAACTCAATTCTTAAACCATTATGTAAAATAAAAACAACCAACACACGCAGCCTAGATAATTTGACATGGAAGTGAAACCCTTCATATTATAGTTTTTTATTTTTTGAAAAACCGAGAATACCTACCCATATCCTATAGGCAGTAAACTATCTTCACAAATGTATGTATAAATATTATACTAGTGACCCCGAACACTTCGTTGCCCGTAAACAATGCTAAATCTTATATAATTCGAACTATATTCTATTCATTATTTAATGTGTCGTTGGTGTAAACAATTCAAAACAAAAATAGAAAAAAAATCAAGTATTTAATTTTGAATTCGCGGATAGTAATGAGTAACTATTTTGTCTTATGGGTAACCAATTTCCAGCAGAAATAAACGAATATAATACGGTTATGATTTTAATACACGTGGGTAAAAAATACAGCGACCGAATATCAAAAAGAGTTCAAAATTATAAGCACGATAACAATTTTATTTTATGTAACTATAGTGGCAACCATTTATATATAAAAAAAAAAATACTAATTTTTACTACCTATCACTATTATAATCTGTTAATGCAATGATGAAAATGTATAAGCAAAAAAAAAAATAATTTCTTTTTGCATCGTAAATCTTAAAATTCTTGGGTAACTGTGTGCACACCTATATAAAATTCAATTCTGGAAAATCCTTTCTTAGTACACCATTATATGATGGTACGAAGGTACTGTAAAAATGTCAAGTCCTTAGCTATAATAGTTTAGGCTTTACGTTGATTAGTCAATCTGTCAGTTAGGACACGTTTGATTATATAATATTTTGGTATTTATAATTCATGTCTATAGAAATATGGTATTTTATTGTTACAATTATGGTCACTATATACCATATCGAAGAAAATTTGCGATATTCCACCGTTTAAAAATTTTAATAACACAACTGACAGTGATTGATGAAAAATATTTTATGCATAGTATTGGTCAAAAATATAAAACTGTTAAAGCATAAGAGAAAATAATGTTGTTATCCAAATTCTTACAAAAATTCGATGACATGCGTACCAACTACAATGGTTTTATTGAACGAAAATGATGTAGAAGATTTATTTTTCACATTGAATAAGAGAAAATAGAATTTTAAAATATGTTTGAATGCATGTCAATAGTATATGAAATTTGTTTTGACATATTTTTTAACTACTTAATAGAAATACGTTCCAAGAAGGTTTATTGTATACTCGATAAAACCGATAAAACCCGATAAAATAAAATAAGCTCGACACTATTTGGTTTGTGAATGATATATAACGTACCTAGTTCATCTTATTGTGGACATTCGTTGTTAAAATATAATATTAAACACAAATCGATTTATTTTCGTATTGGAATTTTGTAACGATGATTCAGCGTTGTTTACATTACCGTCACGATTTATCGTTGATTTAATGAAATCATTTTTGGAGGATATTGAGAATCACCTCCACGTGGGTCCTCTGCAGGGTAATGCTAAATGGACGAATAGTTCTCAGAAATATTTTAAGTAAATATTTAATAAAATATGAAATGATCAGGGCTTTTTTTTGTGTTCGAGCAGAGTTTGCATATCAAAGATTTTTACCTGAAGAAAATTGGGGTTGTGTTTACAATCACTCAGTACAATAGTAGACTTAGTTATCGAAAACATAAAATATGCAAATTAACATTGAAATTGGCTATATTTATGTCAAGTTTCCATGGCAGTTACCAAAAATAATTTGTATTATAATTAATACAATATAGACAATTATATCCAATCGTAATAACTACTTTACCACCAACGACAGCACTATAATATATGACCAAAAAAATATTTGATTTTTCTGAGCCGAAACAAAATTCACGTGTAAACAAATATTTTTCCGGATTCTGCGATGAAAAGTAGTCTACGGGTCGTGTCCGGGAACGCAAAGAATATGTGTGTAAAATTTGGTGCCAATCTGTCAAAACTGTTGTTCTGTATGAAGATCAACTGATAGGCCTTCGATTTCATATAATAGAAGATGAATAATATGATATTTAACTAACGTTTGTAGTAACATTTTTTGTTGTTGTATATTTCTGAAATAGTTTTTTTTTTAAATATTAAAATATTATAGTAATTTATAGTAATTAGATACTTTTAAGTTTAACCAAACTCAAAATTTAAAAAATGTACATTTTTGTTTTAGTGTTTATTCATATACTCGGATACCATATTTCCAAATCTAATTTATGTTAATACTTTAAAAGTTGAATTATTAATTTTCATTAGATATTCAAATAATAATATCGCAAGTTTTAAAGTTTAGAGAGTATGGTGGTCAGATGTGAGAAGAGTATGCATAAACAGTTAGACGGCGTGTACGAGGACATGTAAGACTAGGGCTATACGTATAGTTTGTATAATAATAATATATTAGAAACCAAGATAAATTATTGTTATTTACGAAAATTGTATTAAACGCATGAATAGTTTACGCAAGGGTTAATGGAAATTCAAGTTATAAACTTATATAATATTATTATAAGTTATTAACATAGAGGTACAACTATTGACAACTTTGTATGTACGGTTAATTTTCAAAGATAATTAGAGACTTTCGAAGATTTTATACCTACCAGAGCTTTGCAGAGGTCGCCTAAGACAATTAATACAATTACAAAATATTGTCCAACGATATTTACTATAGTTGATGAATACTGGTTATGACAAAGGAGTTAAAAATAATTATGACGCTAAAATTTTAATGTAATGAAAACCAAGTTGATTATTATTTTTCCGTTATCTATTCAGTGAGAACTGAAAACTTGAAAATAAGAAATAAACTAAATTATTTATAGTAATTCATGAACATTATCTTACACAAAGTTTGCTAAGCATCTTATCCAACCTATAATTTACATTGCGTATTATAATATATTATGTCATAAAACCACGTTACAAAATATTATAATAATATAATCTAGAAGGATGATCTTCATTTGATTGTATTTCAATTATTATTTTCTATGTGCAGAAAACAAATGAAAAATAAATTATTTTAAGTATTGTTAATTAATAATCTTTTTAAATTAATAATGATCTTTTAATTAATACGAAAATGCTTTTAGCGGCAGCGTGTAATATTATTCTCGCCAGCCAGTAAATGATTATTCATTCCATTTTCAATACTTCATCAACTATTCATTTTATACACCAACATCTTAAACTTTTTTCTTTATTATTTTATGTGCACGTCACACATTTATAAGACGGTTTTTCGATTTGTAACAATTAAAACTATATACGTTAAATTTGAAAATGTTGTTGTTTTAGTTTTAATGCTTTCTATGTAACAATAGTGTCTCGTCTATCAAAAGATATTGTTTTTGTTTTAGGTTTTAAATTTTAACCATCAAATAAAAATATATATATCACAAGTTGTTTTAAAAATCTCTATTATAATTTAAAAGTTAAAACTTGGCTTTAGTTTTGTTTACAGTTGGTACCTATAACTCGTTACGATGAACGTTTGTTACGTAATCGAGTATAAAACTATAACGATGACTATAACTATTTCTAAATTTATCTTTACTCAAAATTTGTCAATTTGAAAATGAATTGTCTTATTTTTCTCTGATAAATTAATTGATCATGTAATTTTTTAAACACATACTTTATAGTTGTATCAAAGAAGTTTTGCGGTTTTTTTAAAGTACCAACAATTTTGGCATACTTATTAGAGTCTGTTTTAATGCATTCGAGCATTTGCAAATGATGACGGACAATAAAAATAGTAGAACAGAATAACGAACGAAATTTGAATTTATATTTTGTACAATAAAATAGAGAGCCAATTTAGAGTAGCTGTTTATACTTAACAGTGATTCAAATAATATGTACGTTTTTAATTTTGTGGAAGACTGCATAATATAATAATATTTATGGTTATTATAGCGTATAAACCATATATAGGGCTAATGAAGTACCTACCTACCAATATATTTGTATAATATATAAATAAAATTAGTGCGTTGTACTTAGAAATTATAATATTTTCTATTTCAAGTAGATTGAACATATTGTACTAAATTGTATAATAAATCAAAATAACATAGTAAATGCGAGCATCCAAAAAGTAATTATTATCATTGTATTGTACATATAATTATTATTTATTTTTTATCCTTTTTTTGTGATATTTCATGCTCCATAATATTATAAATCCAATAATGTTAACTTCATGACTTAAAAAATACTGACGCTGTGGTCAAAAGTTTAGGGGAAAACAGGAAGTTTCTGTATAAACACAGTTTATATTGTAAAAAAAATTGTAACGCTCTTGCTATTTTATTTTCTGCGGGGAGCAATGAATGTATTGATTTTACAATGATGTGTCTTTTTTTCTGTATGTATACACGATTTATAGTGGAAAAAATGCTCTGGTTTAAACTTAAATATCTTTTCTGGTAGAGAAGTTAATCTTGTTAGTACTTTTGGGAGGTTAGCATTTCCAATACTTTTCAAAATAATCAGGAAAAACAAAAAAAGTTTAGGGAAGTTTTTGTAAAAATAATTTTCAACAAAAATCGATTTTCTTATTTTGTTAGTCAAAAATTAGATATAAGCTAACGATTTTTATACAAGAATTTTTAGTTTTAGTTTTGACAAAATTTATAAATTTTTCATTTTTTTTATGGCTCAAGCTTAAAAAATTAATATATTATGGTTCCTCATAAGTACCCACTTAATTTATATTTGAATTTAAATATCTAAAAAAAAAAAATAAGAAACATTTTAAATTCAAATTCGTGAGAAATTAAATATTTAAACGAAGAACAATTATTTTGGTTAAATTGTTGAACTCGAAAATATTTTTCCTGGATATTTGAAACTTTTAGCTTTATTGTATTTTATATAGACAATGAATTTTTCAAAACATAATATATAGATTAATTTTAAGGTATGTCCTATACTTTATACTATGAATCTATTCACAACGTTCTTCGGTAAGTCGGTATTGACTTAGAAGTTGGTTATAACAATAACATATTTAGATACAATATATACTAATGTCATAGCTAATAATAAAATCAATACAATACTTCCGGTAAAAAATAAATTCAACCAACCGTATTACTAGTAGTGAAATAAATTTCCTTAGAAGAAATACAAATATATATACTATATATCATAAAACATATTTAGTAAAGGTCCCCCCCCCCACACACACACACATTGCGGTGGTGGCGGTAAAATCCTATTGTCTTGGCGGTAGCGGTAAATCGTGTGTGGCTGTATTTTTACCACCATCGCTGCAATGTGTGGGGACTTAAATAAAGGCTGACCGTCTTCACTCGGAACCGTTTTTAGCGTGAAATGATTTATCATTAAATTCGTATTTTACAGTTGCGCATAAATTACAGTCACTTGTTCCTCTCAAAGACGATAGATACATTGGCCGCCACCGCTGCAATGTGTGGGGACTTAAATAAAGGCTGACCGTCTTCACTCATAACCCGTTTTTAGCGTGAAATGATTTATTGTTAAATTCGTATTTTATAGTTAACGCATGCATTACGGTCACTTGCTTCTCAAAGACGATAGGTACATTGGTCGTCAACTTGTCGGACGCTTGTCACCTACCACAAATTTGTTGGATTAGATCGGAAATTAATAGCGAACGATTAACCGGTGGTAAGATGTTTCATCAGATATTCGTTTGATAATAATAGCTAACCCCCTCCTATACCAAAATAATTATCATTTATCATGTTATCATTGTTTGTTAAATTAATATAATTGATAACATGTGATATTAATTAGGAGAGGTAATATTAGGAGGGGATTATAAATTGTAACCGTCTATTGGAGATGGCCTCAAATTTTGGACGAAATCGTTATTGTATTTTAATGTCGAAACGAAGAGACCTGCATGTTATATTATAATAATATACGCAATATTTAAAATATTTGTCGGTGAGAAATTCAATAAAATGAAAACATGTACCCGAAGTTTAATTATATCTGTTATAAGGTGCTCCGAAACTTTACAAGCTCAGTAAGCGGTCGTGCGGCGAAATGTTCAAACATTTGTATAGACGATACTTAACAGCGGGACAGAAGTTAATAAAATATACGACGCACAAACACAACTTAGGATGAATCATGAACATGTCATTAGATGATGGTCTAAAATCTGTGCATTCCTAACACTGGTACAACCGGTAAGTATACTGTTATGTATATTTGTCATTTGACGTCATTGTGTGTTGTGACAGACTTTTCTCATGCATATTATTCACTCAGATTAGAGAATATTATAATTTCCAATTATCCGAAGACCAAAATATATATAGTTTACAAAAATGTACGGAGAAAATATCCATTGGTATATTAGTGATACAAAAACAAATCAGGTCAAAAATAAAAATAAAAAAAGAACAGTTAGATGCCAATTATAGTAGGTATATTATAAATAAATTATGTATAAAATAAAATAATATTATTCGAGTCGAAATCGCAAATCTTTTCAAAAGAATAATAAATTGGCTGTTGATAAAAAAATAATAATAATACAAAATATATTACATTTCCGCGGTTAAAAGATATTATAAGGTACATTAAATCGAATATATTCTAATCTATTTATGATTGAAATGTTCCAATTATGTATTACGAAATATAAAATAATTATTCTATAAATAAAGCTCAGAAGTAGAGGAGACACGAAACAGTTGTAATTAAACAGAGTATTTTTCACGTTATTTCTATTTGAATTTTTGTAGCATCCGTCATTGGTTTTTTGAACATGCATTTTGTGTCCATTGTATATTTAGATTCTGATATTTTAGTAGATAATTTTTTATCCAATTTTCAATGAGTTGTATTTTTTTTTGGATAAGAATGGTGTAAAAAAATGTGTTTTTAGATTTTATTTGGGATATTTTTTTTAAGTTAATTAAGAAAAAAAATAATATAATAATAATTTTATTAAAATTTATATAATCGAATTGTTTACAAATGTTATAATAAAAACTTTTTGTTCTTTATAATACCGATAAAAAACAAGTTATCAGATAACAAGATGACTGTAAATAACGAAAAACTGTACCTATTATTTTAGAAAACAATAATAAAATCTTTTGTTTACCGTCGAAAATCAAAACCATATTTTTCTATTTTTATTTTATTTCAGTTTATAATAAGTTTACGTAAAAATGTTGATATATAAAAAATATTTCTTTTTTTTCACATTGCCACAACACAAAATATACATAATATTATTTTGTGCATGTGCAGTGGTTATATGACCAACTTAATATATTATCACATAATAATATAGTAAGAATATTAATGGGACGTGTATTATTGTCGTGATGGTTACAATTATATTCACCGGCAGTGGGACATCATCGCATTTGTACCGGAAACTGCCTGGGACGGCGATTTATCTTTAGCGGAAACATGTTAAAATATGATATTAATTGAATCAAATCCATCTAGTTAGTGACCCCGTCGCAATTATACTCTAACGAGTTTTCATATTATAATACCGCATAAATTAATACAGTAACACTTTTATTTATTACTCGTGTGTGTATAGGTATGTACACACTATTATTGTACCTACTCGTCAAATGAAATATTTGTCATCAACGCGCTACCTATGTAGATTATAAATTGTAATACGTGTAATAATTATACATTTTAACGGTTGTCAGTTTTTGTTTTGTCTCTCAAAAGGACACATACGAGTTTCGAAATGTACACGAACTCGACCCAAAATATATACACCGCACTTATTACGAGTCCTCCCACACCGTACCTATTTACAATATATTATGCCATATGGTTCGGAGCGCAACTAGTTCAAAAAATATTCTACGAAATTTTCGATGATATTTTTTAAGTATGCAATCGGTCACAATTCCTCGGCCAGTTTCCGTACAGTATCATACAGTGTTTTAAATGCAAAGTATCCTATGGAAATATACTTATACATCACAATACATTTTCGAATTAGATAATGTGTTTTAATTCTGGATCAAAAAATTATATCTATTCATTTTATTTTATGAATAAATGTAATAAATATTTTTAATTTTCAATGCGGAAAACTCTAGTTGTTATTAATTTTTAATGATTTTATTATTTAAAGTAACAATATAGGTACAAATATAATATATAATAATTCTTTTTTTATTAAATTATTATGATGACCACAAAATGGATGATTATCGATTAGTAAATAATCCGTATTAATACTTCGGAAACATTGAGCACACTTTTGAATTACAATAAATATTTGTAATAACAACCAAATTGTAAATTTGAATTCCGATGAATGATGAATGTATTTTTCATCAAAAATGATTTTGTTGTAATTTAAAAAGGATTAACGGTCGAGACTTGATACTTTCACCAAATATTTGTACAAGCATTTCATTATTGTAAATATTATATTAGCCTGCACATAAAATAATAAATGATCATAATAGTTTGGCAATATTGAGCTATTTAAAGAAATCTGAGATAAACTTTTTAGGTTTTTTTTTTTTTTATTTATGTCCAAACTATTTTAAGTCAAACATATAGTGACTTGATTTCAATGACGAAGTAAACTCCACATCTACTTACAACAAAGCGATTTTCCCGACTTTCCCTCCATTTTTATTATTTATCTTGCCTATCGAAAATTCAAATTGTATACCCTGTGCTTTTTTAACGTTTACAATTAAATGTAATTTTGCACGATACACGCATAGATAAATTTGGCTGCCTGACTGCAGTCTGTCTGTCCGGGAAATGCTTCGAAACGGATGAACCGATTTTGACGGGGTTTTCACAGGTATTGTATTATGATATATTTCAACTGAAGCAAAATGGAAAACAATAGGTAAATAGATTAATTTCAACGCGGATGGAGTGCAGCTAACGCAAAATATAATTAGTTATGATGGAATAAATATTTGAACACAATTTAGTGTCTTAGGATATCTATGCATTTTTTTCTGGCATATTATGATCGTTTATGCTTTTAAAAGTAGGTAACTACAAATATTAAAACAATGTAAGTATTCTAAGTATGCGTATCATGCTGAAATAAAAATAAAAAATGTTTGTAAAACATGCGTTGTTTTAATTAAATATAGTGAGCATTTAGTGCTACGAATAGAATAATATAAACTAATAACAATGATACCCGCGGTGCTCTCTGATGAATTATTTTTAATAGGTCATCATAATATTATACAAATGAGTTTTCGTTGGTATAATGTGTTCAATGACAAGTTCAAATAAATTTATTCACTTGTGGACTTATGGTACTATGTTTAAAATTTTACGAAATGGTTTATTTGTATTTAACGCTAATAAATCTTATATAGTTTTATATACTTTGGCACAAACTCGGTAAAAAATTGAATACCATTAATATAAATCGAATGTTGAATTGATTTCGTTTTATTCGATTATAATAAATAGCTATTAGATTGACATAGGAAATACATAATATAATATTATGCTGTGCCAATTCAACTCGTAATTATTATTTTATTATAGAGCGGTTGATGATGATAATAATAATAATAATAATAATCATAATAATAATAGGTATAATGACGATGATGATGATGATGATGTTTATTGAAAATCGATTAGTTCCTCGCGTTGAATACAATAGATAGGTATGTAATGTTCAATGCAGTAGAAAAAAAAATCTATATGAATTAATTATACTTTCATTTAGTAATAATAATATGGAAACTAACAAGGTTTTCGGTATTATAATATCGTGCAGTAGGTATATTGGCAAATAATCAAACCACGGTTATTAAAATCGAAATAATTTGTTTACAAATGCAATGTAAATATTTAAACCGTGTAATGGCGCATATATTATAATATTATTCGATACATCCACACAGGATTAGTGCACGTGAGTTGTAATACGACGCATAGTAATTTCGATTTACGAATAGCAATTTCGCTATCAGGTCAGTATAATGATATTGCTCGTTATAATGTTTTGTGGAGGCACTCGTCGACCCGTACATCTACCGTGTAGTGTGAATATTGATTAAATTACACGTACATAATTGAAGAAAAAAAAAATGATGTTTATATACTTGTATGTAGGTATACGGTATATATTATGACAAATTACGACATTCCAAAGCACTCAACAACACACGCACACGTTATTATTGTTATTCTGACTATTAGGTACACAGAATTATAGACACAACGACCGCATTGTGCGCTTTTCGCTTTCGTCCGTTTAGCTAACCAAGTATAAAATATATAATTATTATCGTATACCGTCAGAGTGTGTATTACTGTCGATAATTTATTCTTAGGAGCTAATATTGTTGTATGGTTTATAAAATGTTTTGTTCCCATAAAACAATAATATTATATAAACAAAAAAAAAATACATAAAATTAAATAATGTGCGGTGGAAATTAAACGTAATTAGGGTCGCGGCCAGTCTTTTGGGGGGCGCACGTATAAATGTTTTCAGCAACGCATTTGCGTTTTGAACAAAAAAAAAAAATCATATTTAAATGGCTGATGAATAAATTACACGGAAATAAAAATATGTCGCATTAAATCAACCCTATTGGTGTCATTAAAAATTAATATCATTTTTTTTTTTTTTTCTAATGAAAACATCGTTTAAAAACACATTTTCTTTGGTAATTCATTGTACCCGCACGTTGATTATTATTACCTATACACACTTCGCGGTGGCGCACAGAACATAATTCGTTTCTATTCCGAACAAATAAAACGCATATCGGCGTAAATGTACGTTCGAATTTTTATATTTTATCGAGTCGGTCGAGGTGTCATATCTATATACGTTATAATATCATATCATGCGTTTACACGCCGCTACCTATATACGTATTTATCTTACAAGTTTATTGGTATCTTAAATATTATTATTATGTACGCGTATATATATGTATTCATCATTTACACTCTCGTGTGACTTTTACAGATGATGTATTAAATGTAATTTGGCCGGAACACAATCAAATAGCTGATATATTATGATACGCACGGTCTGGTGGAAAAAAAACTGATTTGATTAACGCGCACAGTCGTCGTGGAGCTCACGAACAACATTACTAAGTAGATACATCTGTCAAAATGATATAGCGGTCCAGATGTCACACGGCCACGGGGGGATTTTTTTTCACACACACACACACCACACACACACACACGTCATACACCTGCGGACGGAGGTGGTCTTCTTTCCGACTGAAATTAGTTTTGATGCGGGATATGTGTCGTCGTCGGATGTCACACTGCTGCAGGTACATATATAGTATTACGTGTCACTAAACTAATTTTCCGGAGTTCGGTTTTCTTTTTTTTTTTGCCCACCCCATTTCCCGGCTCCGCGATCCGCCCGACGAACAGTCAGCCAACGTCACTATATACAAGGCAACCCGTCCAAACTTGGCCAAACCAGGCGACTGCGTTCCCGCTCGGTCTTATAGCGTTTTGCACAAAACTCCGCCGACCCTATATATATATATATATATATATGTCCATAATATGTAACCCTGTGACTCCTGTATTATACACGTGGCCGTCAAACTTTCACGCGCACCTCGATCGAATATGGTACACGACTGAACCTATACAACTAATCAAATGTTTGCCCCTCAACAATATATTAAATTATTTGCAAACGTTTGCGGAGAAATAAGTTTTCGACTGTTTTGGAAACGTTCCGTTCCAAGGTTTTTTTTTTTTTTTCAAGTAACACTACTTGCATCACCTCCGGTAACTGTTGTTAAAGTTTGAGAATAATATCTAATAAGACGATGCACGAAATATTGGTAAAATGTTGATATATATACTAGATCTAGATATACTTAAATGTGTACACATCATTTCTCAATCTATAAAATAGACTCCTCCGTTATTATGCTACATTTATTTCGGTTTTAGTGTGAAAAGGCACCGCGAACATAAAGCATATACAAATCATATTTGACGTGATTTCAGAGAGTTATTAAATTTAGCCATTTAGGTATAGAGTGGCTTACTGTTTTTTTTATACAAATCCACACTGTACACTTTTTATTATGATTTATAACTACATTTTTATTTTAATGTATATTTCACTCTTAACAACAAGGAAAATTCATTATATTTCTTCGACATAAGAAACTTATTATTTCAAAATATTTTATCACTTATAAGTAACAAATCCAACGAAAGTACGGATACATGGACATTGAACACTGTTAAAAAATGGGCGTTCAACTACCTTTATTCTTTTCTATGTGAGCCAGATTATGTAATGTATTGATAATACTATCAATTCTATGCAAAAATGTGTGTAAATAAGACTTATTTAGATGTTAGGTAATTGTGTTGTTTTGAAATATTTAACATTTTTGTATGTATATATGAATTAAAGAAAAGTATTTTTGAAAAAAAGCATTTTACAGCTAAAATT
This sequence comes from Sitobion miscanthi, assembly GCA_008086715.1. Taxonomy (NCBI): domain Eukaryota; kingdom Metazoa; phylum Arthropoda; class Insecta; order Hemiptera; family Aphididae; genus Sitobion; species Sitobion miscanthi. The sequence goes on from CM017797.1 coordinate 2,486,134, forward strand.
ATGTTGTGTTATCAAAAACTTAAATAAATAATCGGTAAAAATGACCGAGTTTTAAGATTATTAAAAAGTTTTCCTCCCTAATATGTGTGACCTGGTGGGAATTGAACCTGACACTTATTCGAAATTTTTGGAAAAGTACCTTGTAATTCTGGAAATGATATATCATAAGTATTATCTATGTCAAATATACAATCTTTTGAGGTCATCTAAAAGTGATTAATTACACGACTAAACAAAAACAAATAACTTAAAGAAGGGGATACCTATACCCAATGGCAATAATACAAACAATGCTTATTACTTATTAGCTAAATATTATGATAATAACAAATTAATGAATAACTATAAGATTTTTTTTTTTAAAAGATAACTCTAATTGTCTCCCGATTTTCAAAATATCGTTCTATTGAGCTGCCTCTTATTTTATGTATAGTTGACCCTCTTGTACTGTAATAACCTTCGATGGACACATTAATTGATTTCTAATTTGATTATGATAGTCATAACGATTAATCCGGGAAAATATAAGTCCACTCTTACATAAAGGGACACATTAATGAATAAAAAGTCAATATAAACGTTTGATGGTATAATAGTAATAATTCAATTAATAGGCCTATGCCAGTTAATAACACGCAAATGTTTATATGAATATAACCATACCTAATGGATTCTTCAGCCAGCTACAAAAAGCAAGTGGTTCACTACATTATGGGCTGAATGCCCGCCCAATCAACCGCAGACTTCAACGTGGTCGCTCCCACGACGTCATAATTCAGAAATAGCTACTTTTATTGTAATTATTGTATACTTATTTGCTCATGTTTTTTTTTAATCTTTTTATGTTAATTGTTCGTATGTAAAAATCGTTACACTGTAATCCTTAGTTCCGACTACTTATATCATTATATTATATTGTGATCCAATTTTCAAATGTTAAAAAATTAAATTTTACATACATACGTTAAGATGATGATTGTCAGGAAAACTTTAAATAATACAAAATAACCATTCCTAATGAATAAATAGATATGGTTGCAGTCAATACCACAATAAATAATGAGTTATAAAAAAGGTGGGTAAGTGGGTGTCGCTCTGCTGTATAGTGGGTTACAAGTTAGTCACTGTAATGGATGATGTCAAATATAAATTCAATGATAAAATAACGTTATGTACGAAAAACGATTCTGAGCGAAGACTGTCAGTAAGTATAAATATTATAGTATTGTGAATAGAGTAATTTATTTACCAATTTACGTTGAACCTTGTTTTAAATGTTCAATCCTCACCTTTTAAAGTTGAACGTTTTATTAATTTTTTACTACAAAATCATTTTTAAATTTTAAATTTGATAAATGTTGTCAAAATTCGAACTTTAAATGTTTATAAAAAAAGTTGTGCCAGTGTATTTAAAATTTTTTCAACTGCTATATTGTAACAATATTTCAGGAGTCTTGTATTTCTTTTCATGCTTTTTTACGTAAATAAATATACGAACGCAGTTATAATATAACTGAATTTAATTGTAAAAAATTGTATTATCTATGCCGACTAATAGTACGATAAATAATAATATTTTTGAACATTGCAGAAGTTAATATAGTACACGTAGGTACCATTGAAAAAATGTATCGATATATTAAACTATAATTTAGGTATGCTATGGGATTGCAATTTGAGTATTATATATTGTTTGGGTGTACTCGAATCATCTCCTAATTTAAGAATTTAGTCCTAAAACAACGTGAGGCTATTTGAGTGAAAAAAGAGTACCTGCTTAAGGCTATTCGGGTGCACTCCGCCGATTATCGTTTCCGCATCATATTTGTTAGGTACTTTTGAACTTTTTTATAAGACAGATGCGCATCGTCCGATTTTTGGGTTATACATGGTTTGCGCATCGATCGTTTAAAATTCCGTACATCATTTATGTATCAATATTATTGACAAGAGAACTGAAAAATAGATTTATACCCAAAAGCGAAAGTTGTTTTTTAACGTTAGCCTTAAAATTAGGCAGTGCTTATGCCATAAACAATGGTGTTTTCGTAAATAATCGATAGAGTATAATACGCTCATTTATGAACTTAATTCAATGATACAAATATGCTTAGACGCAATTAGAGGAGGAGGGTTTAGGGTTAGGGGCTCAGTTTTACTCAAACTATATGTATATTAGTATTGGTTTTTTGCAGTAAATTTTTAGTTATAAAATTAAAAATGTTTTAATTTTTAACTTTGAAGGAATTTGCAATTTTCGAGATTTTGATGAATTTTGTCAAAGTTTGAATCTTAAATGGTTATTTAACAAAAAACTTGTGCTCTTGTATGTTCATTATTTTAAACTTAAAAATCTTAAATTACTCAATACTCATTATCAAAGTACATAATATTATATGTATTATGTAAGACGTTGTACCTATGTGCATTTATATATTTATGATTACAATTCAACTGAATTGATCTAATTTATTTTTAATTGTTAGTATCTATTTATTACATAATAAAATATGATTTATGACAATCATTGATTTTTCAATCAAAAATTATTTTTATACACTTCTATTGTTCAACATGTTGATGCGCATAATATGATGTACGATAATTTGGTGCATGTAAACAGACAATGCACAAACGATAATAATTGGCCACTGATGTGCAAACGACGTACAATATTTTGGCACAGGTAAACAGACGATGTGCAAATGATATATAGCCGTGTACCCTGCAGTTGATTAATAGTTTAAAAAAATCAAAAAAAATCATTGACATACATCTTTAATTAGGTAATAGCATTAATTTAATTATATATTTTTTCGAATATAACATTATTCATTATATTATTTGAAAGTGTTAAAATATGCGTAATAATTAAAAATTGTCCAATCATGAAGAAATATGCAAATCAAAGATTGCGCACCAACTCATTAGTGTGAGATTTAAAATTTGAATGCATGTAATTTATTTTATGTTTTACCTGGCTACTTTTGAAACTAATAAAGAAAAAAATGCAAATGCATATAATTCCGAACCCTAATTATTATATTATAAAAAATGAACAAGACAGTAAACACACATCGTTAAATATGATTTAAAGAGTTGTCGTTGCACAATGAATAAAAAAAAAATTAAATCTTAACCATCTTGTATAGGAAGTTTCAATTAAATTACAATTTCTATATTATAAACGGTAATATATATGTTGATATTATGTATAGATAATCTACATTGTGCTAACTCTATTATTTTAAAAATTTTGTCGTTCTGTACATTTTGTAACGAATAAAATCACTAAAATAATAATACAAAATGTATTAATATACATGTTAAGTATGATATACGCATAAATAAAACTGTAAAATGTATGAAATAAAATGTTATATTGATTATTTTAATAGCGGACGTTCTTTTTTTTTTTAATTTGATATATTAGGTAGGTGTATGTAGTTAATTCAATTTGTCATCCAAAGAAACCGAAAAATATGAACTTACAGTCTGCGTGCGTTTGATGGCCACATATTATATTCGACTAATAGAATAATATAAGGTTTGATCTTGACGTCAAAAACAAGGATGTTATAATGTGGGTAATATAGACCATAGAAACTCTACGTCAGTATACAATGGGGAAGAATGGATAAGTGAAGTATACTCGACCACTCCGAGAAGACATCCGTTAAAATGCAAATGCATTGTAAATAAATGATTTTAATTGTTAACGGAATAATACTAACAAATTATTTAACTAATTGAATGTATTGTTATATAGTAACGATCACAATGGTCATTTAATTAATTTCAACTTACCGCCTAAATGTTAGGTTAGCTAAAATATCACGATTCGATTAAATATGTAAGACGAGCTAAGTAATAGAATTAAATCTGTTTCGAGTTTTCATGAAATGACTGGCATGAAATTGAATTCTATAAAAATGAATTATAATCCCATATAATTAACTTGTAAACAAAACAAAAATAATTATCTCATCAATTGAGTTGTTTAATAATATATAGTGTATTATTCACACAAGTGACAACAATTATTAAATTGCTATCTAGTCATATATATGTTTATAGACAACGGTTACCAATGTATAATATAATACAGTTAATGTTAATAACGTAATATAATTGCCAGTTTCTAGAACATTTGTATTTCTCAACGTTCTCGAGTAATACAGCATCAAAATTGAAATTTAATGACATTTAGATTTATCTAACATTCAAATTGTATACAGCGGAGAATCTAACCAGTTAACAATCACAAAACACAAACGATGTTAATAATATGACGAATGACTTTTTGAACACACGATTTTTATAAAACCTGTTTTGATCACAAGTCACAATAATTATGGTATGATGCATTTGCTTTTGGACATTTGACACACTACTCGTAAAATTACTTTCATGCTGATTGATTAATAAAAAAAAAATAAGTATGATAATTATTAATTTGAATGGAAATTCTATCCAAAAACGAATAATACTAAAACAATAAATATACTATGCAATACACATAATGTGATATTGTTACAACGAGCACACAATAATTTATAAATGAAGAAGACAAGGTCGAGAAAAAATAATGGGACAATTTCGTAGTTAGGTATTTTTTCGGTGTGTGTTACTATAAGTGGATGATGGTTGTGATATTTTCGGTTAATTTGTCGACCGAACGCTTGCAAGTTACTCCGACAAAACAGTTATGCTGGTTCAATATTACTGTGTGGACAAATAACATTTAGTGGCTTTAGAATTCGCAAGTCAATTATTTTATGTACGAACAGGTGGTTATGTGGGATACAGGTAACTGACATTTTCTTTCTTTTTTTTTTTCAAATCTCAGACTCCAAATGACTTAAACAATGTGATATTTGGTACAAATATTTCGCTACACTGATGTCTTCAGAGGATTTAAATGTATCAATGTTATATTACCTATATCGTATATTATCATATTTGATACAATTATTTATTATTCTTTTCAAGTGCTATAAACCAATAAGAGTTTTTTTCCTCAAGGCTACATTACATATTATTTTCTTAATATGATTTTATCGATGCTTATAATATTATCCGTTCAGATAAATTCAACATAGTATTCAATTATATTGTATTAATTGCAAATTTAATGAAAATAAAAACTTGATGACTAATGGGTACGGCTTGATTGTTATTTTCCTACCATCAAGTGAATGTGAATTGCATATTTTTATCAGGCGATACGGCTAATAAGCGTACGATATAACTATATAAGCATTATCGTTCAGTTGTTATAGTATATCGTTGAAAGAATAGTAAATTATAATTCTAAATTATCTGAAGTACTAATTAGAAATAAAGATGAATATTGATTTAAATAATTAAAATTTCATAGAAAAAAAAACCGAAATAATTAATATCAGGGTCAATGCCCCCGGGAATTCGTTCCAGTGGAATTATTTGAAGAAGAAAATATAATACTAATTCTAAATGAAACGTATTTCTGTTAACTTGTATTTTTCCATTCAACAATATATTTTGTGTATGTAATTTTGTATGGTATTATTCGACCTGTAATCTTTACGTTTTAAAATTAAACATTTTTTGGCATTTGGGTTTTTGGAAAATTGTATTCAATTTTGTGAGCTTATTAATCTTAAAAGTACGTTTTTTTTTCTGAAACGTTATTTGTTAATTAATTCTCAAATGTATTGATCTCTTGGGAGATGTATTTTGTGGGCATGTTTTTAATTAGTTGACATATTTTAAAATATGACTAAATACACGCATGTGTTGAAAAAAAAAAATAGGCTGTTTTACAAAATACCCTACCTACAACCCACTAAGAATGAAAATGTTTAACACAAACTTTACTAAATATGTTTTAACGCACACGACATAAATTAATTAACATTTTTAACTTTACGATAAATATTTTTATATTTCTATATTATTGTTATTTTTTTATTCTCTCTCTTTTCATTGTTATTCCTGTCACTTATATGGTGTTACCATTGGGTATCTTCCCTAATCTTATTATTCATATCATTCTTACTTGTCACTTATTTAATTAACTTATTATACTAAGAACATGTATAGATGTAGATTACTTCAAATAAATAAATAAAATATTTCTATATTAATGATATCCTATGTATTATCTATGTATTATTACCTTCATAACACATTTAAATGAAATTGCTTGATGTTTGTAATACCTTTTGTTGTTCAATTTACAATAAAATGTCAAATAAAATAAAATTTTTTCGTTTCATAATTTTACCGTCAAAAATGTGCTATTCAGCACTATTTGTGTGAAAATTATATACATAGTGATTTAATCTTTCGGGGATTAGTTTATTACTGCGTGGAATTTATCTTTAATATCCATATGTAAGTCTTGATAGAACTCGACTTGGGCCGTGAACGTCGGATTAAACCAAGTCCATCGACCATCGCGCAAAACGCAGCGTTGTTCAACAGCTCAGAAGATAATATAAATAAATGGATTTAAACGAAAACATCACTAAAAGTCAAGAACAGCACGTGAGGATAGCTTAATCGGAGACTCGTTCAGTAATGAAACGACGATGACAACCGAATCTCTGCACGGGTAGTCGGCTATAAATTAAGGCCAAGTACTCGACGAGACGGCTCGATAGTATGCGAAGACATCACTATAGGTACTTTAGACAGAGAACATTCGATACGAGTTACAGCTGTTGGACATATTGCTACCTACACATTTATGACGTCGTGTACATTGAGTGTGTACGATAAAAAATTTTCAAATAAAATTTGTATTTCATTTTCAAACAATATTTTTTGTTGAACGATTCTCTATCTCTATCGTTACAGCGCCTCGGCGGTGCTCTGTGACCCATTACGAACGCGGCCCTCAACGTTTGCGATCGGAAAATTGCGCGAAATAGATAAGTACATACTTCGTTCTACCCATTTACTAGAAACACTTCATCATTCTCGTTCTAGTGGCAAAATCCAAGAATTTGAGTGACGTACAAAGAACGAAAGGCACAGATCACGCACACCAGACCGTCGGAGGGACCTGACACATTAAACGAATTTTATAATTCACTGACTCTCTGCAATGGTCTTTCCAAAGTTCGATACACGTCCACTGGGCAACGTCTCGACCGGTATAGTTACTCGATGAACCGTTTCGATAATAATTGCTTGGAGCTTACACTTTTGGAAATTAACTGCAGACGTTGCTCTATAGTTCTAAAAAAAACCTACCACCCGGTTACGGAATATTGCAAACTATTATCATACCGCCTAAGTAAACTTTACAATTATTTACATAGGTGTTAAATCTACGGTAACCGTGGCGTGGGTTCAAATCCCGTTCTAGTCATTTCGCATTAGAATTGTTGTTTATACTTAATAGAATTATTATATAAGACAAAACCACAAGGATGTAATAAATTAGGTATATTTATCGGAGTACTATATATTTATATTATCCGAGTTAAGACTATTAATAACCGACAATGGAAAATGGGTTAAATGTATTAATAAACCAAACAACTATTACACTATACTACTACAACTTATATAATATATTATGGGGAATTTATCTTCATATAAAAGGGTGTAACTTCCGTTAACGTTTTAATAATTATTTATTTTTTAATTTATCGGCACTATAGTGTATTATATCCGTAACATAATATTGCTAAATGCTATTATAATATTATTTAAATAATAACACCCGTCATGTCTATAATTTCAACTTTTTTAATATTATATCATTGCAATACTTAAAATTATCACTTTTTACCTTTTTTTAAGTCGTAAGCACGTACGAAAATCCAATGTAAGTTTGTCTTATATTATATGTTTTCAGAAAGTGTCGTGTATGATACTGCTGTTAGAACAGTATGCCTCGACCGATAAAAAGTAAAAATAAATGGCGTAAACGGAAAGACACGATAGTAAAAGTGTCGAGGGACGGTCGTGTGCATGTGACGATTTCAAAAGCTTGGAAATTGTAAACTCGCACAACAATAAAAAAGGAAAGATGCTCAGTCGGTTTAGCCACGGGCGAGTTTTGAGAACATTTGAAAAGACAAATAAAAGATTATACTCAAACACACAGACATTGTGTACACGTGTGTGTATACAATATACAAATATCTACTATTCTACATCCATACGCGCATATATTATACCTATGTATAATGCCATTTGTCGTGAAATTTTGAACATATATATCTATGAATAATAATTTATCCAAACCATATATAGGTATGGTTACTAGTGTACTAGGTACCTAGTGTTAATGTGTCTTGGCGTTATAAACGCGGACGTGTTATTATTAATTCACGTTCTAGCGAATTAAATATAATTCGTTGTAATTATACCTGGGTGATGTATGATAATGTACAAAGTGTGTAGGTATATAACGAATAATTTGTGTACTTGAAAAAACAGTTAAGTATAAAAAGTAGGTTGTTTAATTTCCGTCGCGATGCGTTATGTGTGTACAAGCACAGACTATATGGGAATAGTCAGTTTTCGTATAGTCTGTGCTGCAAACAGACATCGCATATGCATTTTTGCACGTGACGTAGGTCGGCACCTTCGTCGTTGTCGGTAATTCAATGGAATACTAGTAATAATGGAATAATGGTACCAACAACAATAATTATATTATAATAATAATGCAGTAATTATATAGTAAACATAAAACTCTGTTAACTACATAATAGTGATGTGAAAACTGTTCAGACTTGACTTAAATGTACTATCAAGACATATAACTACTGTAGATACCTGCTTACTAAGTCTAAAACAAAATGCATACAACTAATAAAGATTAAAAAATAAAAATAATATATTTTTATGTTATTATCAATGGCTTGTATTTGTATATTTGTTTGCTCATTAGATTAAAAGGTAGCTAGAGATAAGCTACAAATTTGAATCAAAGCGTAATAGTTTTGTGGGTAATATTTCTTCTACATCAGCTTCAAAAAATTTTCTATTAACACTCATATTTCAAAATTGTTTAAAAGCAAATTGCGTACCGGCAACATTTACTTGGGGTTTGAAAAGATAACACGAACAAATGTCTGAATATAAATTTTGTACGTATGTTTGTATCCGTTAAAAGATATATTTTTGTATTACAACCATAGAATCAAAATTTCATTTCACAGATCATAAATGTGTCATTTTAGATTCTGAGCGAAGCGATGAATGTATTGATTTTACAACGATGTGTGTTTTTTTTTAAATTTTTTTTGTGTCTGTCATCACTTTTTAGGACAGTAAAAGTGCTTGGATTTTCTTCAATAGTAACTTTTCTGATAGGAAAGTGAATCTAGTTGGTACTTTGGGGGGTCAAAAGTAAAAATTTTCCAGAAAATTTCAAAATCGCCTGTTTTGAAAAACAAAAGAAAAATTAAGAAAAAAACGAGAATTTTTACGCAAAATCTGTTTTCGAGAAAATCGATTTTGGTTTTTGGTGCAACTCAAAAACAAATGACCGTAGATACTTGAAAATTTCACTGAATTTTTATATTAGCATTTTCTATACACGATAAAATTTTGAAAATAATTCGACTCTTTTTGAGCTGTTTACGGACATTATCAGTTTTAAATTTTTTTAGTTTTTTTTCTGTAAATATCAATAAAATTTTATTTGTTGGGTAAAAAAACGTGAAAATTTAATACAAGGCTCCTGATATATCGTTCTAATAGCAGTTGAAAAATATTAAAAATACACAGGCCCAATTTTTTTTTATAAGCATTTAAAGTTCAAATTTCGACAAAATTTATCAAATTTATAATTTAATAATTATTAATAGGTAAACGCCTGAAAAAGATCAGTGAATTTTAATTTTACAACGAATCTGATGTTTATAAAAATGAAATGTTGGTGAATAAATAAGCATTTTTCTCAGTAAAGCTACCTATATTATGAAAAAAAAACAACCATGAAATAACATTTCAATTACGTGGAAAACTTTATGCCAAAGCTATTATCGTCGAAACACGTATTTAATATTTAACGGTGAAGCTTTAACATAGATTCTTTTAAGTTAGTATGTGACTGTGTTTACGACAGTAAACGAACCGTATTTGATGTGTGTAAGTTTGATGTAAGTTTGTCAAACGACATAAAAATAATGGCTTCGACATTTCGTCACACATCTCGAACACATTTTTGATTTTATGATTTAGTAATCAAAGAAACATTTGACTACATTTAATACCATTTTAAGTACCCATTTCGTTCATCTTAAAGTCAGATTTCCTTTAGAATCTCATAATATTACGAGTATAATGATTTTATTCGGTTAAAATTATAAATCTAAAGAAATTAAGTATGGTTTTTTTTAATCTAATAATAATTTGTCTCATAGCCAACCTAAATAATAACTAGAGTGTACATTTAACAAAAATGATTTTTAAAATTGATCACAACAACTTTACTATATGTTGCTATACATATCGAAATTATGTACAGTTTAGTAATTTAAAAATTATTTCACAGCATTATAGGTACTATATCCATATTATATTTATTGGAATTATTAGGTACGTATCTAATAACTGTATTATATTTTGAAAAATCTTGGCTAAAATGTATTTTGATGGGGAATACTATTTATAAAAATGTCTAATAAAGTGAACCTACACAGTTAACCGGGCTCTCCTGGTAATCTTTTTATTCTATGTGGTAAATGACTAGGTAATAGCTTCGAAACGTCTGATATTAATACACACAAATATCCCGTGATAAAGTGAGTAATTAGAGTTGACAATCTGAAAACACCTGTTCTCGGAGAAACTAACGCGTAAGTATAATATGATAAAGGAAATACATAGGGCTTAACATCATTATTAAAATTGATTACAGATGGCACTGAATATTATTAAGCACTTTCTAAATAGATAGAATTGTGATTATTTAGACCTCATTGCAACTTCATGCGCACTGATATTTTAAATTCAAGGGATGTATAGAGTTTGTCAACTGGTTATAATGCACAATTGCACACCATATTTTATAGATATGAATAAATATATGTACAATGTATATATATAGCTATTATAGTTGGATATTATCTATACCATATTGTTACATTATAACCATAAAACACAAACAATTTTGGTGTGTAAACTATAATATTATTTACATAACACCGCAATCGCAAAAACGAAATAAACATATATAGCTATATGGTATAGACATACCTACAATAGCGAATCATTTATTATTGTTCATATGTCCTTTATAACCTTTCACGGAGTTCTGCTTACGGTGAATAAATAAATAATATTTTCCTATATTGTGAAATTGTAAGAACCGCATACCTATTGCGCCATTAATGAAGTTATATTTTAAAATTTAAAGTAACTATATAGTTATTATACTTTCCTGAAATATCATAAAATACACATATGTTGAATGCTCCGCGATTAAAACGAAGGTATATAAATTATACTATTGACTATATTTATTATTTTCCAACGGATTTATCGCGTATTGAATTGTGTTCTGATATCGAAAAATCAAATACGTACCCAATACCATACATGGTTGATAAAACTCACCTTGTATACATATATATATATATTAGTATGTCAACAAAGTGTTATAGACAAATTATAATCACAGTGCTTACCTGGAGTTCATCCAACAGTACACGATAGGGTTGTGCATAGAATTAGACATCGCTAGCCAGTAAAAGGCCAAATATACGTCTTGTATGTACGGTGCGTTAGTTAATTCCGGCATATGAGATGTGACAATGAAGTAAATGTGGTACGGCAGCCAACAAATGGCGAAAATCGTCACGACAACAATCATCATTTTCACAACCTTCGAACAGAATTAAATACATTTTACCACGTGAAAATAACATTAGATGTAGAAAATATTTGTACTTTTGCATGACTTGAAAAATATTATAATTTAGTTAGAACAGACCAAAGTTATCACTACTGATAAGCTGATAAATAATTATTATAATACAAAATATAAAACTTTTGGTGGTTACAAAAATATTATATCATATCTTTTGGATCGCACAAGAATTAAAACGATAATTGACAGTATGACTGAGATTTAAAAGTTAAATGTACAAACATAACTAGTAATTTCAGACTATGTTTTCTATGTATCATTTTAATAGTCATGTAAATATGTAGTACCTGTTGTAGGTACCTAATAAATGTCGTCATCTTGTTGGTTGTATAGTCCACAAGTCACATGATAACTACATTTGTAAATTACATGATTAATGTTTTTATATTGATCGAAAACTGTGCTCAACTGTGTTTTATACATTCATATTATTCATATTTTTTTGAAAAACGATCTGACAAAAATGCACGAACTAATATTGTTTGTAATAGTAATATGTAATATTACTTATTCAATTAGATAACGAATGTTTTAGGATTGGAAAAAATCTACACTATTATAAGTTATTATTTTATACACATGTAGGGGGGGGGGTCAGGTTAGGTTAGGACAAGTTAACAAATTTAAGTAAAATAGGTAAGTACATAAAGTCATGTCAACATTTATATATAATGTATGTAATTTACATTATAATATATATAATTATTACGAACAGTTATTACGTTTTAAATAAATATAAATTTGTTCACTTTGTCTCAAAACAGGTAAACTTCTCGGTTAATAATTTAATTATTTAGATAAATATTTATCAACAATATTTTACAACTGCCATCTTGTTGAATTAATAACTTTCGAAACACCACTGATACTCATAATATTGTAGAATTATTAGTATTATTTACTTTCAGTTATAATTTCTAATGCGATTAATTTCAATGAAATAAATACACATTTATTATTTTTTTTTTTTTATTTAACACCCAAATTTGTATCAAAAGAATACTACATTTTCCATATACCAGACTTTCGTAATTTTTAGAATACAATGAGTATCAAGCATACAAATCCTAATAGTGATGGGTATAATGAACCTTCATTTATAGAATTACAACAATGGTAATTATGTTATTTTACAAAAATGGATTCTTTTAATCTGCTATCAAGTAACAGTAATCAATTGTAAAAAAGGTTGTTGAAAAATAAAATTAAAACCCTATAAAACGTATTATAACTTATAGGTTGAATTATAGAACTGTTTTATTTTAAAATTCACTTAAGTGTTAGAATATATTAGATTAAAAAATTAAATTACTTAATAATTAGAAAATGTTAATATTATTTTATTCATTGAATCAAACAATGAATTATTAAACCCAAATATTACTTAAATATACCTACTTAGATTAGGTAATTGATATATAATACATTTTTATATTATTGTTAGATTTTGTATTAAGTGGCTATTGGCTTCATAATAACGATGTATATATGGAATGAAAAAAAAACGTTTATGTATATTACCTTTATAGATCAAAAAATGATGACACAGATAACAGATACTTTTTACTATAAAAGGCAATTCTTCAAACTTCTCAATAAGCAAAAAACGAATTTGAAAAAAAAAAACCGTGAATTTATGTTAACACACGCCAATTTGTATCAAACTATAACCGTTTACAGTGCTTTACTCTGAACAGTTTTTTGAATATGATAATTTTTATTTTATATATAGCTCACTCAATTATTATACATAATTTTTAGTCGTTAGTTTGGCACTGTTTTATCTTTTGTCTTATTAAAAAAAAATTATTAAAAATAGTAAGTATAGATTAAGTATAATTGCATAATATTATGTACCATAACAGACTAATCAAAATTAAAACTGTTTGGTAACATAAAATAATTATTGATTCTTATAAATACAAGCACACATATTATATTAAATGAAAATTCACAAACGAACAAATTTCATAACAACTTATAAAATATGTTATTTGTTATATTGCATTTATAATTTGTTTAACGAAATTAATACATTATTCATCTATTTAAAACTATAATATTTTATATTAAACATTGAATACAGTATGTGATATTGTAACTTATTGTCTGTAGTTAAAATAGTACACAATATATTTTTTTTTCATTTAAAGAAGGAAAATATTGTACAATCTATTTTATGCAATTTCACTTTCCTACACCTTGTAAAAATGTAGTTGGTAAATTTTTTTGGCTTTTTTTTTAATATCTAATATAAAGCAGGCGTATTTTGTTAAAGTCACTGCTAACTAATATAGTACGATCGTATATACCCATAAATTGTATTAATTTATGTTTATATAATATGTATATATATATATATATTGGTACTAAAAGCACGGATGGTATTCATTGAGCACCGAAACAGCAAAATATACGTGGTAAAAAAAATTATAATCCTAGTTTAATATTTTATACAAAAAGAATATCACATTATTTTTATTAAATATAACTTATATGTTTTAATATATTTTCCTTTTATATACCTAGTACAAGCCGTTTTACTAAATACAGTTTTGGAGACGTAACGAAATACCTAATATTCGTTTTAGTTAAGTAACGACTAAAAAATATCGTCAAGACAATAATAATTTTATACCAGTAATATAATGCTTGTATACGACCCATTAAGATCACTTGAATTTAAAAATTTTAAAAATTAACTTTGGTATTTCTTTATCACGTAACAAACCGATATTTTAATAATTGGTTTTTTGTCTCTCCAATAACTGATATACATGTTTGGTTTACCTAACCAGAGCGTCTAAGTAAAAAACGAAAGAAATCACTGTGCATATTGTACCTATATTATATTATGACATGCACACAAAGAATTTCCATTCAAGAATATTTAATTTTAAGAATGTTATGTATTCTAATGCACCTGGATTATAATTTAGTTTAAGAGGCGTCCAGAAGAAAAGAATTGACCGTAAAAGCATACTTTTTTTGCCCAATAGTAAAAAACCCTTGTTGGTCGTAGAAACAAAGTTTTGGTATAAAAATAAACACGAAAAGTTGTACTAAAAATTCTTGGAACAGATTTTTGAAATATATTTTTCAACCAATTAAAGTAGTCCGAGAAGAATTTTTTTTTAAACAGACATAATAGTAATTGATTTTGATAATAATATTATATTCAATAGTTTTTGACTAGGAGAACTTTTTTATTAACAGTTTAAAACTAAAATAACTACAAGACAAAAAGTCAAAATCATCTTTAAAATCGTTTTTCGATACATTTTCATGGATTTGTTTTCGCCATATATATTCCATATGTGTAAGACATACATAAGTACATTACAATCTTGTTTATGTACTCTCAGACACGTTTATTTGTATATTTCTTGTAAAATATACTTATACAGTACACCCATTATGTGTTATGGGAAAAGTACTCGTAAACCTAGTTTCGCTAAATTTATACTATTTTTATATTATAAGGAAACTGGTATAGCACACTTCTAGTGGTTCATTTTTTTCATTTTTTTCATTAATAAATAGATTGTTTACTTTCGAAGGTAACCAAGTAATAGCAACGGCAATGCTGGATACATAGACGTTTATATAAATTGTCGATTTCTTCGGGTGGGGGGGGGGGGGGGGGTTGTCAAATGATACGTGATACGTGTCAAGATTTATGGACCGCATAGGCTTGGTATGACAGTGCTGTAATATTTCAAATCATCTAGTGATGTAAATATGTTAACATATTTTATCGTAATAATATGTCTGGTGTGCTTGCTGCTGAAACTAATACTGCAATGTGTGCAATTTTAACTCAATAATATGATTTAAGTTATCGACAATCAACTGTAATAACTAATAATATATAATAGACTGTACAGTTAACAATAATATAAATCGTTGCTAAAATAAGGAAATAGAATAGTCTATCATAGTCATTATCAATGACCTCATATTATACATAAACAATCAGACAATAGAATCCAACCTTTTAATCTTTATCCTGTCCATCTATTTTATGGCGCGATGCATTACATATTATATAAATATATATTCTGAGCTCTATGGTGAATACTGTATACCTACAAAATATGCTTAACCATGGTTGTACACTAAATAAACTTTCATCCCTTATCCTATATTTCTATGGGTTGCAAGAAATAGGTTGGGATGGCATGCAATTGTGAAATGTAATCCTAACCCAAAGAACACAAAAACCACTCCAAACCTAAGCATACAGTGCTAGAGCCATTCAGAGAGCTAGTCAGTTAGATCTTAACACTCGCCATAATAATTAAATTTCATTTTTAACTCGACATTTTTTTCTCATATCAGCTACACGTTAAAAATATAACTCTACAAACATTCAGAAATCATCTTCTAATATTTAAAAAATAACCTTACTCTTGCATGATATATTTGTTCTATAATTTATATAATATACTAAACACACCTGTTTTAAAATATCTCCGTGAATACTTATGTCTTCTATCTGGCATGACACAATATTATAATCATTAATCATGAGTAAAAAAAAAAACAAACCATCAAAAAAATTATGTTAAGGTCTTAGTCCAAAAACTACCCATTTAAATGTCCGTGTTCACACTTGGAGTTTTTATTCGTCCCGGAAATCTCTTTATTGATATTATAAAATTGTCTTCATGTATACTTTGTGTTTTTTTTTCGTCTATATACTATAGTTTACCGAGCATGAATTTTTCTGTCGTTAAATCTCACGTACCTCACCACTCATCACAGTTTACATCAAACCGATTCGACCGACTTGAACAGTTACTATACATACATATTAATAAAATAAAATATTTTACTACCATACCATGCAAATCGATAGTGATCAATATATTATTAAGTTCCATTTGATCATTCGGTTAATCATATTTAGTACTTGCTTATGTGTATCTAAGTGTTAATGACACTAAACGACAATGTACTAAATCGAAGAAAACTTTACTGTGTAATAAGTATATCTTATAATAAGTATCTGCAACTTATAATATTTGATAATTAAATATGCTAATCTTTTTTTTTTGTATAAAAGAGAGATAATTATTTAGTTATTATAATAGTTAAATATGGTCATCATTGAGCATAATATTTTACTTTTTTTCGAAATTTGAATTACCAACTATTTGTAAACAGTAACTATACATGCTTAAAACGTCGTTCTTATTCTTAGCATATAATATTGTCTAAAAGGGCCGAAAATGACTGACAAAATACTTAAACACACACCTTAGTTGAATATATTCAAACATCAAACTATTTTATACAGGTCAGAAATGATGATCGAATTTATAATATTTCCTAACTATAAACAAATCGAAGCGTCTATACCAAGAAATCAAATAATGAATGCTAAAAACGTATTTTAGGACTAGTTCAAATCTCAAAATGACCATACTTAGGCAAAAGCCATAGCACAAAAGCTATATTTTTTCCAAAGACATAAAATAATACACCAGTTGAATTAGAAAATAAACATTCGCGTGTTTGTAATTTATAGTTTTTAATGAAAACACGTCCGATTCGTCCGACTTTCTTTCCGGTCATTCCATTATATGACGATGGTGGCGGTGACAGCGGCGACAATAACGGTGGCTGACAATTTACGCCGTTTGTTCGAATACTGAGGGAAGTCGTAACACGTCCGTTAAATGATTTCTTGTCTTAGAATAAGCTTATTACCAGACACAATTTTAACTTTTGCGAGTGATTTATTATTATTTATTAATAATGTTGCTTGTTTTCATTCATGTTAGGCTTTTTCTGGTTGGCCGCGCCGTGTTCACGTTACAGAACAACAGCAGTATAAACTGTGCTTAAATTACGATGGTTACAACTTTACAATCTTAATAGTATTACCTCGTTATACGTGAGTTTAGAACAATAATAAATACTAAATAAATGAAACCATTTGTGTTCTTGAAAATTTTAAAAATTAATAATTATGTAGCTATTCAATTTACACAATCATGACTTCCGACTATATAACTGTGTGTTCTGGTTCTAGTTTAGGGATCTATGCATCAGAAACAAATTTAATGACTATACCCATAACTTTTACTCATATGATGTATGATAATAATCACGTGCCTAATCAAAGTTTCATCTGTTTAATAATTATATACGTCGCATACACATAGTGAAATCACTCGCTTCATGAACTGGATATCCAGATAGTGAAATTCGTCCAGATCGTGAATTTTGACGAAAATACATTATATAGACATCCATTTCATGAAATGGATGTCAGTTTCGTGAGACGAACAATACCTATTTGTGTGCTTTGTGTAAGGAGTTTTTGCCCTTATTCATTCGATAAGGAACCGTTCATTTGAAATTACCGAAATTAAATTTGATATCTCTCTCATATAATTATATAGATCACGGGTAAAACATTATTATCTTTATTGATATTGAAGAGTACGGTTTTTTACCTTGTCTTGTTCGTTTAAGGTAAAAACTCCTTGCCAATCAAGTAGGTGTGCTTGTTTTAAAAATAATATGCTATGTAACAGTCGATGCCATAATCAATCGTCGTGTAAAAATAAACAACTATGGAAGAAAAATGTATGGGTATAGTTCATTCATTATTGTTTGAATTAATCAATTAACTATAGTTTGTTAATAAAACCACACAAGAAATATAGGTATAGTTCAGTTATTTTATATTTATCTAGTGTAAAGTGCTAAAATGTATACTTTATAAAGCGGTCGAATAAACGCTATGGTTTAAATTTAAAAACAACACTTCATTGTACGACCGAAAGAGTATTGCACGTCATGAGTTGCAGCCCAAAAGCTGCAAGTTGCGTAACTTTCAAAATGAGAAAAGTTTTAAATTATATTAAAAATAATCTACGAAAAACCAG
The DNA here is from genome assembly GCA_008086715.1 of Sitobion miscanthi. Taxonomy (NCBI): domain Eukaryota; kingdom Metazoa; phylum Arthropoda; class Insecta; order Hemiptera; family Aphididae; genus Sitobion; species Sitobion miscanthi. The sequence goes on from CM017797.1 coordinate 2,504,920, forward strand.
AAAATTAACCACATATCTCTATATATATACGAGTATCTACGAAACGGGGTGCTATATATAGAAACCATATGGCGTCGATATCGATCGATCGGAACGCAACCACTGCGGTTAAGTCTATCCGGTGGCAACACCTACGAAACGACATATTATTATTATTGTCTTGGGGCTCGGCGCTGGTGGCAATCAGCGAGTATAATGTAAGAGTGGTTGACATCATCAGTGGGTATGCACATCGATCATTCCCCACGGTCGTTCTTTTCGTATCCATACTTGGAATATTGTGGCAGTTACGCCATTGCCCGAGGTGAACTCGTCCCCAACACTCGCCTCGTGTTTTCCCGGCGCAGTTGAAAGTTTTCCGCGATCGGAATCACAGCTCGTCCAACAAACAAGCTGCACAATGCACGCCAGACATATTATGCGCCGAAGGGTCCGACCAAATGGCTACGAAGAAATACGTCTTATTGTTATTCGGTGACGCGCTTTTGCGTCACAAAATACAATTCAAGGTCCAGCGTAATAACCCCTAGCCTCACTCACTTGGACAAAAATCGCACATAAGTGAGCGAGTCAACAATATAATAGCTTATACTGTTATTAAATAATATCAAATCTTATATTCAAGACTGGGCAAGTTAATGATTATTTTTAACTCAGTTAAGTGAAGTTAATTTTCACCAATAATAAAAAGTTAACAGTTAAAAGTTGATTTAACTCTACGTTAACTCAGTGAAGTTAAAAGTTAATACACACTTTTTGTTAAATTTTTATTAAGTTAGAAAAAAGTTAATTTGTTTATACAACACTAGCGTACTTAATTTTTTTCCAAACCAAAACTAAATTATAGGATATAGTGTTAATACTTCATACAGTATTTCTATATAAGTTAGATTCGAATGATATACATGTTTAACTTAAAACAATTTACGATACATATTTTTTGACATGAAATAATGAAATATCATAAAATTAAAAACAAAATAAAATTAACTTTTTAACTTAACTTTAACTTTTTAAATCGTTAATGCCCAGCCTTGCTTATATTATATGAGTACAATTTACACGCATTTATACAATATGCGTTCATACAACATATTAAGCTTTATATAATATGTATAATTTGGTTAGAGAAATTTATTGTGTTACGTTTTTTTTTTTTTTACAACTTGAAATATTTTGGACAATTAGGTCGAAAAATGTCAATATAAAATGTTGAATTATAACTTTAGAACTATATACAATATAATATAACCTACCTTACAGTATATGTCACTAAAGATTGCCAAAGTTACCTGGATTAAAATCACCATTTATGTTCAGTGTCCTGCACGTATAGAGTATAGACGTATAATATAGTAATGATACAAAACTTATAATACTGACAGGAGATGATGATCAATTTTCAAATCCGATCGTTATAGTATACCTTTGTAGCTGTATTAAATTTGTATAGAGTAAAAAAAAAATCAGAGAAGGTACCTCTGCTATACCGTGTGTTCGCGTGAACAATTTCTTGTAAAACCGATATTATTTTTGTGTCACTCAGAACTTAAAAAGTGGTATAATAAAAGTATCAACAAACGTATTCATTGAATTTCTATTAAACAATGTTAAAGTCCATAAATTAAAATGATACCATCTAGGTACCTATTAAGTATTTTTACATTGTATTTGTTTTATGTAATTAAAAATGTTTATGAATTAATATTTCTGGTAATAAAATAAGTTGTAATGAATGGTAAACTACAATTAGGTGTTCTATGAAAAAGGTTTTTTTCTATATGAGAAATCCAATACTTATAAACTGTAATAGTTGTCTAAATGTGAAGTTAAATCTTTCACATGAAAAAAAAATACTAAATAAAAATTGTGAAATCATTTTGAACTATAAATTGTAGATAGTCAAATTATACATGTATATATGTATTGTATGTAATTTCAAAAGTAATTTTTATATTTAACACTGTTTTGAATGAATAAATGAATTAATTTGTTCATAAAACATTGTTGAGCTCTGTTACAGGCCTGACGTTTGTTCACTCTATATTTTTATCATATGCCTATGACATTTCTATGATTGCAATCAATTTCTCTATCATTTTCATTTTACAAATCTTAATTTAATTAAAAATGAAAAGCGGTGTTCAAATAAAAATAATTATAATACATTTAATTTTCAAATTAATTTTATTTCTATTTTATATTTGTAAATATTAATAAAAATATAAATCAATATAGTTTTTATTTCATATTGAATTAATTTTTGAACATGGTGTAATGAATAGAAAATTTTTAAACAAATTATGTGTGATATTATGGGGGTCTTGAAGTTTTATTTCGTTGAAAAATATCGTTAAATTGAGATTGAATTTTATAAATTGGTCATTTCAATATAGAGATTTTATATATTTTATATTATATACTATATTTTACGTCAAACGGCAAACAACAAATTTAAATTAGGTTTATATATAATTTAATTAAACCATATAAGCAATAACACAATTGTACGTTGATTTATTTTTAACAGGCTATACGGAAGTTTGATGTACCTACAACGATTGGAAAAATCTATTATTTTTATATTTTGTAAATTATAAACCTATAGTTTGGGTTGACCTCCGTTATTTACAATACTTATTTCCTTACTCGCAATTATAGTGTTAGTCTACCCTGTGGTCTGTGCGGCTTCTAAGACGAGTATCACCGTATTATTATCGACACGCAATTGATAGGTCTGTAACGATTTAAGTGAATAGTAAATGAGAAGTGGGCGTCTCTAGTAAACCGATTTTATTTGAGCAGTAATCCGATTATCTTTTTCATATTACATTGTGTGATATGGCCTATTATATCGAAGTCATTTTATCTGCAGTAAATATATATCAGAAAATATAAGTCTAACTTATATCACGGACCGACATATAGCAATTACCTACTAATTATTAATTACCTATCTACTTTAAAACAATTGGTAATAATTTCAGTCGATACCCGTGCTTGTGGAATCTAGAAAATTTAACCGAAGTTATCAGCATTATTAATTCCGTAATGACTGTAATTTTGACGCGGTAAAATCATTGTAAGTACCCACTCATATTTTTATAACTTATCGAATTTACATTTGGTATAATATTAAAACAAGAATGCTATTAAGTATAATATTTCATTTGGGCGTAGCTTTTTTTATAGGTTTTATGTTCTTTTTTCTTATAATTCATAATTATAGTTTGCATTATTAAATAACGAATGAATATAAGGTTTCGTAACACTATAATAAATATTAAAAAAAAAAGAATTTACTAAACAAAAACAATTTTAATTTTAGCAATTTAATTGTACTAACATAATTTTAAGTCAATGTTAAAATGTATTGATAAAATTAAAGCATTATTTTCTATTAAGGTACTATGAATCGTTATTGAATAATTGGTATACATTATAATTTATATTGTACCTAACCGTCCGAAAAATTAAAAACTAATAGACTAATAAAATGTAATCAATATTACATTACGTTAATGTAAACGTAGTGATTGATTATTATTATACAGAAAGTATAGTTATTTAATAGTTGTTAATAATAATTGTAGGTGTAGCTTTAACGACACTTAAATATAATTATAATTAAATCCTTTACATTTCTTGCATAAATAATATACAAAAAACCTATAAACACATTTGTTACAAAATTAAATTCTAAATTATTATTATTAAATGGAATAAATAAGTAAGTAAGTTTAAGTTACTTGGAAATAAATATGTAATATTAACTTTATTTTAAGACTTGCAAGTCATAATGAATGGTCTCCCATATTATTTATTCAATACGTAATAATATTATGATAAAACCCATTAAGATAAGTAACTGATATTATGTATATTTGATGTACAGTTGGATCTTCAACCTTTTAAGACTGTTGGACATATTACTATGTTAGAACATTTGTTTTTAAATTCATATTTCAATTTTAAAATGTATATATTAATTTAAATATTCAAATTCAAATTAAGTGATTCAATACAAACCTATTATGTATTATAGCAGACAAACTCTGCATAAATATTCAATAAGTACACGTTTATAATATAATTTATTTTAAGGCGGTAAAAAAAAAATACTTGTTAAAATTCAAATATTTTTTTCAGTGTTGAAATAAACAATACGTTCAACTCAATAAACGTCGGTAATAATATGTATCTAATGGAAACGTTCAATCAAATTCGCTGTATAAATAAAAATAAAAGAGATTTGCACAATAATAAATAAAATATAAATATAAATAAAAGTAAAAAATAAATCATGTTATCATACAAAAACATAACGTTGTATTTTGTAATTTTTTCCCTGACCAATGACAAAATAATTTGCAGAACAGCTTGAATTAAATAATATCAAGTTAACCTGAAGTAACGAATCAAATATTAAAAGTGTCGTTCAAGCTTAGTGCGACATTATATTTATTGGTTTCAGAACAATATGTCTTTGACAAAGAAATGCTCAGAGGTTGTGTTAACGGGCATAGTACGCAAACGATTCCACGAGGGAAAAAAAATCAGAAAGAGCAGAGTTAAATTCGACAGCTGACAGGATTAAACTTCAATCCCTCTTAACTTGGCAGTAAAACGTTGTTTTATACTATAAATATATTTCAACTACACGCGTATTATATTTTAATCTCAACAAAAAGTAAACCGCAAGAGGAGCGAAAAAATTGCCCCAGATTGTTTTTGTTTATTAATGTAAATGTAATTTTCAAAACGATTTTAATTGGACAGCCGACTGCGCTACATCGTTAATAGTAAAGAGAATTTGTTGCCTTATGATGCACTTAAATTTGTTTTAAAAAAAACTCACTCTTCTCTTGGACTTGATGTGTTCCAGTTGCCTCTGTGTACATTCTCCGATGCTCTGACTTCCCCACAGCTCGTGTCCGATCATAGCGTAGGTGAAACCCATGAGTCCAATGGGAATGAAATACGTAATTATCATAAACGAAACATTATAGCTGAAATTAAATTAAAATATAATATGTAAAGCAAACAAACTTCAAATATTTTGTGTAATTATAATAATTTTCGTGCATAATATATATAGTAAGTATTATACCTATGTACATAAAGAAAAATATAATTTTTGTATTATACACCTAAAGACTATAATATGCTTTTATACTATTCTTTTAAGTTTCAACTGTGTTTACGGGCAATTTTATATAATAATAATTTTCAACGGGAAAACATAATAATATATATTGTGTCATAGTTATACTTTAGTTTTATTTTTCTGTATTTGATATCGTTTGAAAGTAAAAGTTTTATAATATGTACGTTGAATGTTTTTATATTTTTGTGCGTTTATGTTCATTAATCATAGCTCGAGATCAAATTTATTTATTTTCTTTGTTTTTGTTTTTTTTTTTTATATTCTTGTTTTGTCTTTTTATTTCATAAGCATTTTATGACAATAAATTCAAGAATCCCTTGTTCATTCACAATAAACGGTTTTAATAATCAGACGCCTTTGAGTTTGATATATAATTATGAAAACTTCTAATGGAACATTGATCTTCAACTTTGATATTCATTTACGCCGTTTAGTTGTATGTATGTAATACAAATACATTTTTAAATTCAATATAAATAGTAGAAACTACTCTCTAGTTTCACAAAACAAATATATCACAGATAATCTAATTTAACGTTTTAAACATCCAATCCTGTCTTATTTAAAATACGAAAAATACCCACAGACTTTTACCATAGACATACGGTAAAATCAATTTATACCATATTTGCTGAAAGGTAAGGTACCTACGTAGTTAAATTGTGTTCTATATTATGTTATCAATGTTTAATTTTTTTTTGTTTATTGGTCTAGAGCAGTGGTGCGCAACCTGGGGGTCGTGACCCCTAAGGGGGTCGCGAAATTTTATTAGGGGGTCGCCAGTAATCACCAAATGAAAAAGTTTTATACTATGTATATTGTATATTATTTTATAGTTTTATACAAAGTAAAATTATTTTGTACCGTTGATGGCTGTGTCAATCGTAATATTATGAAATTATGTCATATCTTAATGTTGCGATAACAAGTTCTATTGAACCACGCAGTATATGGGTTATTTTTAAATTGAATTTAATCAGTAATTTTATTTAATCTTACGGTTATTATGAAATAGTCCGATAGTCATGTACGAGCCGTTGAGTTGATCGTATTAATGCTTATAATTTTATATAGCTTGTAATAATTACTTGTATTTTGTATTATTTTAAACTAACATTTTTAATATTTTAATATTTTATAATATATAAACTAAAACGATATGGATAAATTTTTAATTAAACTCTAGAGTCCGGTAACTATGGTCATTAGATCAGCGTTTAATTAATTTTATACAATTGCAATATTACATTTATATATATACAAACAATATAATTTTGAAAAATTGTATTACAATAAAATTACTGTGCATAAATATAAAAATATGGTACTTTAATAAGATTATGATAATGCCTATTTGTATTACATTGTCTGCGGTGTGTTGCTTAAATCTTGATAAAAAGAGTAAAATCATGTTTTGTTATTTAATTACTAAGGATAATTATTTACGTAGAACATGTTTTTACCTTTGTGGTATTGTTAATATTAAAATAGTATTGATTTAATAACAATATACAAGATATATTATTGAATATTGATGGTCTTTTTGTTATTGAATTGGAAAATTAAAAATATTATAAAAGGTGATAAAGCAATATTATTACCTACCTACCTATATGGTTAGTTAATTTATTAGAATCACAAAGATAAAAGTATAAAGCAATTAATCTTCTTCATAAATCTTCGGTGACACAATATTTTGTAATCGAACATTCAATTATTATTCATATTTATTGATATTTAATTTTTAGTATCTCATCTTTTAGTATTGATTCAAGGCTGTTTTTTTTCGACGACTGCAAATAATAATATTAAAAAAAACCAACTTGAACTACAAACACAAACAAACTGTTTGTAAAAATCCACCATCAATAAAACTAAATACAATACAATATGAACAATTTTTTTTAAATACGAGGGGGAAGATGAATCCACTCTGCGATCTGGTGTACAGTATAGGTGTCCAGTGTACATATTGTCGTTGAGTAAGTTACTGTAATGTAAGAGTTAAATTTGAATTCAATAATAAATCATTGAACACGAAATATCATTCTGAGTCAAGAAAGTCTGTCTATACGAAGTATATTTATGGTATAAATAAATTGCTACTATAGAAATGTATTTTACTATCAGTAATGCATGAAATTTTTATATTATTAATATTTAATTATTATAACCGTATAGGATTATTGTTATAAACTTATGAGTCTATACCGCAAAAAAGTGCGAACAGGTCATGGTATAAATAGGTTATATAAGCTACGGTACTTAAAATTAATCTAAAAGTTTTTAAAACGTAAAAGTGTATAATATAAACTATAATAATATACGTAATAATTTCAAGTCCCAATGAATAATATTTTTGAATTGCAACAAAGTAACTAAAATCGTCATGCCACTGTTTGAAATAGACTTTAAGTAAAACATAGTATACAACAATAAAATTAAAGGAAAAAATTAATTTTTCAAAGTCTGTTTGAATACAAGCTCAATGTAATCTTCTACGAGTATGTCGTATTATGATAATTTAGTCCGTTAATTTTTTTTAATATAAGTTATAATGTGGCATTTCCATCATGAAAAGGACATTAAAAAATTAGTAGACGCGTAGGTCGTTTAATATTTAACTGATACGTATATGTGTAAACAATATATTAAGTATACATTTTAATGTTTATATTATGATGTACAAAAATGGTGTACTCCAAATTATCCAAGTAAAATCTGAAAAAAAATGATTGATCGATCAAAAAGTTTTATATTACCGTATAGTTACAACGGGACCTATTATCAAAGAACTTGTATTATTTTAAAGTAGTATTTATACAAAAAGTCACTCAAACATGATTGCACACTTGTTGATTTTTATTTTTTTTTTTTGAGGGAAAATAATGTTTGATATTGACTAGTTTGAAAATACTCAACTATACATTCAGTTGAAAATCTACAATTTCCTGTACGATTCTAAAAATAAAGTAGATTCTTCAGACCAAACCAACGTTGTATTATTCTTTTGGTTTGAATGTCAGAACATTATTTTCTTAGACAACAAGACCGCCAACTGTGACATAGGATTTCCATCGATATACTCGCGGTAATTCGAGTTCGATGTTCACATCCTCCTATTTTTAACCTGACAGTTGCAGTATCTATCTATTTCGATTTATTACGTATCCCGGCATAGGCTTTAGAAAATATAAGTTCACAATGAATCATTCTGTCATCTGCGTTTAACCAATGTGCAAGTCGGTATAATTCTCCATCTAAAATTTAAAAATATTTTGGTCTTTTTTTTTAGTTATATCCAAAAGCCATTACCGAGATTATAATATAGGCACGGTTTATGATTTATAGCATCGTCATTGGTTCAAATAATAGGTACGCTATTTGATATTTATACATACACTATTATTATTATTGGTTGAACTTTCTTGCATATTTATAGTGAAACTTATATTAATTATAAACGCAATAATAATTATCGCTGTTCAAATCGCGTCGACAATGTGAAATATGTTTTAAACTTTAAAGATTTACTGTTATTAGTTTTGAAATTTATTTTTTATAGTATATAAATGAATATACAATATTCAATTACGTATAGTTTTGCAAGTATTTTTAAAAAACATTTATAATAACAATGTGTATTACTTTTTAGTATTTTTGCGAAAATTAATCATATATATATTTTGTACACTATACAAAAAATTTTTGGCCTGAAAAATGTATTAATTTAACAAAACTTTTGTCATCATTTGGCTAATGTGCAAAGCATATGAATTATGAGAATTACGCGTATGTAAAAATTAGAAAATATTAATCGAGTACTTATATATTTATTTTTAAAATATTCTGCACATTATATTATGAATATTTTCAATTTTCAACTTGCCTTATACCGCAGCCTAACTAATGACCGACAATTCAACTTCAACAAAATATAATCATGTGTATTTTGTTGTGTATTTTGACGTATTTTGTTTGTCAATGGTCCAACTTACAAAAATATAATACCTAATTTGACCTTTGAATAATAATTGTAACGTTCAAATCAGAATGAGTTCGACGTATTGACATTAATACATTGAACACGTCATATTTTCGTTACATTATTATCACTATATTATTTTATTAATAAAATTAATTTTGCGTCGCCACAACATTACGAAATAAGAACGGTTCAAGTAGGTATATCTCCCATTGCCTAAATATCTATTTCCTCTCTTCTGACACTATTTCCAACTTCATGGTATTGGATGATATACCTTCCTGGACACGAAGAAATGTATCAGCCTACAATAATAATAACAAGAAAAAAAAATGATATTCGAATGTAGCCAAGTCCAAACCACAAAGGTTGATTAAGTCCAACATGGAGTACAGACGACCTCTCTTTTCCACGGCTTGGAGTGCCAGCTAGTGAATATTAAGTTTCATTTTCTGAAACGCATGAGATATTAGAGTGTAAGTTGTGTTCTAAATATCTGGCTTGTGTTCGTTATTTGTATTATAATTTATAATTGTTTGCATAATAATATTATATTATTTTTTTCCCATATTACGACCATACGGCGAATGACCATTATTATATTATTATAATTTATAATATTATTCCACGATGAAGTACCTCCGCAGGGAGGCTTCTACGCTCCGTCATTCCATGTCATATTTTATTTTTATTTATTACCATATTTTAAGCTTATTGTTCAAATATGTAACAGATGGTCTAATAAAAGAATTTTGAGAAAAAAAAAATTATAATGTGTAATGAAAACTCGGCGTCTACGAACGTCTGAGCAACTTCGTAAAGTTTTGTTTCTCTTATTATTATTATTATTATTATTATTATCATCGTTGGTATGAGTCTTATATACGCATCATATACGCCAGGGTACTATTATAAATAAAATATATTTGTGTCAGTAAGTACAAATTGTTCAATATGATCTTTTTTCATTTTTTTTTTCGTTTGGAGGTTTTATACCCGTACATCTCCAAAATGAATTACGAGCTTTTAATGTATCTTATCATTTTAAATTTAATGACCTTTAACATTTTCCTCTTCCATTTAAAAAGGTAAACCTAATACAACACAAAATTCATATATTCCGGTCCGAGTGGAGCTCGTTTTATAAAATACGTATTATATATTTATATATAAATATATTACCCGTAAGAATTAGTTGACACACGCTTACACCTACAACACCCGTCTCGGAATAGCATTGCTGGACCGTTATACTCATTTTATACTGGAATCAGTGTTTTTCTTTTAGATGGGACTATTATGGAAGTCAGTGGAGCATGACGTATTTAAAATTTGAAATCAATTTCAGAAACGGTTCATTTGTTAATTGTCATTCCTACGAATAATTTGTTTCGATAAATTATACTTTAGATAAAGTTAAAGTAAATATATACGGTGGCAACGGATGGCTACAGAGCTCGATAGAATAGTTTTGAAATCTATCAACTGTGTTATTGATATTTATAATTTTCAAAATTCAACACTGGGTGATTGAAACCATAACTTTAGTTCATTCTTTAACTCTGCCATACAAATAATCTTATTTTGATTTTAACGCTTCTCGATTATGCGTGCATTTTTATAATATGTATATTACTTGAAAACAATTTAAATAAAACGATTTTGTTTATATTATGATGAAAATAATTGTTTCACGAATAAATTAGAGTAAAATCTCCTTATAATGGAATCGCTCGGTACCAACTGATTTTTCCGTTATACAAGAGTTTCAGTTTCGTTATCGGTTATATTATAGACGGTTGTTATTTTTCGTTATAAGGAGATTTTATTGTATATTCGTATTTTAACAAACTTTCCCCGTTGATCAATTATAAATATGCTTAAGATTATACTACAAAATAAAGCTATCGAACTTAAAACCGTATTTAATGTAGTAGACAGTGAACCGAGTTCATTCTGTTCTTCATGTTCTAAAAAAATAGCATGTTTCTTTAGCAGTTTATTAGGTATTAGGTGGTTAAGTTATTAGATTCATTTTGAAACAAAGTTTTGTGGAGATCAAAGTTTATGATAACGCAAGTAGGTAGCGTTATATTATGTATGTATACCACATGTATTTTGACGTTTGAAAACATCAACCACCTTGACAAGCTATCAAGCCTGGGCAAGTTAATAATAGTTTTTAATCGAGTTAAGTTGATAGAAAACATTTCAAAAAGCTTAAAGTTAATAGTTATTCTAATTTTTTTTTTACTCAGTTAAGTTAAAAGTTATATGAAAACTTACGATTAACTTTTAATTCAACTTAAGCTTTTTAACTCGTTTATGCCTAGGCTTGCAGCAATCTATGATAATATTCAATGGATATCACAAATAGTTCATGAATAACAACAGTTAGAATAATGATAACAATTTGGTACGAACATATAATTATAGTTTGATTTTTTTTTAAATTATGCATCGCTGCTTGTTTGTGAAGAGTTTGTTTAAATGTTATTTCAGTTTTTCTGTAGTTGCGAAATAATTTAATATTTTTACTTGTAATAATATATATGCCACTTTTTTTTTATACTATATTAAATTTTAAATTGTTTTTTTTATTTAAATATCAATCAATATTTTTTTATATCATATTATTTTGAAAACATTGAGTCTTATACCTTTTGAATATTTATCAAACAAAAAAAAAATATTATTATTATTTATTAGAATTTCAGTTTTTGATGAGTGGTGTATTATTTTTATTTTTTTAGTTACTATATACTCCATCAGAAATACATGCGGTGTAACAAATAGAACTGACTCATGGAATAACTTTAATTTATTCTAATCAATATTTAAATTTTTTTTTATGTATATAATTTATAGTCACTTGCGCTACACATAATATTATACTATACAAAAATTATTTTTTATTTCTTAACACTGATAGTAAAAAAATTAAAATTTGATATATATTTTTTTGGATATATTCGAAATTAGTTATTCAAAATGGCCAATTTCTGAATCTGATTATAAGAAAAATTTTGATAGTAAGTCAAGTAGTTTACTTTTTAGAATTTTTTAAAATAACAATATATTTTTTTGATTAAACGAATTCGGAACGTAATAACTTTTTTCAAAATATTTTTTTTGAGAATTTGCTGACATTGAGTATATTTCTTAAATTATTTACTTATCATATAATTTTAACAATGTTTGTTATACGTATTTTTTTCTTCGTCAAGTCTTTTTGTTACACCTTGTATAGTATATAATATGGAACGATGTCAATATGGTGCCTAATATAATAACGTAGGTACCTAATAATGTAATAACATAATATTATTTACAACTATAAAATATAATAAATTATTACAATTTAAAACACTTTCAATGATACAATACGTTATAATGTATGATTTAATTAAACGCATCACACTATATATTATAATTTCATTCATCTCTATTAGAACGATGTTTGAACGTTGTAAGTACGCTATTCGAATCATTTTTCTCTCACAAAATCCACTGGTAATCGATCAATACTCATTTGTGTAATTCTGAACGTTCGATCGTAAAATAAGAAAACATATTATATATTTTCGGGATGTATTTTATTAGGTGTGACAAGGCATTCATCATATTATGCACATCGAAGTGTCATCAAGTTTGTATTGCATGTTATTATAATAATGTGATGTGTAAATATGATATAATATTTTTGGGACACTTTATAAAAACGGCGATCGTATTTTATTGCGGGGCATCCAAATGTTACAATTTACACACAAAGAACTATACATTTTATCAAGTTAATATTGAAAAAAAAAATATAATAAAAAAGGATATTATAATATTGCATGATATAAATTTTTTTTTAAATAATTATTTTCTAGAATTAAAAATGCAACGATATTATAGGTATTATAATGTTATTTATATTCAAGTGGTATGGCTTACAAAAAATATGAATCAAATATTTTATTTATCAATTGGTAGGTAGGTATAATTTTTGTAGAGGTTAAAATCAAAAACTAAAAAACGACAATTTTTAAATAATCTATTTTAATATGAAATTTTTAGGAATTTGGGGGATAATATCAAACATGTGGGAATGTCGACTTCAAATCTGTCTTCAGAATTCTTATCGCTTCAATGGATCAATTGGAATGTTTGGCAAAAAACACGTCTAAAATACTATGCCTTGCGTGTGTTTGACGAAAACAGAAAACCACGGTATCGAATCCCCTTAAATAAAATTAAGCATAGGTGGAAATTGCGTTAAAGATTGGGGGGTGGGAGCTGGAGCCCTACTATACTGTCAATAAGCTTAAAACAATTAAGATATGTTTGGGCGGCTCGTCGAAACCTTCGGCCCGCAAGACAACTGTAAGTTTCCAGGATATGGTAATCCGCGGTAACCGTAGCGATGCAAGGAAGGGCCCGACGACGGTAACCGCGGTAACGGTCCTAGACGTCTATAACTACTGTGGAGCCGGACGAAGATATTCGTCAGGCGAATGTTTTGTTGCTGTGCTATATAGACATACAGACCGTAATGTATAGCGTTTGTAAGAGGATTTATAACTCGAGTGTTTGGACACAGACCTTTAAGCGTGCCCTCCCCTCCCACCGTTATCGCACTCGTGTCGTCCGCTCCGCATTTTTGTGTCCGTAGTGGTTCGACGTCCGTTGTATGTTCGCCGGGCAATCCGTTCGACTTCGTTTTACGTCCGCCATTGTGCGCGTTTGTCCCGGGTTAGTGTCGCGACTTTTGTGTCCTGCTAGACGCCCGTATAATTATTCGTCTGAAAATCCGTTTACGTCCGCTATTGTCAGAGAGTTTGTATCGAGTGAGTGTCCGGCCGGACGCCCGTCGGTGTTCACCGCGTACACCCGGACGATCCGTCCATTCCCGTCGACGTCGCACCGTTATAGATCCGCTGTGCAGAAAATCGCCCCTCACGATAAGTTGAAGTAAGCGTGGTCAAATTATAACCCCGAACAAGGGGAATGTTTAGGTAAAAAAATTATACCTATAAATAATCATAAGTGATGGCTATGCTGCCATAATACAATATATTGTAAATTTACACGAATGGACGTTATATTGTTACGTTATTTGTTTGATAATATTATTAATAAACGCGTCAACACGCTCGTGTAAAATTATTTCATGCGGCTTGCAGAAATTGTGTGTATGTTAGTAGTATGTAATAGTATGTTCTGACTGCAACCCATGCGACCCATGCAACCCATGCGACCCATGCAACCCATGCGACCCATGCAACCCATGCATCCCAGACGATTTCCCGGCCCGCCGCCTGATCCGCTACGTGTGTGACGTATATTTACCCCACCAACTTCCTATCCGTTAAGTGATCAACATAATATATTTTATGTACTTATATTTTTTTATTATTACTATCACCTGTTATGAGTTATCAATTACATATTTAATTAAAACAACGACCCATGCGACCCATACGACCCATGCATCCCCACATCCCCACATCCTCACATCCTTGATAACGAGATTCTTGATTGTGTACGTGTGTGACGTATATTTACCCCTCCACCTGAACCCGTATCACGTGACCGATATATATATATATTTTGTACATTTACCCTCTCCCCGACCTATATTTAACCACTACGTGCTTACATCTGATCAGTTATCAAGTTATCATATTATTGTATACATTTATAGCTATAGGTACAACAACAAATTAATATATACCTATTAATATACTTTTTAGTGAATAACACATTAATAACTGATGTACATCACATTTGTCCTGTAGACTCTTGGATATTATACTTAACAACAACAACAATAAATTTAATTACTTATTAGTGAATAACATATTAATATCCAATCTAAACTATAGGTACATTGTACTACGTTAGACTCTTAGATATTATACTTAACAACAACAATAATATATCTCCTAGCCAATAATGAACTCACCGAGAGGTTAGGTTCATCAGTCTTCACCGTTAAACGTAATTTGACCGTTCACCAGAAGAGGCATGTGGGTATATGTTTTAAGTGTTCTATATGCATCAAGACATTCTATAACAAGTCACATCGTAATAGCACGAGAAAAATATTCATGGTGAGTTTACTTATTTTATTCAATATTAATTTATATAATAATATTTATTTTTCATAAGGTATTTAACGTTACGGTTAATCGTCAGCCCGCTCAACCGATTGATAGACCGAGCGTATACAGTATGCACCACCTGCAGTCAATACACCTCAGGGGAGTATTCAGATTGCACCTCAAATTTTCATCCCCGATACACCTCCCAGTTGTTCGAGTACATCAACTGACATATCTCTATCCGATGATGATATTTGTATGACAGCTATGGACGAATATGAAGATAATACAGGTTAGTCTATTTTAAAAATTCGTATAAATCTCATGTTTAATTTATTAAAAAATTCTTATAAATCATAAGTTTAATTTTTAAACTAGCAAGTGGTCTGTGAAATGATCGATACAATGCCGGATACTCCAACTATTATACATTGATACCACAGACCACTTGCTAAGTTTAAAATTAAACTATGATTTATAAGAATTTTAAAATAAATTAAACATGAGATTTATACGAATTTTAAAAAGACTACCTGTATTATCTTCATATTCGTCCATAGCTGTCAACAAATATCATCATGGATAGAGATATGTCAGTTGATGTACTCGAACAACTGGGAGGTGTATCGGGGATGAAAATTTGAGGTGCAATCTGAATACTCCCTGAGGTGTATTGACTGCAGGTGGTGCATACTGTATAACGCTCGGTCTATCAATCGGTTGAGCGGGCTGACGATAACCGTAACGTTAACAATACCTTATGAAAAATAAATATTATTATATAATTAATATTGATTAAATAAGTAAACTCACATGAATATTTTCTCGTCTATACGATGTGATGTTATTATAGAATGTCTTGATGCAAATAGAACACTTAAACATATCCCACATGCCTCTTCTGGTGAACGGTCAAATTACGTTTAACGGTTGAAGATGAGAACCTAACCTCTCGGTGAGTTCATTATTGGCTAGGAGATATCTATTGTTGTTGTTAAGTATAATATCTAAGAGTCTAACGTAGTACAATGTACCTATAGTTTAGATTGGATATTAATGTTATCACTAATAAGTAATTAAATTTATGTTGTTGTTGTTAAGTATAATATCCAAGAGTCTACAGGACAACTGTGAGGTACATCAGTTATTAATGTGTTATTCACTAAAGTATATTAATAGGTATATATTAATTGGTGTTGTACGATAGCTATAATGTATAAATAATATGATAACTTGATAACTGATCAGATGTAAGCACGTAGTGGTTAAATATAGGTCGGGGAGAGGGTAAATGTAAAAAATATATATACAATATATCGGTCACGTGATACGGGTTCAGGTGGAGGGGGGTAAATATACGTCACACACGTACACAATCAAGAATCTCGTTATCAAGGATGTGAGGATGTGGGGATGTGGGGATGCATGGGTCGTATATGGGTCGCATGGGTCGTGTTTTAATTAAATATGTAATTGATAACTCATAACAGGTGATAGTAATAATAAAAAAATATAAGTACATAAAATATATTATGTTGATCACTTAACGGATAGGAAGTTGGTGGGGTAAATATACGTCACACACGTAGCGGATCAGGCGGCGGGCCGGGAAATCGTATGGGATGCATGGGTTGCATGGGTCGCATGGGTTGCATGGGTCGCATGGGTTGCAGTCAGAACATACTATTACATACTACTTATGTTGTACAGGTATTTTTAGTTTTTAAAAATCTTACGAGGAACTTTGTATTAAATTCTCAAGCTTTTTGACCAAAGAACGAAAAATGTTATCAACAAGTAACATCGAAAAAAATCAAAAACACCTAAGTTAAAATAACAACCCTGAAGATCTGAGTAAAAATCAACGAGCAAGTAATGTGTTTAGCATTGAAAAAAAATGTGTAACTCTGTGAAACTCTACACATCTATGAGTAGGCACGTACTTTTGAATCACGATTACAAAAACAGGAAAATAAAGTACATCAACATTACCAAAATATGCGAAATCATGCATTATAAACTTAGTAAAATAAATTCAGGATTATATTTATGGCTAGAAAAATACTAAAAAAAAAATAAAGAATTGTTGAAATATATTAATGAATAGTACCTTATATCTAATTGGTAAATGAAAAAAATTTAAATATTCTATATTATTAGTATGTAAAACTTTAAAGTATAAGACTCCAAATGCATATGGTTTTCTCTGAATAATATGTGCATTAAAAAGTATAAAATCAGTTATATGCTTTTATATAACTTAACGTCTAAAATATGAAGTTTAAAATGTAATGTTTGAATAATATGTTTGTCATCACTTGAATCGGATAAAATGCATTGGCATGTACAATTTTCAAATTAGCATCCCCAGGTAATTCCAATTCTAATCTAATAATTTCCATATCTAGAAAATCAGAACGGAATTTTTTAAAATTTTATTTTCAAACTTTAAATACTTGCTGGAGTATTTTTATTGTACCCCCGGTCGGAAAATATAAACATATTTAGACTGACCACCGCATCAGCGTCGATCGATATCTATATACAGTAACAGTGGCGCCGAACTTTAAGAAAAAAGTACTACTCAATCCAATTGACCATACAAGCCCCAAACTCGTAATTCGTATGTGCTATACAGTCGTAATAGTAGATTTGGATTAGGTTTTTTGGTTGGTCACGTTTTTAAGAAAAGTGATCAAACCGTAAGGGTTTGGCGCCACTGTACTTGTATACTTGTTTCATGTATATATGTTATATGTAAATTATATAATATTATGTATGCTTGTATACAATTCTGCATGCAATACGAGCATATAGTTACAGCTAATACTTAATAGAGGGAGGGGAGAGGGGTCCAGAGGTCTGGTCCCCCCCGAACTGCTTAAAAGTAGAAAAATAACAAGAATAATGAGATTTTATATTTTGAAAGTAAATATTATGAGTGTTCAGTTACGGCCTTGGTTACAGTGTTTATGTGTAAAATTATGGTCTCCATAAATATCATTATGGCTGAATTTTATGTGTTGTAAAATAGTGGAGTTATTTTGAGATTACTGGAGGAGGGAGAGGAAGAATTTGAATTATTTTTTCTCAAGCCTTCTTCAAAGATAGCCAGAAATAGACAATATTTACAAATTTCGTGAAAGTAAAGGTGCTTTCAAAGTTTTAACAAACCGTCGTTTAAATAATTATGAGACAAAGTTTGATGAATTTTTACGCATAAACCGTAAACAGTTCGAGTTTTTAGTTTCGTTGGACGGTATAGAATCGTGTAATAAACCTATCAATCAAATAAAAAAGCTAATATACAATTATAGTCGCAGAATGGCACTATAGTATCTATTGTTTTAAATGATGACATTAAGACAAATATTTTTTGTAAAAGTATATGCCAACTGATGAATCAATCTGTTCGATGTCATTCGATTTTCGCATAAAAAATTTAGCTGTTTTAAGAACTAAATTGGTGCCACTATTTTTTCTAGACGCTAATAAAATTGATTTTAATATGAAAGCAGCCGAATTCAGATACTCTATAAACAGAATTATTCAAATTGTGTTTTGGCTATTGACAACAAACATACGTAGATGCAGTCAAAATAAATCGTGATTTTTTTCCATAACTAGATGGTTTATTTTTCTACAGTGCCTATTTATTCACAAAACAGAATTCGTTGATTCACGATTTTCACCTAAAAAATAGGGGCCAAATGGAGGTATTCCGAAATTATTCCGATATTTCCCACCTCGAATTCGTTACTCGATGTTATTATCATATAATTTAGTCGTCGAATCGCTTGGTCTAATAGGGCCCGATACACTAATCGCGCCTATATTTTACCGAGTTTGCAGTGCATTAGGTGATACAACATGTGTGCCTAGTAGACTCAAAAACTATTGAACCGTTTTCAATACGATTTATATCAATAGATTTCTTGAGAATTGGAGGGTGCTTATAGATTGTTTTTTAAACCCCTATAAATTGCTAAAATAATATTTGTTTTGTTTATTTAATGGGTAGCCATTGGTTGCATATTGTATTGCTATTATAATAATTACTATGGAATATACATACTATGGCATATACATTTTTTTACTAATATATTTTATAAGAAAAACAAATCCTTGGCACGAGCAACGATGAGCGGGACAGCTAGTGTTATATATACTCATTGGAGTGAACAGTTAAACAGCAAGTGAATAACTACTATGAACTGAGTGGTCCATATATTATACTATATTAAATTTATATTATTATAAATGTCAATGTTTTATTCCATCCGTCTTTAATCCATTATAATATTGGACTTTTAAAAATGTTTCACGTCGAATGAAAAGCGTCACGATCCAATGATCTTTGGCAAACAACAAACAATAACATGCCTACGTGATAATAGCTACTGTCGTACTTTTAAGCCTGTTAAACTTTTTCAAAGTACTGTGAGATGACCGCACTGATACTATATAGGTACCTAATCTGTAAATAGTTTTCGCCCGATGTCAATCGAGTTAAACTTTAACGTTTCACAAAATCAAAGTAAGTAACCACAACTATTTTAATCTTTAAATTTTTCCTCTAATTAATATTGTTTCGACTATCGTTAATACATGTTAATACACGTTTGACCTTAAAAGATATTATAATCTATTAATCTAAAAATGTTGTTTTTTTTTATCAATAACTTAGGTACCATGCCTAAGATTAGAACATAATAATGATATAATATAATAATGGGCGAATAACAATAAAATTAATGAACTACAAGGATAGCGTGTTATACGTATGGTAGAGATTTTGATGCAGTGTAATTGTTCTTCTTTGTAATTTAAGACGTATTTTGCTCTTTAGTGGGTAAATATACATTAGATGATACTGATAATTGTAATATATATTTTTTATTTCGTATTTCTTAACAAAATATTTGCGTTTTTTAAGTTTATATAGAATTTTAGAAAGTTTAGAGCATTTTTCACAAATTTTGAAAGTATAAATAATAATTATTATTGCATGAAAAAGTATTATTGTTGTAATAAATAATAATACTCTATATTAAACTAATTGGTATAGTTACATAATACATAATTCTATAGTGACCAGGACACCAGGTACCTTCCTAAACCTTAAAAAAGTGGCGAACGTTTATAAATATGCAACATTCGTCGACCTCTCTTTCATATTTACAATTGATTAAAGATTAATATTTAAGAAAATATTTCAGATTAAGTAGTCAGTCGCGTTTGGGGTAGTCCCTAAGTCACACTTATCTATATTATGTTTTCTACATTCTTTTTTAATTACATTTTAGAATCTGATCCGAGAAATGTGTGTATTGATTTACAATGTTATGTGTGTTTTTTTTGTATACATCTAGAAATTCGGTCACTCAAACAGGTGTGAAAAAATACGTACCGGGATGTCTGCACCATATCATTTAGTTGGGTCATTATCCCGGTTACGGTATACTGTGAAGTAATTTTACCGGTTCGGACTAACGAATTTCTAGTACACGATTTCTAGTAATTAAATGTCAAATTAAATTGAAAATTAACAAATTGAATCATCGAAGGAACTCGAAATGTTCACAAAATTATTGTATAAACATTTTATATCCATGGTAAATTTTGAATCTTTTTGCGCTATTTAGAGTCATATTACTTTTTTGATTTTTTTAAAAGTTGTTCATTAGTAATTATCGATAAAAATGTTTTTTGCGCCGTGTAAAAAACCTTAAAAATTAAATGCAAGATTTCCTATAAGATGTTGTTATCAAAATATTAAATATACACAGGCACGACTTTTAACATAACTATGTGCTGGGCTGGATACACGATCAAATTTTTATGACCAATTTTTAGTAAGGTTTTTGATGTCATAGTTACTGAAACATATTTATGATTCGTAGATTTAAGTATTTAAAGTTCAAGTGTTGCCAAATATCATCAAAATTCCGAAATTTTTTCAATTATTTTGTATTTAAAAAGTTTGTAGTTTCTTAACAGTACTTATTTCATATTCTCATCTAACAATTATAAAAGATATGGAAGTGTGTATTAAAACGAATGGTATCTTTATCGGCTGCTTTAATATTACTGTAGTCTTTACTCTTTAGCAGGCTAAAACGATATTATAGAAGTATGAATTATGATTCATAAACTTAATATTAAAAACTAAGCCATGAAAAAAAATTGATAAAAAATAATGTTTGACCGTTTACCGTTAGGTTTGAATGCATAATTTGTGAAAATATTAATATATAGGTAGGCAGTCAAAGTTCACGAAAAAAAAACTAATATGCAAATAATAAAGTTTCTCTACATTAATATTCGGAAACTGAATAGCTGTATCTTAGATCCACAAACGTTTTACGATAGGAACTAATATTATTATATAACTGAAAATATATTATAATATAATAGTCACCGATAAAGATATATCGTCGTCAGGGCAATAAAGAAGATGAGTTTATTGACTGCGTAAAACTGGAATTCAATAAGTGAAAAATGCAAAACAAATTTCCATTAAAAGCAATCGTAACTTTCGATGATCCAATTCGTTCTCGAGGACGTGTTTGAATTTTATAATTTTATTTTAATTGTAAAGGAAACATCGACAAGTTTATTCACCACCAAATGGTTGTCAAATCATCGGATTTGTTGAATTTCATAATATTATGATTTATGTTGGTTACATTATATTATTAGATTTTAATGTTATACGCAATGCTTTTTATTCATATGGAATACAAGTTAACTGTTTAGATTTATCTAAAATAAAAAGGGAATGATAACGTAATTTCATCTACGTAAACAATATGTTTTATGTATAAAAGGAAAACAGAGTAAAATTGTTGTATTTATATTATTATACTTGTACACGCACGTAGATAAATGCTACCTACCTTTGATATAATATTAAATTTCAGTTAACTTAGTATTTTCATCGTGCATTGTGTATACAATCGGGAGATGTGTGCACAGTAGTTAAAAAATAATTAGTTTATAAGTTAATTATTCAGTCACTATATCGGATCAAGTATTTTCTTTTTTTTCCACTTTTGAATTTCATTCATGTTGTACGAGTTAAAAATGTTTCATCTGACAGCGACTAAATAGCTGGATTTAGACAGACAGTATTTTACTCTTTATAATTGAAAATTAAAAACGTTTGTAACTAACGACTGGTTGTACATATAATAATACCCCAACAGTTTAACAACATTAAATAATACTTAATAATTTTGAATTATAAAACAATATGCTAATATTCAAATATTAATTTTGATATAATAGCTATTGCTATTTTATTGCTATATTTTCATATTATAGTTTCTATAAAATCACAGCCATACTAATTGAAATTTTCCAAACAACCAAGCGAAAACTTCAGGGTTTACCTTCAACAATGTATTGCCACTGACGGTCGTCATCTTGGTGATATAATTTTCAAAACACGATCGTTCAAAATGGGATTACCCACTGTTTTTTAACAAAATAAACCACTTTCCTCTTAGTTGTATTGTAAGTTAGTTATAGACCCTCAAAACTCGACGGTCCCGCAATCCATATAAAATTATTATCGAGACTCATTGGTCAGAAGTAATCCAATTTTTTTTTATGTTTTCACAGTACTTCAATGTATCCCTAAATCAAAATCCATTCCCTAACGAGTCAGAGAGAAGACAAGATTCGATAAAATATATTTGTTAATACAAGTTACCATTTCGACTTTGAAACTTTTTAGGATGTATTTTTTTTCAATAAGCAAAGTACAATACAAAACTATGAATATAGCTGCTAATAAATATCTCAAAAGTATTTACTTCCAAATTAATCATATGGGTAGACCGTCTACCTAATAGTGTTTAGGGAGAGAAAAAAATGGTTTATACAATACGATATTATGCTTGTTTGTACAACAGTATTATTTTATCAGTTCTACAAATTAAAATTATTTTTCATGAATAGGTTATACTTGCCGGCAAATACGTTAAATTAATTTGAAATGATTTTTTTATAATACATTTAAAATTAGTTTTTTGCATAATATGATAATATAACAATGATTCATTAATAATAAAACACTATTATAGTAGCTCATCGATTATACTCATTGAAATGAAAAAAAGGTGTTATTATGTTTACAATTTCACACATGTAATATTATATTGATTTAATAGTAACTTGTATTAACACAGAAAAAATTAATGAAAACGTAATTTACTTTTATGCAATTTATAATTTATACTGGTAAAAAATGGTAAAAACTAAATGAATATAAACATTTTACCAAAGTAATTTTGAATGATCAGTGTTTATAGAGTATTGTTGCAGTATGTTAACACTGACATTTATACATTAGATTATGCTGCACTATTGACTCGTTTTAATTGATATACCTTCGTTTTCGTACATATTAAATACAATAGACTATATTATATATATTTTTTTTTAACAAGGCGCTCACTAAAGTAGATTTTGCGGAGGTTCAAATATTTTCTTGATGGAATAAAGTTTTGTTAAGAAATGAACGGGGAAAAGAACGAGATTCTTATATAAAACTGATCTTTCCCAAATCTGAATAGTTTATAAAAAAGTATTCTTTTTCGGTTAAAAACGTTCTCTGTGTAAAGATTTGATATCACATAATATTATTATAATCGTTATATACATGCAAATATTACTTATCACGATACGTTCGTATCTCAGTGTGTCAGTGTTTGAATTTGATCTATAAAAATGTGCTCAATATGTATGTAAAAACACGCGAATTCACATAATAATATATTATATGCAATTGTAAAGGATCATTTTATGGAACTCATTCAATAGACAAATCATAACAATATACCTATCCGACATAAAAAACCGGGAAAAGTTGCATGCAGCACCTATTTAAATTCGATGCAAATATCGTTCGATACAACAATATGTTTCTATAATATATTTCAGTAAGGTATTTTTTTTTTTTTCAAACCGTCCAGAAGAACCGTTTATTATATTGCTTTTAAGCCCAATGACGCGTCCATTTGCGCATCCCCTCACCTATTTCCCGCCCTGGTAAGGCGCGTGTTTCCATAGTTTCATTTTTTTTTATTATTTCAGAACGCCTTCGCGAAGCCTACCTGTGACGGTGGAATGGTACGAGCCAGTGAAAGGATTACACACAATTCGTAATATTTAATATCAAATACTTACACGTATTCCTGGAAGCTGTTGGTGGTGATGCCGTCCGGCCACTCGGCGTAGCATATGACCCGCTGGTCACCGTTGGGAAACTCCTCCGTGTGCGTAGTGAAGAATATCAGGTTCGGTATCGAAAGTATGGTGCCCACCACCCAAATGCTGGTGGCTATCATCAGCGTCGTCTTCCGGCCCAGACGCGGCCTCAGAGGGTGAATTATTGCTATGTACCTGCAACGTGAAGGTTAGGTTAGTGTGGTATACGGTAGGATTAATGCAAAGCCTATTCCGCCGTTTTAAATCAGTTACTCCTCGTGGGACATAATGCACGCAGTATTACAGAAACACACACACAAACACACACTCACACATAGGTTTAATCTTGTCGATAAATTTAAATACATTTTAATGCTATTAAACTGTTTCCTTTTTTACCTGAGCTATTAGGGATACCTGAACCGTATAGTATTGCAAGATACTGTAAGTTTTAAACAGAAGGCGGTAGCCCGGAATTAAGTCGCATATACCTCAGAGAGATCAAACGTCTATAGAATACTAATACAACAGGACAAGTAACAACATAATAATATAGTCTGCTGCGTTCAAACATTATCGGTGATATTAAATTCCGACGATGTCGATTTATTTACATTTTTAATGAAACGTCAAATTTTTTTTAATAAAATAGCATGAGTACATACTTTTAAAAATTGGTAGTAATTTATTGTGATAGCTGCAAGTGTAATATTTCTAACAAAAACAACACTATTGTTTATTATTAATAATAACTGTACTAAAGTAATTATAAACACTATATGTGTATGTAAATATTATGTAAATTATTTATATGTAAAAAATATAGTTTGGATAAAATGGTTTTAAATTTAATCACATTTATTATATTCCGCAAATTAAATAGTCATAGATTGAATGAACAAAAAAAAAAAATATATTACAAATTATCATGATTAATTTATTTGTTAAAATAAACTTTATTTCTTAAACGGTAAACTGAAGTTGACACGCAACAGAATATTTTTTACTTTTAAAATATACTTATATCAATTTGGTAAAAAATAAACTTACTGATTCTTATCAGTATAGTCACAGTGTGTTTAGTTTTCATTTACTTTTATTTATTTTATTAAATTGTTAAAGTTTTACAACAGTGTTCCGGTTCAACATGCTGGCCTTAGCCATCCGTTACGATTCTTAAAAATACGAGTGCCCGTTTTTAAAATTGAATAGAAATATTATAGCCAATTTAGTTTTTTTCTATTTTAGTAGCTATAGTACTTATATAATATAGTTGGGCATCTTGACAATCGAAACGATTTCAAACACCTATGCAAAGCTAAAATTACTATTCCCGTATATTATTACAATTTATTCATTTTTGTTAACAAATCATGAAAGTCCATCACTCACAGGAATCTTATCCCAATAATTATATTTGTATATGGTTAACATTCATCTGATGATACAGCTAGTCGATAAATTGAAAAATAATTACAAATAATGCGAGGTACACTCCTCGGGTACAGTGGAAATCGTTAAAAAAATGAACTATTTTAAATAATTCATTTATATATTTTTTTTACATTTGTAAGTAATTATTCATCTGGCTTTCATAATTATTATATTTTAGTTTAAAAAAGTAAAACATGATTTTACTATTTAAAAATAATAATCTTTTTCATGACAAGTAAGAATTTTATTAATTATATTTAGTAGTATTATATTATTATGTTAACGTTTATTCATGTAGATAGTGATTAATTCGTCGATATTCAGCAAATATACACACTAGAATATATAATATGTATGTATAAAAAAATCATATAAAATTACATTTTGACTGTGACACAGTAAATATTAATATTAGTAATACTTCATATTATTATATTTAATAAGATAGATATTTTTCACCCAGTTCATTGAAGTATTTACAACGACCCTTGGTAAGGGCTTAAGCTTAATATTATCCTAATCCAATTTTTAATATTTTACTCGGGAAGTCTGGACACAATCATTAAACATAAATTATTACTCTTAACCACTTACATAGAATGTATAAATAAATATAGGTTATTTTGTTTTTGAAAGTCTTGAGGACATGAAACAAAACCTCTCAAGTGCATCACATGTGTATATTATGTAGTATGTAAACATTTTTTTACAACAGTACTCGATGTACCTATATAAAATTTACTGTGGTACATTTCCCTCAACGAGGATAATATAAAAGTGTCATCCAAAATTATGCAACAAAATATTATCAGAGATTTCACTAGGCCCTAATGCAATTCCTTCCAAACGTTTAGATAAATCTGTTTAAATTATAAATCTATCTATAAATTATATATCCGTACATTATATACATGTTTATGTGAAGTGTGCAGTATAATATCTGACACCTGTGTTAAATATATGCATTGATTCAGTTAAACAATATTCTATATTTCCTTTTAAAAAAATTGAATTTATATTATTAAAAAGTGTATTTTATTTGGTGGGTACCTATATACGTTTATTTATAATCTAAAATGCAGCTGAAAATACATGAATAAAACATTTGCACTATTGAATTTCCAACCAAATACGAATATTGCATAATATGTACAAAACTACAATATACATTGTTGTACCAATCGGTGATGTACCAATATGCGGTGCAATATTATGGCTTAAGTATAAATATATATTATGATGTTATTATTTCAAGCACGTTGAAGAACCTTTTGGGGCATATGGCGTATTTATTTTGGTAAACTATTAAATAGTTCAATATTATTTCAGGCTTGCTAATTTAATCTACAATATTTATTTCCTTTAATCGCATTATTTTGTTTTACACGCTGCAGACACAGCAACCCATTTATTGTAATGTTGTGTGGAATGTGTTCAAACGAAAATGCACACTAACATATTATAAAATATGTATTACGAGCTTAAACGTGCCTCTTTATAGATTAATGTCCATACAATCATAATATATATATATATATATTATAAACTATATATGTATAAAAAGTAAAAAAATAAAATAGCTTTTTGAAATAATTGTTTTTATTACTATGACGTACACTTGTACGGAGTATATAGTATGAGAATAAAAACACACAAGGGCCGCTGGTGAGACAAAAATAATTATAAATTACATAAACGCGACAAGAACATAGTTAACATATTAATTAAAATTAACAGCTATTTAATTATAAGCTGGAGTGTGTGTGTGTATTTTAAAAGGATAAGTACCTACGTAAATATTACCATCATAAAATGATTACCAGCTAATGTAGTTAATGTAATAACGCTCAATGAGGGTTGAAATGAACTGCGTAATCATAGGTATACTCGATGATTATTGCGGAATGGTATGGGTATCGTGATGATAGAATTAGTCATCGTCCAAAATAGAGTAACCGTGATTTCCGCAAAAATAATTAATTACAAACAGCCTAATACTATAATACCTATTGATCTGAAAAGTCGATAACACCGAATTTTCAATTTATATGACGTTGGAGAGGGTCCGAGGGACGTTATAGTAAAATAATATACTATAGGTACATTTGGATCGACCACATGATTTAATGAAATATCAAGAAGAAAAAACCGGGGAAGTAACTGTGCTGTATATAGTAGCTATTGGTGTCTACTGTATCTCATCATATTGAACAGCGTCGCCTATATGTATTGGATTAGTTAAAGCGTTATTTTAATTTAACGATAAATCATTATTTTTCGATAATACGGTATGTTGAACTAATTTTTGTAAGGCTTTTCCTACGAACAAGGTTTTTTAAATTACAACAAAATAACTAAAACCGTTATTTTTTGTTTAAATATCGAATTTTATCACAATTTAAACTTGAAATATTATATTGTATTAAATAAAATTGTTCATTTGAATATTTTGATATTACGATAGATATCTAGATTCTAGATTCAACAAGTATGGTTTCACATGGAACAGCATCTGTAATCTACCCTCTAGTATTTGATAAATTATATAAAACTTATCGATACGTTAATGTATATTTATATAGGCGCAAATAGATTTCAATAGTCCCCCAAACATTTCCTATTTTTCTTTTGAGCGTATTCAACATTATTATATTATTCTTCAGCCTCTCCCCCCTAAATCTCAAACGCTATTGGTCCTTTGTGTGTATATTAATAATTTGATTTGAACAGTAACATAATATTTTACAATCGCTGTGTAGCGGGGATATTCACTTTTCCATCGATTCAGCAGGAATTTAAAATCAAACTTTCGGTGCAAGCGTGACAAAAAACATAATTTATAAAATACAGTAGTACCTACTCGGGACTTCCATTTCAAACGATATGGCGCTAACTCCAAAAGCGACTGTCAGAGTGTACCCCTTACTGCTTACTACGGGGAGCAAAAAGGGCCCAGCTGTTCATTCGTTAACTTCTACTTCATAAAACTAAAATCTGTAGCAGACCAGTGTCCGCATTTTGTGCAATATTCGATAATTATATAAATTTTGTTCGGCCCGTTTAATAAATGGTAATATAGTAAATAATAACACAATATTTGATAAAGTTGTATAGTTTGTAGAACGTTGACAAAAAAAAAAAGTAACATTGCACAAAGTATGCATATATGTATTGAAAATTATCACACTTCGGTGCAATCGTATTTGCCCTCTCGTCTCATATAGGTACAATGGGTGCATACTTAAATATTAATTTATGACAATAAATTCTTTTCAGGTAAAATTGACAGCAGTAGCGAGGCCCCTTAAATATCAATATCGAAGAGACACGAATACACTATCACAATACATCGGTGCTTTTCGTTCGTAGGTTCAATATATATATATATAATTGACTAGCTACAGCCCCCGCGTTGCCCGGAAAAAAAAGCTCAGAATAGTTCAACTCGTTTTAGGTGTAACACGTTGTGAAAGCAATGGCTTTTTAAGTGTAAATGATATTATATTTTAATGTTTTACACAGCCATCTCGACCGATGTTGTCCATGAGATTCGTAGCAGTATATTATCAGGTAGGCAATCTATCTGCGGAAGAACGCGGACTCCGTATGGTTTGAGTATAGATAGTATAGATAGTATCTATACTCAATGGTAATAGTGTATAAATTTAACTCCGAAGTATCAAAGTTATACCAAGTTTGTCATTTTTACTTAATTCGTCCTGCTGTGGATTAATATTACATCATTACGGCAACACAGGTTCACGATTTATAATATAATCATAATACTATTAAATTTGTCATTACCAAAAAAACCATAACAAATATCTGCACTCATATATCCATTATTATAATACCCAAAATTATTCATACTCACTCTATAATCAAATTACATCACAATATCTAATAATTACTATTAAAACCTAATAAATATTTGTACCTATGCACTTTAATACTATTCAAAATATGTACAAAACTATTAATAATCACACATATATATATACGTGCGTGTATAATGTAATTAATCTTACAAAAACATATTTCGATTATACCTAAGCACTTATGCAAAATAAACAATAACAATTTCATATGGAACAATAAGATACCAAAGGTCAATAATATAAGTAGAACCCCCATTTCAACATTTAGATCAGTCTGTTGTCAGAAGCCAAACACAGCTTTACACCGTCTTACTTCGCTCAATTTACAACACGGTGAATATTAACTTATTTCATTATTGACCGTTTTATCTTGTTGTGAAATATTAAAATAACGTTATAATTCATGTCCGAAAATTGTACTTACATTATTTCAAACATCAACACCTCCAAATTCTCGTCAACATTTCTTTGTCATCGAATCAATGACGTCAACCAGGAACGAAATTATATTAATAACTATCAGTATACATTCACACAACTTCAACAACAGATTTACCGCTAACTGGAAAAAGTTAATAAGATACGCAGATTCGGGCGTACCAACACAAAAAGTAACATAACCTATGTTTATAAATCTATACTCACAATACCAACCAATCATAATAATTTATGCTTTAATTAACAGTAAAGATAGGATAAAGAAAGTCAACATTCCAAATCCTATTAATTATTATTCATTGAAATACACCACCTTTAGTTAATATATATTATAATAAGGTAAAGTTTCATCGATAGCAATGCACATGCTTATTTTTGATTCATTACAAATACAATCAATTAATATAAAATCCTAACATAACCGTACTAAAATCCAATGAATAAAAAAAAACCAAACATTTTTATGTACAGATAAAGAAAAATAAGAAAACAAAACAATGCAAAAAATTGGTCCACCGAAACCGTGGTTTGAACTTGAGACATTCTTTACTTAGAAACATAGAAGTTCCACGGCGCCAAGAGGCGTATCGCTTAATTAATAATAATACAAGTTAAAACCGGTAAAGCACAATATATACCTACGCATATACCTTTTTAGCAACATGATTGAGTATAAAATATTTTATGCGATGTTGCCACATTTACGTTGCCGAAATTTTGTAATTTATTATTTTCACGTATTATTATACCAATTATTAATTATTATGATACCAGACGCGAGCCGTGATCTGAGCCCAACTTTATCAACAATAAAGTTCCGACGTTTTAAACATTTAAAATTGGGTGGAAAATATAAGATAATAAATTAAGATACGATTCCAAAATTATTATAGATATAATATCAGTGTTTGATCAACCCATACTCTATTGTATTCTTGATTTGTAAACCACGCAGTATTTTTTTTAGTTCGTACCATATTTTGATTTTATTATTTTATAACTATTTTTATTATTATTATCAAACAGATTTATGAAATGTGACTATATTATTGACTATAAAATCACGTTATTTTTTTGATATGTTATATTTTGAATTATTATAATTATTATTTAAATAAATATTTTTGTATAATATAGTTAAAATCGAAAATGGCAACGTTGCTGAGTTTTTTATGCTCAATCGTATAGGTTTTCTTTTGTTTTCCAATTTCCTTTGATACGCCGACGATTTGGCTCAATCGTGTCGCAAAAAAGGTGTTTTATGCTCAATTGTATCGTTTCCATCGTAAATCTCAAAATCCCCGTTTGAGCACTTTCCCGGGTCGAACCTCTAATTTATCCTTTTTAAATTAGGCCATCTTCTTCCCCCAAGGTCTGATCTATGTCTCTGTACCAAATTTTATCGAAATCGGTTCAGTTGTTTCGGAGTGCATCGCGGACATACCCGTTGTACACGTGATTTTTATATATAAAGATAATTACAAAATAAATTGATGAAAACGAAAAATGATCTTTCGACGACATAACAATATTTATTGGCAAAAAAAAAAAACTATGGATTCGATTGGTATCTCGCGTATCTTTACCCTTTCGACATATTTTTCATTAGTCAGTCGTTGAATAGTATCGGACAACGCATTCGGAGAGACCGGTTGCTACCACAGGTCACCATTCTGGTAATTCATGTCGGTTGCGGTTTAGGTACATGTGCATTATCACGGTTCAGCTGCTGCACTAAACAGTCTAAACGATTGTAATATCATATTACCGACTCTGAGCATAATGTATAACAACAATCTCCGTATGCATCGCGCTCAGACGATGCATTACAATAATAATACGTATATTATGAATATTATATTATGCTTATATTGTACTCGTAGTATGTGTGTTGGCAATGTAAACGTTTACCAAGACCCTGGTAGTTACCAGTAGCGGTATAATAACAATATATACGTATCGTAAACTGTGTAATTGAGTCACGAATCGGTGTCGTACGGAAAGTTGGTTAGTTTTGCAGCGAATAGCGATGTGCATGTGTTATCTATCCAAACACAATAGTTATTATCGTAAACGACGTATCGCAGACTTCCAAATAATGCCGTAGCATGAGATCTTCAAAGATAACGATACTATAATATTGCACTTACATATTTATTATTTCGAATCTGATTTTTCCAACAGGAACTGAGGAACGTCCAGGAAATCATAAATATATGTGACTCCTAATGATAAAATAATGAAATCATTGTGTTATACGTTTTTAATTTCACAGTTTACAAATGTTACAAACACACTCACTGTGGCTTGGAAAATTTTTCATCGAAATAGGTACCACATTCATGCATAGATATTATAAGCATTATAATATCTATGCATTCATGTACCTATATAATATTATCATTGCCAAGTATACATATGTAGGATGATCTCAACTTAGTGATCACCACGGTTTAAGACACACATATATATCTTAAATCGTAGTGATCACCTACACGGATGTGCAAATTATCACTTCGATTTATTAGTTGACAAAACAGTACAAATTATATTAATTCCATGGATAAATAAATCTAAAAATCACTGGCAGTAGATTTTCCTTTCCATGCTAAATCATTCAATAATAGTACGTGCGCAGCCCATAACGAAAATGCGTGCCAATGCGATCATATCTATATAATATATTTTAGCCATGTATAATATTATTATAATGACACATTTTAGGTAATTCGAAACGATGAAATGTTTAGATGCTCGCGAGATCTAATATAATATGATGGTTATCTAGTTGCGTTTGTTTCAACAATGCATGTCAATGATAAAACTGTAATAACAACAACAAAAATGACTATACCTTCATAATATGTACCTTCATTTTGGAGTAGTTTTCAAAAAATACAACTAGATTATTGGTATAATTTTTGTCTCAAAAATAATACAATATAATTGTAATAGGCAAGATCGTATCATCCAAAAACATTTTATCCATTTCTAGAGTAAAAAATCAAGTCCCACAAATAAAGTAACGTAGGACTCTCCTAGTCAAGATCACAGTAAACTACTTATCATAAAACCGATTACGCCAGAAATTCAATAAAAAATAACTTATAATCAAGAAGCCATGGCCCTTAATAGTAAATATCTTATTATACTGAACCAACCAACATTTATTTACAAAAATATAATATAGGTACATAGACAATTTTGTATTTGTTTATTTATTGAACAAACAGTAGAAAACCCAATATAAATGTCATTAAAGTACAACTGGGGTTTACAGAGGTCTAAACCATGAGATTCTATTTTTTATTTTATTTTTTTAGGGAACCGTGTTGTTGATGTTCATTTATAGGAGAATACATTCCTGAAAAGATTCAATACGAAGAAAACAATATTAAAACAAAATGCCCAAACCTTTCATTTTAACCAGTGACTTCAACAGTCATAACATGGCCCATGGGGATCTAAAAAAAAACAGACAGCAGAGGGAAAGAATGTAATGATGTACTTGAAAATGATAATACTGCGTATCTAAAAAACTTAGATCCGAAGTAATCTATCCATCCAAAAGATAATTTTCTCATATTAACGTTGTATTTACATATGCTGCTTTTGTACAATGACTACAACTGGGAGTTGGGACGTACTAAATTCAATTTAACGAGCAACGACCATTTTCCAATAATCACCCAATCCATACTTCAGTGTTACGATGAGAGTGATCCCAGGCTATATGTAACCATAAAAACCCTATTTGAATACTTTTCACTGAACTCCTAGATTTGTACTTACGTAATAATAAATCATGAGTACGCAGCTTACGTTGGAAATCTAGTCAAATAATTCACTAATTGATGGAAATATAATATAATATATTATACTGATCCGTAATAGCTTTTTTTAAATGTTGCTTGTTATGACTATCTGTTATTATGACCTATTTTTCCTTGCTAACGTAATTTAAACTAGGTATAATATAATATAATATTGTTATATGTTTTAACGGCGTTTGGCCGCAACGCACATTTATTTTGTTTACGCAGGTACACGGAAATCAAGAAGAACTAACGTTTGAAAAATACACAACTATTCGAATGTACATTCTACTATTTACGCTCTGTGAATTTAAATTGTATCAGACATCAAGGGTTAACGTAGAAGGTCTTATAATTAATTCCGCTTGCTAAATACTTGGGCAAAGAGACAAGACTATTTTTCATTTGCCAGGAGACGGTTTTCCAGGAATAATCCCGAAATCGTTATGTTGGACAACCATCCGGGATTAGAGCTTTTTCAATTAACAAAGAAATAAGAATACCGTCAAGAGATATAATTTTGCTATAAGATGAATCACTGTCTGACGTCTAACATATTTTTCGTAAAAGGATATTCAATTACAAACGCTATTCGTTATAATTGAGTCTATCAACATTATACTCCCTCATACATTCGGTAATAAATTGTACATAATAATATAATATGATATATCACAATATAACGATATCTAAAGCAGAAAAGTACTTTAAAAAAATATTTTTTTTTTTTACTTGTACAGCTATAATAGTAATATGAAAATTTTACGAATAAATACGTTTAGCATGATAACTCATAACATTTGTATCTATAAATATTATTGTTTAATTCTTCTTTCATAATTGGTTCTTTTTAAATAAATATTTGTTTGAAAAAAATTACGACCATGATGCAATAAAATAACCATTGATAATCCGATTAAATTGCAACGAATGAGGATTAATTTTACTTGCACAATTGACGATCTCAGGAAATTATAAATTAAATGGTATTTTGGTGAGTTATAAAAAATATTTATATAATATTACACGGAAAAGGCTTAAAAGTTGTTGTTGAATTAATTATTTTTGTTAAAAAAAAATTAAAAGTTAGTATCTAGTATAATTTTACTCAGGTTCTTTTCAACTGTTCCCATTTGAAATTCACAGTGTTTTTTATTCTTTGTAGACATTTTTTAAAACAATTTAAAGTTTATTCAGATTTTATTTCAAAGCAATGGTAAAACTTAAGTAATAAAAAAATAAAAACTGTAGGTACTTGTACAGTTGTACATTAATATAATATATTTATTCTAAATTACCCGGTTCGAAGTTATTTTTTTTCTTTTAATTTGTAGTTTATTTATAAACAGATTATCAAATAGGTTAATAATTGTTTCATCTATCACATATTGATTTTCAAAGGTCTAATTATATAATTTTAATGTCAATTATCTATTCTTGCTTTGAATTAAAAATATTTATTAGTTAAAATATTTTTGTGAACAATTAATAAAATACCTACTAACAATTCAATTAAAATGATGTTATATAAAATTTATGTTTAGAAAAATGTTTAGGTAATAAAAATATTTGTGTATTTTGTGAACTTAATTTAATTGCATATAGGTAGGTATTATTTTTTTTTTTTAAGTTTTTTTATTTTATAAATCTATTATAACTTAAAAGTTTCAACTTACAATAAACCATATTATATTCTTATATGATAATTCAAGTAAAATAGAAGCAGTAATTATATTATTGAATGGAAATACTATTAATTTTACTGAAAGCAATATATTATTATTATATATTGTTGGTAGACTTAATTATACAACTGATAAGATATTAGTAATAAACCCTAGCTTAATATTAGTCTATAATAAGGGTGCACGGTGAAATTTGGGGTATCACATAAATAGCTGTCAATTATATATATAACTAACCAACTAACTATACATACAAATAAATGTAATATTATACATATTTATAAGAATCAATACTAGATGTTTTTTTTTAAATCTATATTTATTAGAAGGCTATAACCCTTAATAGAAAAGAAGAAGTATTAATAACACGTCTAAGTATAGAGCATACTCGCTACACACACGGCTAACTAATGAACAGAGAAGAACAACCTAAGTGCGCAATATGTGAAGTCCATCTGACAATTAAACATATATAGATACTCGTTGAATGCAGACAAACAGAAAATGCTAGAACTAAACACAACATTCCAGAATTTCTCTATCAGTCACTAAGTCCGAACGTATAAACTATCAAACAGACACTAAGCTTCGTAAAAGAAATATAAATTGAAAACTTATTGTAAACAATTAATATATATATATATATATATATATATGTAAAAACAAAAAAATATTGCTATAACTAATATTATGTAAAAAATAATGTCAAATGTCATCCAATGGCCATTGCGCTGCCGAGTACCGAGGGTTATTTCTAATAAAAAAAAAAATCAATGACTGTGTGTGCGTGTGTAAGCGATCCACAACTAAGTCTATCGTACTCGTAGTACTGAAATTTGGTACATATAGGTAATAGGTAGATACTATATACTCGAGGATGTGCACCTCGAAGCCACTTTTTTGAATATCGCATTTTAAAGAGGGGCTTACAGGGATTAGTCGACTTACCATTGGTTACATAAAATAAAATAGTTATTAAAATTGTATATACCTAAATTTAGGCCTGTTTTTACAATTGATCAAACCCACCCGAATTACTGTGTTAAAACTATATATAGCTTACATTCAATGAAGTTAAAGACAGAATTGCTGGCATTGTTTAATTTGTCACGGACCACTACGCCTTGAAGCTATAACTAATAATATCTACTATCTACTTAATCAAAGGCTCAAAACGGACGACCCTTATGAAATTCCTCAGTTTTCGACCGATTTTCATAAAATTTCCGTCAATAACTTCATCAAGATTCGTGGTATATGAGAGGCTACTTTTAAATTTTAATACACACTTTTTACTATTCAGCACATGCATATTTAATATAGATGAATCACAAAAAACTATAATTTTTTTATTTTCTTGTTTTAGGCATAGGTTTCAGAAAATAAAATAGATAATATTATTGGATATAATTTTAGACCTATGTTTTATATTTGGTCAAAACAATCTAAATAACTGTTTTATCTGTGCAGTTAAAATTTAGCGACGTTTGAGAAGGGGTAAATCCACGGGTATTTAATTTGTCACTGGCAACGACGTGCAGGATCAGCTAGTATGTACAATATTGTACATTTAATTGACAATAATATCTAAATTGAAACCTATTTTAAAAATGTGTAAGAATAAAAGTTACTATATAGTTGGTTAATTAGTATAATTACATATATTAGTTGTTTCTGTTACACCTGTATAATATTTATAATTTACCTACATATTAAACTACAGTGATACCTTGATAACTCGAACGTCCAGAAGTCGAATTTTCGACAGCTCTAAGGAATATCTTCGCCCCTTCATTTCAATAAGTACACACAGTTTTTTGTATTACTCGAATTTTTTTTCACCCCCAACCGAGTTATAATGGTTTCACTGTATTTAAACCATAATTTCTAATGGAGGTCAGCTGACTTTGAGTTTAAAAGGAATATCGACGCCCGGTTTAAATTCTATTCCAGTGATGCGCAATAACGATTTAATATTCATGTAATGGTTTTGAGTCTTCCACTACATACAATAGAAAACAATATCGTAAGTGTGACGTTGTGTTTTATTTTCGATTACAATTATTATTATAAAATAAACAAAACAGTTAGTAACAAAAATAGAAAACTGTGTGTGTGAATTGTGAAAGCATTAAAAGAGTGCGTTAACAACCCACAATCGGTAACCCGCAGAGCTTTCCACTTCAGCCACAATGACAACCGAACGATTTTTGAGTTTTGTTTATATAACGAATATCTGCTGATAAACGAAAACTTGAACTTGAGGGTAATTTTGGGTATTTATAACAATAGTTCACGATATTATAGCGAAGTGATGGCAGACATAAAAATAAAAACACACATCATGACAAAATCAATACGTTCATCGCTCCGCTCAAAATATAAAATTACTAATAGGAATCCAAATATATAATTAAAAAATGGCGTACAGCCCAACAGACCATTCAGAATAATATTTTGTATACAATGATTTATAATTAAATTAAAATGGAATACTTCTCAAAGGCATTCCTGCACTTACTCAGTGACGACGTACACTTGAACCTACTATGCGAGTGACTTCCCTTCTTA
Source organism: Sitobion miscanthi (assembly GCA_008086715.1). NCBI lineage: Eukaryota > Metazoa > Arthropoda > Insecta > Hemiptera > Aphididae > Sitobion > Sitobion miscanthi. Next base: position 2,543,201 of record CM017797.1, read on the forward strand.
TTTTTTATATTCAATATGATTTCAAAAAAAGCAAAAAGAATTCATTGTTTTTTTTTTACATTTCATAACATTTTCAACATTCAGTATCCAACAAAAATACAAAAAAATTAAATCTGATAAAAATATTTAAAACTGTATATAGATTTGTTTACTTAAATGTACACACGAAATCAAAATACTTAATACTGTGCAAGTCGGTACACTTATTAAAGTTGCGCATCAAAGGTCCTTCGTATTGACTCAGGCCCTTAAAACGTGATTTCGTAGAATACAATGGCCGAAAATTAAATTAAAATCATGACAGCCGTTGGTCTACTCCTGATGTCCTATAGGCAACAATGACACCTTAACTGAATTTCCCCTCATTTATCGATAAAGTAAAAAATGGAAGATGCTGTCAGTGTACAAAGGGAAATTTTAAAAGAGGTAAAAAAATTATCTCTATAAAAAAACGTTTGACTTTTATGATTGACATTCTTAAATTAATACTATAAACGTGTTTGATATGAATCCCCGTATATAGTTATATCAATAACCTTTTAAATGTATAAAAGCGTGTAATTTTATTAAATCATAATAGGTATTATCCTTGTGTTCAATTAATCTTGTATAAATATTCTGTACTTGTCAGTCGTTGGTTAAACAGTAACTGCCAAGTACATAATACTTTAGATTACTATTCATTGATTATTTTTAAGTTATTTTTTTGTGTTGTTTTAAAATCATTTTTGGGGGCTTAGCTGTAAGTACTTAAACGATTTTTCAATAGTAAAAACTAATTGGAAAGCTATTACCTTTAAAACGCACAAGATATAAAATTCTTGAGACTTCTAGCATTTCTCAAAAAAAAAAATTAACTGTAAATCATAGCAGTGACTACATCAATTAAAGTTTAAACAATAAACGTGAAATCCTCTGATTAAGGGGTGGGGACATTTTTTATTACCTATACCGTGTCGTGGAATGCGTAAATAATTTTAATTACCTATTAAATAATAAATACCTGACATTGACTTCATAACTCATAATATTCCTTGTAATGGTGAGATATTATAATATTATGCAATATACTGTTCCAATATTATTAACAACACGACTCCTAAAACGTCGGTTGTTCGGGAATATGCGGTTGGCCTGTGTGATTTGAGTGTCGTTATTTACGAAACTTTTAAAACATTTCAGCTGGTGTCATAAAATATGATTTACCGTATCGATGTCAGTATACTTTTTTTCCCGTGAATTGAATGAATAATATAAAATCGTTGTAATTACCGAACTTATAAGCTACTATATCATATTGTAACATGTTATATGTAACAGTGTGGCACTGCATGCCTATACAAAACCTCAGTTTCTCGAGTGAATTAAATCCTATATAATGAGTGAAGTATAAAATTGTTGAAATTAATCTAGAACAATATTCGGGTATAATATATTATATAATACAGGTAGTTTATTAAATAACATATAGATAAAGACCTGACTGACGCGAATAAATCGTACTTGTATAGTTGTATGAGCTCTGTGGAAATCTTAGTCCACCGGCTGTTAGGTGTATAATATATTAGCTGGTTTTTTTTTGTCCATGACGAGAATCGTTATTTTGATTTAATTGGGTCAGCGCAAGTTCTCATAGTAGAAAAATGCATACAAATATACAATACCACAGTTATGTGTATATTATATATCATATGCGGGTAATGCTGTAATGCACTAAGTTCAAATTTATGGCCACCTATATTATACTAAGATCATTATAATGTAGTATTAAATATATCTAAAATTATATTTTCAATGCAAAAAAGTGAATTTGGTGGTTCATTTGGTGTCGTCCCGTTTTTGGAGACTGCGAGTGCTACAACAGTATCAGTGATAATACATATACTCAGCTCCGTAGGCCCAGTAAAAGAGCTGACAATAGGATTTGTTTAATAAAAAATAAGATGTATTACATGGATAACTTCTAAGGAATGCTTATATGTAGGTAGGTATACGAAAAATCGCTGAGACTGTATAAAAGTTTTCGAAAACATACGACATCTTCTTGCAAGGAATATATTAATGCGAGAGGACCCCGTGAAATAAGAAATGATAAAAACCAAAAATATGGGCCACAAATCATGTGCATACAATTTCAACCGTCATAATCACGTCATATAAACCCATTAAACTATTTTATGAAGCTTTCAGCCAAACTGCACACTGACGTCGTTTTGTACATTTTTTTAAATTACGTCGTAATAAAATCAATAGAAAATTATGCCAACTGTATGTTTTAGTTTGTTTCAAAGAGTTGTAATTACGATATATAACATCTCACAATAATAAAAATAAAATAATGATCGTAAAAATTATTTTGTTTTGTGATCGTATGGACACTGGACAGTAGGTACCTCTAAATAGTTAAATCTTAACTCATTAAGTTCAAGATAATTTTTTTGTAACTTATTAGAAAATAATATATTTTATGTTTTTATAAATTAGTTTCCTTTATCGTTTCTTAAATCTATTGGTATTAACTAACAGTAAAATTATTTGAAAAGTTTTATTAAAATATCAAATTATACCTAGGTCCTTATTTTCTTTTTAGATTTATAAAAGGCAAAATAAAATATACATCATAAGATCGGTATTCATTTTATGTTGTCTTATTGATTGTTTTGAAAAATACAACAATGTTAGGTACCAGATATGTGGTATATTATGCCATATATTAATGTAATATTATTTATATAATTAATTGGAAAAATGTAGTACAGGCAGCGAAAGTCCTCCAAGGACCGTAAAAGCTAAAGAAGAAGAAGAATTGGGAAAATGATATATAGCTATAAATAATATATAGGTAATATGTGTTATATCTATTATGTGAAAATATGTATAGTAATAATTTATAAATTATAACGATATGAACATTTGTGTGAAAATTGTTTAAAAAACTTTAACACTTTCAAATATAATCTGTATATCACTATAGTTACACTATTTTTTATAACTCTATATTGGAATAATAGTTTATGAAATAAAATATTCTGTTGCAACGACAACGAAGTTTTATTATAGACACCTACTTAAAGATTCACATATTATATTAACATAATATGATTGGGTTTGATACAAACTTTGATTGAATAAAATCTGCAGTGAAATAACATCTCACATGTGAACGACTTTGTTACTATACTTTTACGAAAATCGAAAAATATTTGTAACCTTACGTTTTTTTCTCAGTGTTTATTTTCTTATTTTTTCTAACACCCAATATAAATTATAATACATTTGCGTATTATAATGTATATTTTGTTTGATATATCTATAACGGAGCTCACTGTGAGTTTCGTCCTATCGCGGCATTACGTGCATTATCGACTCGATATCGATAATACGATATTACATTATATTATATTATGCGTTCGAAATTTGTCGGGGCAGAAAAAAATAAATACCGTGCCAAAAAAAAAAAAAAATACGAAAACTACGAATACCACGGCGGCCGGGTCACGCGTGGTAACGACGGTCCACACGAGTGGTCCATTTTATCGCGGCATTAGCGTATTCTCAGTTCGAACAAATCGATTCATATAATATAGCACGTAAAAAATCCCGTCCGGACAATATGTATGCGGCCAAATCGGACGTTGACGACAGTTCAAATACTCAGAGTAATGCCTACGGCGGCGCTCTTTTTGTGTGGGTACTGTTTTTATATTTTTCCGTTGTACATCGAACGAACGGAGGTCGCCGTGAATCGTTATGGATGTGCGCAAGTCGGCCGGTTGGCGCAGTCAACAGACGAGCGAAATCCGTCTCGATGACATCGTGGCGGCATACCTATCCGTACGGACTCGATCGGCAATGGATGGTTTCAGACGTTCTCATTATCTCCCCAAATGGGCTCCGATTATATTGGACCCGTTCAAAATATTTGATTTCCATTAAGACCGTGGTCCGTATATATATATATAATATAGGTAGGTATCTGCGTCTCCCGTCCCGGTGGTATTTTGATTTACGTAATTAATTGTATTCGCCGTCGCGGAGTCGTGATGAATCGGAATGAGGAATATTACGGTGTGTGGGTGGTGCCAAGAATCTATAGACGTCGTAGTCGTCGATAGACGGTCGTGGTGCCACCCCTCCGAAACCGTTGACCATCCTATAATCTAACAATTACACTTAAATGCATTCTACACTATGATTACAATATTATAATTTTGTACAGACGAATGGCTCTGTTTAAGTGCTGGACGTTCGTCCTTTTTGTGAACGGCTCAAATTTGAGTTTGGGTTAACGGGTTCGACTGTGCTGCTGTAGAAGCCAGAGAGACCATTGATTGCACCGGATGATGTCATAATATAATATGTCGGTGGATGGAACCATCACGCTATTTGAAGTTACGTTATACAATAGTACAGTTTTTTTTATGGAGCGGTAAAATATTCTTTTCATTGATTTTGCTACTCTTAATACGCTATATTTTACAGTTTCTAACTACCTGCCTAATAAAATATCAATAAATTGTATATTCTAAACTAAAAAGAATAAGATTCATTAAAAATTAAAAATATGTACTCATCCCGACAAAATATTAAAAATACATTACTCTCGTGTGCACGAATGCACGACTTGTGTTTCAGAAAATGTGAATCACATGTTGAAAACACTGACAGATTTCACCGTTTCACTGATAGTTTACTTTCCAACCAACATGTCGTATTAATATTATTTTCCTAATCAAAACGAAGTAGCGTATTATGAAGTGTCCTATACATTTGCATCAAAGTAACTACAGCTATTATAATACCTACATCAAAAGTAGTGACTTTACCAATATTAGCACAATAAGTTCAAAACGGATATAGAGAAGCCAATTGCTGAGTGCAAACGCTGTCTTCAATTTTTTTATTATGTTTCGAATTTGTCTCCATTCAACAACAGTCATTATATAATATTATAAATTTCATATTACGATCGTACATTTTTAGATTTTATGTATTAAGTCTGCATAGTATAGCGATCAGGTATATTATTGTGTGATGACAGATAAATATGAAAGTAATTCTAAAACGTAAACGGGCTGCAATAGTTCAGAAAAAAAACATAATAATAATAAAATGTAACTGAATGATAATAAATTATTGATTGCTCAGTGTCCCTGCCGAAGTTTAGCAAAACTATAAGTATTTTACTAGTATTATTCGTACCTATACAGTTAGTGTTACAGCTTGAAAAATTCATCATAAATTCATAATTTCCACAAAGCTAACATTTTCATTTAACAATATTTCTTACGGTTAAAATTGAAATAATCACTTGTCACCTAGTTATTACCTTTTCTGCAACCAAGGCTTTCATATTGTGTTATAATAATATAATATAATTGTTCCAAAAGTTTAGGCGGATACCTATATTATATTATACAAGTCATAAATAACTCCATAAACTGTAAGTTTATTTGAATCGAACTTGGTTCGCGAAATATATTGTGTACAGTTAATTTCTTACACGCACGAAGTTTTGAATTTGATCAAATACATTATATAGTATAGGTAGGTACCTAAATTATAACATAAATTCATAACATTATTGTTGTTTTCTTGGAACACATTCCTATCCTACTATTATATTCGTTGAATAACTTAATTACAATGTTAACGCTGGGTATGCAATAACCTTTAAATTTATAGTATTAACAGGTTGAGCGCCACGAGACCCAGTTTTAGATCTCAACTAGATTTTTATGACTGCCAAAAATGATTTTAAAATTTTGTTGCCATGCGGTACATACAATTTAAATATATTTTTGATATTTTGTGGTTATATTCTGGTATTATGACTTAGAAATAATAATAATTTTAGGTTTTCGCTATTCATATCAAAATATAGTGTGCAGAATCGGAGAATATTGAATTTAATGACAAGAAACCGATAAACGAGGACCAATTTCGGGTATAATATTAAATAACAGTTTAATATATTAGTGAGACCCAAATGCGGTGGCAATGTAAAAAAAATTCACCGAGAACCAAATTTGGGTCTCACGGCCACATTGGTAAAAAAACTATATGATCGCCCACAAGGCGCTCAACCCGTTTTAATATTTAAATTAATATATCGTCTTACTATGATGTTATTATAATATTCTTATCAATTAATCATTATTATGTGCAACACAGAGAGAGCGTTGTTAACTTTTACATAACATTTGCCACAGACGTCCATTGTAGCGACGCGACGCTATATAACATAACATCATATCATACTAATATCGTGTTTCGTCTATTGTACAACAAATCTTGAAGTTATAATAATAATATAAGCTCCGAAGTCGCCCGGATTGCGTTAATGACAATAAAACGGAGGATTCTGTTGCTCTAGATAGCTGTTGGCGTGTGCATAATAGTATACAACACTTCAATTCTCGGTCGGCAAATCGTTCTTTGTATTATTATTTTATAGTGTACCTACACCATAACATTATAATACTTTCGCGGGACTACGACTTATACTATACGGAAGTCGAGGACGACACACTACCGCAGACCGACCTCGTTATCGGACCGACTAGAATATTATTTTATTCGACTCCATCCCCCGGGTCTCTAATTCTATACAGTTTATAGGTACCTGTGTATGAAACCACGTCCTGTCGGTGGGCCTTTTTCGATCGGAGTATCTGCTTTGTTGTACGGCGTTATGAAATAAATATGAACAGAATAGTATAGGTTTCTTCAGTTGAAGAATATAATATTTGGGTACACGTTTAACTACGTTAACACGAGAGGAACATAAAACGAAGTGCGTCGCCGATGGATTGTACTGTGAAGAATATGATTACGCAAATATAAATATTTTTTTTTATTTTTTTTTTATTTAGTTTATAATATAAATATAATATGATTATTCCATTAAGTTATTTTGATATTAAATTAAATTTTCAAAAATTTCTAAAACAACCTCGTTACCGGGCCGACTAGAATATTATTTTATTCTTCTCCATCATTCCCCGGTCATTTCCCGGTTCTCAAATTCTATATAGTTTATACCGGTATATGAAACCGCGTCCTGTCGCGGTGGGCCTTTTTCGATCGGAGTATCTGCTTTGTTGTACGGCGTTATGAAATAAATATGAATAGAATAGTAGGTGCACTTGCACACCATAAATCGTAATGCTCGGGCGTCGATGAATAATAAAACATCATATTAAAAGTTAGTTGAAGAATATATTATATAGGTACACGTTTAATACGAGAGAAACATAAAACAAAGTGCGTCGCCGATAGGATTCAGACTGAGAAGCATGATTACGCAAATATAAACGGTTTTTTTTTTCATCTAGTCTTAATATAAGTATAATATGATTATTTCATTATAAAGTTATAAAAATATATACCGTCATTTAATATTTTGTTATTTTGATATTAAATTAAATTTTCAAAAATTTCTAAAACAACCTCGTTACCGGCCCGACTAGAATATTATTTTATTCTTCTCCATTCCCCGGTCATTCCCCGGTTCTCAAATTCTATATAGTTTATACCGGTGTATGAAACCGCGTCCTGTCGCGGTGGGCCTTTTTCGATTGGAGTATCTGCTTTGTTGTACGGCGTTATGAAATAAATATGAATAGAATAGTAGGTGCACTTGCACACCGTAAATCGTAATGCTCGGGCGTCGATGAATAATAAAACATCATATTAAAAGTTAGTTGAAGAATATATTATATAGGTACACGTTTAATACGAGAGAAACATAAAACAAAGTGCGTCGCCGATAGGATTCAGACTGAGAAGCATGATTACGCAAATATAAACGGTTTTTTTTTTCATCTAGTCTTAATATAAGTATAATATGATTATTTCATTATCAAGTTATAAAAATATATACCGTCATTTAATATTTTGTTATTTTGATATTAAAATGAATTTTCAAAAATTTCTAAAACAACCTCGTTACCGGCCCGACTAGAATATTATTTTATTCTTCTCCATTCCCCGGTCATTCCCGGTTCTCAAATTCTATATAGTTTATACCGGTGTATGAAACCGCGTCCTGTCGCGGTGGGCCTTTTTCGATCGGAGTATCTGCTTTGTTGTACGGCGTTATGAAATAAATATGAATAGAATAGTAGGTGCACTTGCACACCATAAATCGTAATGCTCGGGCGTCGATGAATAATAAAACATCATATTAAAAGTTAGTTGAAGAATATATTATATAGGTACACGTTTAATACGAGAGAAACATAAAACAAAGTGCGTCGCCGATAGGATTCAGACTGAGAAGCATGATTACGCAAATATAAACGGTTTTTTTTTTCATCTAGTCTTAATATAAGTATAATATGATTATTTCATTATCAAGTTATAAAAATATATACCGTCATTTAATATTTTGTTATTTTGATATTAAAATGAATTTTCAAAAATTTCTAAAACGCAAATAAAATAATACGGAATTATACGATCATATTATATAAGCTTAAAAATTATTCTAGAATGAGTTTATTTGGTAAATTAATGAGATAATATTGTCTAAAGCTAAGTGGTTTACATTTATATACTCATTGATTATTCACGTTAAACGATGAGTAATAAATAAAAACCTATAAAAGAAAATGTTTAAAAAATAAATGTTTAAAACAGCTTGGCTCAACTGCATTTTGAATCTTCATATTTTAATAAATATTTAATATATTATTTTAAAATAATATGTATCAGTGAAGTTTTTCAACCTTTGTAGATTTTTCAAAATCGGCTATAAATAAAATACTGAGCTTTATAAACAAATATTAGCGCTTAAAATTTACAAAATGTGCACGACAAACACGATTTATTTCTAATGCATAATATATATTATGTAATCATTAAATAATTAGAAGAAAAACGTTTAGATTTGATATGAAAAAAAGTACCGCTCTGCTGTACAGTAAGGTGTCGACCGGGTCACTGCAATGTATATATAATATATGTTAAATTTGTATTCAATTAATTCAATCATTGCAAACGAAAAACGATTCCGAGCGAAGACGGTCTGTCAGCCAATATTAGGTACTTAGAATATTTTATATTATTGTTAATAAATAATAAGGTAATTTATTGCCGAATACGTTAAGTTTTAAAATATAATACTTATGAAAGTCTCAATTACCCACGAATAGTATTTTTTTAATATTTTCAATCATTAGTTATAAAAATTGAACATTTCACAAATTTTTACCAACAATATTATTTGAAAATATTACGATATTTGCAGAAAAAAAACTAAAAGAAATTGAAAACTTCAAAAGTAAGAGCCAAAATGTTTTGAAAATTATTCAATAAACCTAAAGTGGATGCTCATTCGTTTCTAATTTTGTTGAAAACTGGATTCGCGCAATAATTCATATTTTTTCTTAATTTTTTTGTTTTTTCCTTATTTTTTCTTTTTGTTTTACGCTTATGAAAACTACTGAGAGCTTTTTACTTTGACCGTCTAAAGTACCAACTATATATTCACTTTCCGACCAGAAAATATGTTGAAGTAGAAAATTGAATCATTTTTACGGCTCAAAAATGTGATGACAGATACAAAAAATAAAGAAACACACATCATTGTAAAACAAATATATTGAACCTCCCTTATAATCTAAAGTAGTCGAAACCCATTTGTATACTATAATATGTCATAACGATATAACCTATAAAAATCATGATACAAGCCTACAACATAAGGTTCATTGCATGCAGTTTACGGTCAACCGTAATATATTATTATGTGTTGCATTTTTTCACGCTATTATTTTAACATTTTTTTATTTTTGTTAAATTAATGTATTATACAATCTGTACATTTATTATTTTACAATGAGTACACGCTCTGTGGGAGTTTATGGATCTGTAGGCTTGAGTGAAGAATCCATCCAGTGATGGAACTTCTTGACAGATTTATATTATTTTAACATGAATATATTTTTGGGCTGGATTCTGCACGATAAAATAACCGATTTTGGTAAGGCTGTTGTTGTCATGGTTACTTATAAGTTATAAGCAAACACATAATATTTGATATTTATGATTCATAGATTTTCCTCCTAATGGAAAAATATTGAGTACCGTGCTATGTTTTTTTATTTATCTATCGTGTTTTCAGTATGATAAAATCAACAAAATTATGCACTACGCATGCGATTTAAAAAAAAAAAAAATTTAGGATTGTTCGACCGCGTGTACTTATTTTTATTTTTGTGTACCAGGAAAAATATAGCAGTGAAATGTTCTCTCCTTGCACGAAACGAAATTCTACAAGAGAATAAACAGTTAATATTTTTAAAGGCGTACGAATGGAGTCATTCGACAATAAATGTGTGAGAAGTAATTTTCTCAGCCGCAGTGGGCTTACACACATTCGAATATTACACTGCCACATAACTGTACAATAGTGTTATCTATGTGAAATTTCCATCCAAAAGTTTTGATGTTTTTATATATATATATATATATCGGTTATCAACCCTCCTCAGTCGTCAACAGCAAATTAATTACAATATATAAGCCCGCATTTATTTTAAAACCTCATTTTAAATCCCCGCCGGCTAATGTCATATTTATGTGTGAATATTAACCATCGGCTAAGCCCCGAAAAAGAAACGAATAGTACGTTATTATGATATCTATACCAAGGGATCTACTATGGTAATAACCTGATAACAATATATGTCGACGCCCTCGACCTAAGTTTAAAATTGTTTAGAGAAAACCATTACAATATCACGGAACTCTAATCCGCATACATTATCAGCTGCAGGATAGCTTTTTCGTTATCCTGCGTCGAATCTCTCTCTCACTCTCTCACACTCTCACACTCTCTCTCTCTGTGTGTGTGTGTATATACACATTATAATATGCGTATTGTGTCACGTCGTAAAATCGTAAACAACAGCCGCTGTGATAATTAAACCACGCGATATTGTGCGCATATAGTGGTATAAATCACGTTATATCGATCCATTATAATATTTTGTATTGAATAATACACAAAGGTATAGGTACTTTTACTCGCATCCAAAAATATGATGTTCACTCTCGAGTGATTTAATCGAACGGTTTAAATTGCGATCCGACGTAACGATCGTTATACACTTTGGCCACAACTGCGAGGCGAATAGTTTATCGTTAAATAATTATTAGGACGCGTAGTTCAGCTCCTATATTATATATATATATATATGATGGGTAGAGTAATTTCGAAAAGCGCATCGAACCGTCACTATATACCTATAATATTATGTTCGAACACCAACACCGCGGTAATATAATATTATATATTATTACGCAGGTACCTGCACCAATCGTCGTTCGTCCTTCCACTGAATGAGATGTTCGCGAACGTCTTTGCCACAAAAAAATGGTATTTTATCAAACGCGATCACGTCTCCGTGCCGCGCACTGGATTCGAGCGAATAGCAAATTGACTTTACTACCCCATTAGCGTGGACCGAAGTATGTGTACTTATGTTTTTATATATATATATATACATGAACTTAAACCCGTAATGGGTAGAAAAATACACAGAAACAGATTGCTGATTAGCTTAACCGTAAAACAACGAGAGTTGAGTAATTCGAGTCTGTTCGGCCTTTCTATTACGACGAGCAGACCAAATGGGATCGCGTTTTCGTATTATTCAATTTAATAGGACATCAAGACGACCGAGAGAAATATACGGGAGGGTGTAGAGATGTAGAGAGTGGCCAATTTCTGATGATGATAATTCGATTTCGTACAATAGTTTTGTCAAAGGTAGGTATACCGTTGTTATCCCAGAAACGAAACGAATGATAATATGTATTAATGTGTACGTCTTAGTGTCTTACCATCACTATTCACTTTAGGTACCATACCATCTGCACTGGTTTCGAGTAAGTGTTTTCTTAGTGGTTTTCGAAAGAAATTCACATTTATTCAGAAACACATTTACATTCAAACCATAATAGTATATATAAAATTATGAAATTACATTTATATTCATCTGTTGAGCATCTATATTGAATTAAAGATCAAAATTTAAAATTATATTTTTAAGTTTCGTCAACCATAGCCTGTAAAGTTCAGTAACATTTTTTTTTTTTTAAATAACTTTTTTCTTCGTACTGAAAAAAACAAAAAAATACATATTTTAATAACCTTACAAAGGTCATAAGCATCGTTACTATTGCAAATTTTTTGAAACTAAATTATGTACCTATTAGATAAGTGCATTAAGTAAAACGTTTTTTAATCCAAAGTTCTACAGTATTTTAAATATAACCGTAATTGTATATAAGTTATATATAAATATATTTGTCACGAATTTAGCAAACGAAAAAGTCATTCTTGTTGATAAGAACATTAAGAACTTAGCTTATAACAAAATACATTTTAGTTACTCCTTTTAGTATCGTTATAATATTATACTAACAGATACTTTTATTATGGTTAGAATATTTTATGCATACCTTGAAATAATTTCAAGATTATAACTTATCATTTTTAAAGAAACGAACACTGCTCAATTGTATCATATAATAAAGTAATATTATATTAAATATTTGATTGATTATATTATTTTAACATTAATAATTATTATATTTACCTATTAATTATTCAAGTTTATATAAACTGAATAATACATTAGAAAACGATAGCATATTTCGCTAAGCTTACCAATGTTTTAATTTGACCATTGCCCCACGGGGTGTTTAATTATCAAATAAACAAATACTTATTTAATTAAGATCTTATTATACTATTGATTGTGATAAAAATCGTATTATTATATTTATTATACAAAAAATAGGCAAATAGTTAGGGAGTAAAGGAAAAATATAAGGAAAAAGAGAAGTCGCTATGGGTTTTGGCCTTTTGGGACCTCGTTAATTTATAATGAATAGGTCACTGTAACGAGTGAGCTAAATTTGAATTCAATAATAAATCATTGCATGCTACTATGAAAGGAGACAGTTTCAGCCTTTATTTTTAAGAATATTTTATAATTTATTTCTATTACTATAAGTTGTTATACCTATGCTGAACTAGATTTTACCAGAAGCATCGCAATTGGCTAATCAATTATTATTAATTGCCTATTGTCATAGTCTACCAGTGTATCACATATTTGATATTATTATAGTTGTTAAATGTATAAGTCATCAAACAATTAACTTAAAGCGATGTTAATAGGCTTGTGGACTAATTTATAGCTAAAGATTAGTTTAAATAATTTTCAAATTTAATTTTGTAAAGTAAATAATACGCGACTGTGTGAAAAGTTTTTGGTTTCTACGATTAACATTTTTTGAATTACAAACATTTATTAATGCACTGTAGATATTACTATATAATACTCATAATGATTATTGTGTTTTTACGACTCTACAAGTTTCCACCCAAAATTGCTGCAGCACAAACTTAAAAAAGCTATACCATTGAAAATATAGTCCAATAAAATCAGGCAACAATCCAACAATGCCCAACAAGTTACCAACAAAGTTGTCGGGTATGCATCATAATATTATATGTTTCTATTATGATTGTCCAACCAACTTTAAATAGCTAATAAAAATAGAACATAATGTGTTGTAGTCATGAATTAAATTTCTATGGGTCCCGACGGAACTTAAAAATAATGTATAACCTGAAAAGATAAATAAATTAAAAATTGACAAATCAGTAAATATATCGCATAAATGTGTTTTTTAATTAGTAATAGTGTTGATCTAGCAATCGGTTAGGTAATCATAAAAGTTAATTTCTTTCAATTTTTGGTTGTTTAAACGATATGAGGACCGATTATCCGTTGTCAGCGATTACCATGTCATATGTTCCAGTAAATAGCAGCCTGCACAGTGAAAATAATAAATTACCCTGTAGTTAAAATAACTGGAGTTCTTTTCTGTGCGTTATATATAGTTAAATTGTTCATACGAATGCATTGCATACGCATTATTTGTTATGATTGATTCAGACTAAAATCCCTAAAGTCTTAACAGTTGTCCATCGTGCAGATTTTAATATTATTTACTAATTGAGATCTAATAGCCATAATATAGGTTATACAATACCAGTTAAGTGAAGGAATTCATCTTAAATAAGTACTCACATTTTCGAGGTTTTTGAGAAAATGCAAAACATTTTAACACCAAACATTTTCTAGATAGCAATATTTCAAATTTAAAGTCGCCCGTAGAACTTAAATACCTCATAGATTACATTTGTAGATTTATTTTAAATTGTTTTGCTATTGTATTATTGGTTAAGGTAATTTCAAACAGGTAACTGTAATGCGGGAGAAAAAGTAGGTACTGCAAAAGCATACTGTCGAATCAGTCAAAAGCATCTAATTTTGTACATGTCTAATACATCTGAGTCTGTCCGCGCAAATCAAGCGAGGAAATGTCGGTTATTACTACAGATTCGTATCAAAGTAACCACATAATGTTATTAAAATGCTGCAGACTTTTTGGCATATGCACACTAGGGTTTCTTGTGGGGGATGGGGGAGGTGACCATTTTTGATTTAATTGGATTTCGTGATATAGGTACGCGTGAATATATTTTTGTATATCGTATAGTTGATGTTATTTTGATCATCAAGCTTAGAAATTCAAGGCATATTTAGACCCTGACCTTCCTGCCCGTCCATTTCCATGGATATTTCAATACATTCCACGTTGACACTTCAGCAAACCACCCCACATCCGACCATACCTGCTTACATACATGAAAATAATTAAGTTCACGGAAGGGGTCAAGTCGTATGCATGACTCGTCGATCGTCGATGGCATTCTGACTAATTCTATTTTATTATTTTGTTTTTATTGCTTTACAGTCATTAAACATTCTTACGTGACACCTGAACAATATAGCTTTTGGTGTGATAATAAAAAATCGTGAACATTAGAAAGGTTGTTTTTTGTTATCACGGAAACAATTACCACCAGAGACCCTATATGTTGGCATAAAAAAAAAAAGTTTTAAAAATACCTCGGGTTTCCGTTAACTGTATTTTATCATCTGCTTTTTACCATACTCGGTCGGTCGGAAATAACTGGCTAGGTAGTGGATGATAATATTTTCTTTGGTTTGTTTATTTCATGATTAATGAGATTATATCTGATAAAACCGAAGATGCTCCGATAAATTCATTAACATATACATTCTATAAATACCGTATCTCGATTCCAAGAGTTAAAAATACTAAGAGACAAAAGACGTATTGATTTTAAAGCGGAATTTTTTTTTTAAACTCTTTATAGCAAAAAAAAATAATTTTGAAGTCATAAAATAAGTTTTTAACAAAAATATTATTAATGCTGTGATAAAAGAATTATTAGATAAAAACTAAAGCTAAACTATGTTAACTATTCTGAATTATAGCGTCGTTATTTCATGGATTAACCGCGTTGTTTTAACTTGAAACAATAGAATTATTTTACAAGGATTCTTTGAATTAGGTAATTGATTAAACGATAACCTTCAGTTTCGTTACGATCGATTAATCAGCTTTTTATTTCTGTTAAAATATAATTCACATTGGTATTGAAATTGTGTTTTTTAATTGAAATGTAAATATAGGTACCTAATCGATTTTTGATGAGAACTTAATATTTAAGTATCTTGAGAACAGAACATAGTTTATTTAACGGTATACTATAAGGTGTAAACTATGATTGAAATATTGTATCATATTATAATTTATAATGAATAGAATAATACGGAATTTTCATATATCTTTCTTATACAATTAAACGCATTACCGAGACAAGATATTTTATTAGTTACAAACTTATAACTTATAACTTATGAGACCTTATAACATATTATAAGAAGCTACATAAAAGCATGCATTATAAATGTATGAGTATAAATTATATTTATTTTGTTGGTAAAATAATATAAACCATAGCATTAAGAAAACATTTTCAGTACCTTATTTTTTTTTTTTTAACCAGCTAATGCGATTTTTTTTTACGTGTTCAATGTTAAATCTTGTACAAACATACTCTTTTTTTTTAAACAGCTGAAGGCGTTTATTGGATTTAAACAAAAAGTATACACAGTTTTTCATAAACCACTTTAGAACTACATATACACTTCCGTAGAATTGAATTAAAAATTAATACTTCAAGTACTTCCATAACAGGATATAATATATTACGACAATTTAAAAGTTTTCAAAATAAATTATACTTTATTTCACTCGTTTTCAGTTTTTACAAATTTATTCGAAAAGAATTACTTTTATTTATTGACTGGACCATTTAATATGTTTGTGAAGTAATATGATTTCTACTATTTGTTAAATTCGAATATTTACGATTGAAATTGATAATATTGAAGATAGAGTTATATTTTATAATTATTTTTGTACCATTTTCAATTTTACTCGAAAACGTAGGATATTGAAATATTATATTTTAATCGTCCATTGCCATTTAATTTATACTGTGTTCATGACAACATTGCTTTGTTCTATTTTACGATTTATGTCTCGACTAGCCACAAATGTATTCAGCCCGGTTAATGGCCAATATATATGTATATATAAACACCACCATGGACTGTAGTTATATGTAAACCGCATTCGTTACAATCTTCTGTTCTTATTCGAGTATATATCGTATCTATACTATGTTTAATGCAATATATAAATCCTTTTAATATTCCATTATGTGGTCCCGTATAAATTCTTATTCGCAAGCTACGAAAATGCGCAGTGATATTTTAAGGTCTGCGCTCTAATAGATTTGTGCACGGAATAATATAATAGTAATGACAATAATAATAATAATAATAATAATAATAAATTAAAATTTTTTATTTTTTTATATAGAATCACGCAAAGGTATTTAGGCAATTATTTATAAATATTTGAAGATACGTCGTCGTCGTCAATCGTCGGTCTATAATCACCCATACAATATAGGCACTAGTATATTATTATCATTAGAAATAGTCACGTTAAAATATCTCCTAGCCCAGTGCAAGTACCGCAGCCACATCGCAACAACTTAAATATAAACATCATGTCGGGAGGCCGTGGATTCCGTCCGGCAGCGATTGCAGAGGTACACAATATATAGCATCAGTAGTATAGGTACCTACGCGCACACATATAGTGAAATGACAAAAATAAATATTTTGGTTCATTATCGGCGCTTGCTGCACGGTCCGAAGAGTGAAAATAATAAACATTTATCTGCTGCAGCCGTTTGGCCCGAGACCAACAGGTTGTATGCACGTGTATAATCGTATTTAACGGCTGCGTCACACGAGCACAGCGAAACGAGTGTCTGACGTCTTCGTCTCAACACGATTACGCACAAGCTGTCTGTAAAATTACTATTTTATTATTATTACACTAAACGAAGCGATTAATCGTCGCCTGAGACGTCAAGTCTGGTTTTGTCCGAAGTCCAAGACCACGTGTTGCGGGCGCGGGTGACGGTGATAGTTGTAAATATCTGAGTCTCTGGCAACACGGGAGTCGCTATCGAATTCTGTATACGAACGTCCGCTTTTTTATCGCAAGATTAATATTATATTATTCTTCAGAAAATAACGTATACAAAAATCTACTCCAGCTGGTTCGAGCGTGTTCACTGGTATTTGACATTGTACTTCTACTTGTCGGTATATTATAAGTAATCCGTTGTTATATTTAATTGAGCGAGGCGGTATCCGCATACGTCATTCGATCTGGTGAACGGCGACTGGCTATATAATACGTATAGGTACAGTCGAATCTCGAGGGAAATAAATATGAATCCGACTTTTCGAGTTGCCTAATATTCCTCAAACACAACTCAAAAACACTTCGAGGGGCAAGATGAAAATTGGATCCATCGAAACTCTATAATGTATAGTAATATTTTTATAATCGATTCACGTAAGAGTAACTGGCATCAAAATCTCCTGCATTACTAATTATAGCTTAATATGCCTTATATTATTTAGAGTAACGATTCGTATAGCGCTTATTGATAATACCTTACTTAAAATTGTATAATTATTTTATATAAATTTGTATTACAATTACCTTGGTTTTTGATATTACCGGTATAAAACCGCGATCAAAAAAAGAATTATTAATTTTTTTTTTTTTTTTATGACAGTTGATTATGGATTTCTACAATATATTTTATTTTAATTTATTCAATAAAACGGCGGTTGAAACCGTAGTGTGTATAATATAATGGTATGCTGTAAAGTTTATCCAGTTTATTGAGAAGCCAAAGCTGACCTAGTGACCAAGATGGTTTTATTTATATTCACTATATTTAGTTTCCAGTCGACATTTTTTTTATGATTTATTAAAAATGTACCCGTATCATAAAAATATAATGCCACTGTCAACTCTTACCGAAGCTGAACTGATATATCGTTAACCTTAAATTTTACATATAATATAGTAATGTTGTATGTACTTGTGAATCGTGATTAAACCACATATATGTATACATTATTACGTGTTACGATGGTTATACTGAGGAGTGAGGACAGTACTATACCACCAACGGAGTCAACACGACACTATACGTCTTCACGCGTACAATCGCGACAAATATAAATACAAATATAGGAACGACGAAGAAGTCGACTTTTGTAGACATTTTCAACCATTAGACTCTATATATTGATGAACTATTACACAGCAAATTATAATAATGTTATTATATATTAATTGTAGCACTCGGCACGGTGAATCTTGAAAAAGATACTAATTTCGAATATAATATGTGAAATTTATGTTTATGGAATAATATTTTGCATGACATGTTTGTCGGAAACCTGTTACACATCAATGTGTTGTGATAACAAAAGGCGATGACCTAACGCGTAGACTCTATGCGATACGAACCGTAGAGAATGTGAAACCTAATAGTTATAACTTATAATAATATGGTACCTCAGGTATTCGTTACGGTATCAGGATTTCAAGCATATGATCGACAAGAGATGCAGGTAAATAAATTGTAATTCGGTTGCGTGTCATTCCGACCCTTCCGACACGCACTTTCAAATAATATTGAAATACCTCGCTGTTGTACATTTAGAGCAATTATAATAGGTATCTACTGTCGTACCTATTAGTTCGATTTTATAAATGTGTTTGCTATCACTGTACATTCTGAACACGTAATTCACCAAGTGTAAAACATGTATAATTAATAAACAATGTGTTACATAATACTAAATATTCATGTACGATCGTTCATTTAACGTCAAAAAATACATTTTCAATTTCAACCGAAAGTAATATTTTTTTTATCCATATCCAATCTAACAGTCTCGTTTATCGGATAAATATAACATGTAAAGAATAACTTGACACCGTTCGAGTAACATAGTTTATAAGTTGTACACTTATAAATAATATAATAATCGTTGGTATATGTATAGTATTTTATAATATAAGACGTCAATCTACGAGACGACCAAAAACAGATGAACCAGTGAAATAAATGCAAACTGTATTTTGGTTTCAAGTGCAGAGTGAATAGTAAACGCGATAAGAAATGTTAGAAGTAGAAAGAAAATAAATCATTATCAATCATTGAAAATTAACATACAATTATTAAATATAAATTATATTATATTATACGTAGGTACTGGCTAATAAAATAATAAATGTCGAAATTAATAAATAATTAAAATATTACATTTTGGAGGGGCAGGGCATTCCAACTGTCGTGGTCGCGTCTTGGTAATAGAAAAATGGCTTTACCACTTTGATGGACAATAATATCTATTTCGATAAAACCTTACTATTTGTTGAGAATAAATGGTTAGAATATAGATGTAAGTACTTTGTGAGATGATATGGAAATACACTGTGGGATTCAGCTGAGATCGCGAGCTTTTCGATCAAACGCGCAGTTCTTTCATCCTCAATCCTTCAACGTTTCCGACCGTCAAATAAATAAATTATACCATATTACAGCTTAGGTATATGGTATATTATGGTGCGAGCGATAATATTATAATATTATTATTTATTACGCATAATATTCTGGAAAACGCATTCGGCAACAGATGCGACGTGATTAAACGTTTTCCACCAGGTAAACAGCAGCTGCTGAACCCTTCCGAGCGCACAAGAAAATGTTTTTACCGTATTATCTCTCGTTCGTACCTATAATTATAATCTACTTTACAACACATGTCAAGTGACAAATAATATAATATTTAACGAACAGAAACAGATTTTAAGGGAGTGTGATCTCTATTCCCGGGCAATTTTTTTATAGCTGCATTGATTGACCGTTCATTACAGAAACTTTCGAAATTGGATGGATCAATGCCTTAGCGGCGGCATTAGTATAGTTAGGTCTTAAGCATTCACCGAATTGAATCCTCGTACATTCAACGCACATATTATGGTGCATACATATTATCAAAAACATAATTACGTCTTGTACTATGCTAAAAAATCCTATTTATTATTTCCAAACTGCATTTGTAAATCATTATATAAATTATTGTTTTTGGAATAAATTTCATTAGAATTTATCATTATACCACACCAAATTCAAGTGATGATATTACAAGTGCACAATACGTCAATGCAATACGCCTTTTAAACACAGACGATCATTAAAACGGCGGAAGATACGTTTGATGAACCATAAAACGTGGATAGTGTGAAGCAATATTATTAATTGATTATAAAAGCTCGACAATTATTGAGTAACCAAAGCCCAATAAAACTGAAAATATGTTATAGATCTTGGTACATTAATTACTTTTGGAAAATTGATAACCCACATACCACTCAGACAGACCCTTTAAATCTAAACGATGTGTATGCTTATCGCTCAAGTCATTTAAATGCATGTCAATGTATGACATAAAATCGTAAGTTATTATTTTAAATTTTCAAATATCGTAGACGGACACTTTGAAAAGATTTAATTTTTATTGTGCAATTGATATTGTTTTTAGTTTTGTTCACTATAACATAATAACCTGAATAAATTATTAATCAGTGTTCAATATATATACAATTAATTAGGTCAGAATACCTAGTCGTTCTTTAATTAATTTAACGCCAGTCAACTTCTTCTGAAGTTTTTCAATTATTTTAAAACTTCAGTTGAAGAAGACATCGCAAGAATATGATTTGAGATGAAAACGAGCGAATAGGTGCAATTTAAATGTACAATTAAATTAATATAATATTTATAAAGTATTATACTTATACAATTTAAAATTAATTAAACCAGGCAATTAAAAAATAAGCGGTAACTATTTCAAAAAAAATATATAGAAAATCGAAAAATTATCACGCTTGGAGAAGTGATAGTGGGTATTTCCTAACTTTTTTATTGAAATGTTAAAATATTCATAAAAATAATAAAACGTATAAAATAGAATGTAATGACGTGGAAATTGTAATAGATATGCTAGTACTCTAGATATTAGAATTATAATAAATAAATAATAGTGAGTCGTATATTACAAATGATACCTCATATACATATAGTGCGAAAGAACTAATATATATATAATGGTTCTACAGAAACTTGACGTGTTTTTTCACTCAGCAAAAGCAGAAAAACAAACCGTCTCAGAAATCACAACTATTACCTTCCAAAATATAAAACTGAATACAGCTGGGTGGCATTTTAAGTAGTTATTTGGAAAAAATGTAAAGAAGGTACTGTTGTACCCGATTTTTGAAGAAATAATTTTCCGATAAATAAATGTTCAGTCGTCACAACTCTCGGGATAAATGTTTGTAGGTTATAATTTGCATAAAATATTGTTAACATCTCAAATTTCTAAACGTCCGTCTAGGAGAGAACAATCTATAACTCCATTTATTATAGATTACCTATTATTTATTATGTTATTTATTATTACGAGCACAACTATAATTTACCTACATTTTATGTATCAGTTATACCTACTTAGTGGTAGTTCTTAATAGGCTGATCACTCGTAAAAATTTCGTCAGTTTCAATTTAAAGTTTAAAAATGCTACTTCATGTCAAATTTGTTTATTTTAATATATATATATGTACAACATCGTAAAAATATTTTTAATTTAGCAAGTATAAAATAAAAACACACCTCAGAGAGAATATTATCCAGAAAACCATTTTTATAAAAGTAGTAAAATATTTGATTATTCAAATCGTTTGAACTGACAAAGATTAAAATGACCCATACATTTTTTTTTTAGATTCTGAGTGGAACGATGAATGTATTGATTTTACAATGATGAGTGTTTTTATATTTTATTTTTTATTTTTTTTGTGTCTGTGTACACGATAAGTAGTCGAAATAATGCTTCGATTTTCAACTTCAGTATCTTTTTCGATTGGAAAGTGAATATCGTTGGGGCACTGGGGAGGTCAAAATTTAAAATTCCCAGTAATTTTCAAAAGCGCCAAGAAAAACAAAAGAAAAATTAAGGAAAAACGGGAATTTTTACGCAAAATCGATTTTTCACAAAATTGAATTTGGTTTTTGTTGTAACTTTAAAACAAATGACCGTAGATACATGAAATTTTCACTGGTTGTTTATATTTTCATTTTCTATACACTAGTGGTGCGCAACCTGGGGGTCGCGACCCCTAAGGGGGTAGCAAAATTTTATTAGGGGGTCGCCAGTAATCACCAAATGAAAAAGTTTTATACTATGTATATTGTATATTATTTTATAGTTTTATACAAAGTAAAATTATTTTGTACCGTTGATGGCTGTGTCATCGTAATATTATGACATTCTGTCATATCTTAATGTTGCGATAACAAGTTCTATTGAACCACGCAGTATATGGGTTATTTTTAAATCGAATTTAATCAGTAATTTTATTTAATCTTACGGTTATTATGAAATAGTCCGATAGTCATGTACGAGCCGTTGAGTTGATCGTATTAATGCTTATAATTTTGTATAGCTTGTAATAATTATTTGTATTTTGTATTATTTTAAACTAACATTTTTAATATTTTAATATTTTATAATATATAAACTAAAACGATATGGATAAATTTTTAATTAAACGACCGATGAATAGTGATGATGAAAGTGCTATAGAAATTAAAGTTCGTAAGGTATCGGAAATGTCGTCAGATGTAAAAACCAGTCGAAAAGTTAATAAAAAAGACCGTAAATACCAAGACAGTTACATAATACATCAAGTTTGGATTCACTTTCGATGTTGAAAAAGGTGAGCCAAAATGTGTTATTTGTTTAGAAAGATTAGCTTCAGAAAGTATGATATACTATATATAAAGTAAATTTAAATTACACACTTACATACTGTTGGTAGGAAGGGGGGGTCGTATTAAAAATAAATTATTTTGGGGGGTCGTGGATCAAAAAAGGTTGAATGCGCACCACTGCTATACACCATAACATTTTCCAAATATTTTGACTTATTTTGAGCGGTTTATGGACATTGTCAGTTTCCATTTTTTTTAGTTTTTTTTTTTTTCTATAAATATCAATAAAATTTTATCTGTTGAGTAAAAAAGCTTGAAAATTTAATAGAAGGCTCCTAGGTTATTGTTTCAAAGGCAGATGAAAAAAATTAAAAATCCTTAGGCACAGTTTTTATTTATAAGCATTTAAAGTTCAAATCTTGACGAAATACGGAAAAATCACGAAAATTAGAAAATTATTTTGAGTTGAGAATTCATAAAAATTTTTCTTTTTAAATCTAAAATTTGAAAATGTAATACAAGATTACCCATAAGTTTGTCTACCTTTATCAAAAAAAAAAAATGTCTACAAGCAAATCAAATTAAATTTTTATGAGCGTTTGAAATTCATATTTTTACAACATTTGATATTCACTCGATTTCTCATGTAACGATTTTCTTATTTTATTGTAATTAAAAAACGAATGACTGTAGATACTTAAAAATTTCACTGAATGTTTATATTAGCATTTTCTACATACCATAAAATTTTGAAAATAATTTGACTCATTTTGAGCTGTTTACGGACATTGCCAGTTTTCATTTTTTTTTTCTATAAATATCAATAAAATTTTATTTGTTGGGAAATAAAGCGTGAAAATTTAATACAAGGCTTTTGATATATTTTTACAATAGCAGTTGAAAAATATTAAAAATACATAGGAACAATTTTTTTTTATAAGCATTTAAAGTTCAAATTTCGACAAAATTTATAATTTAATAATTATTTTGTATTTAGAAATTTATAAAATGTTCAACTTTTATAGCTAAGGATTGAAAATTTAAAACAAGGTTCCACGTAAATAGGTTTTATATAAATTACTTTATATACAATAATATCATCAAATATACTTAGTAACATCATAGTCTGACTGACCGTTTTCGCCCAGAATCGTTTTTCTTATACAATGATATTATATCAATGAACTCAAATTTAACACCATCCATTACAGTGACCCACTTGTAACCCACTGTACAGCAGAGCGACATCCACTTACCCACCTTTTTGTAATTATTTGTGTGGATTTGTGTGCGTGTTTTTTAAACTTAAACAACTATTGAAATTCTTATGAATTTTCCAATTGTTTTTCACCAATGCGTGTTCGCGTACAGCTGTCAGTTACACATGTGTTTTCCTTTGTCTTTACTCACGTCCACCATTGCCACTCGACCAGAATTAATATAAGCTGTTGATGGACTTGTATTTGAAACGTCGTAATAGAAACGAAAACGATTAGGTATTGTGCATAATACTTATATAACAAAAGTGTTAAACGAACACTTCGTATGATATTTGATTATACTTTATGCAAACACATACTATACGTGGTTTGAATGCAATCATAGTATACTAACTATGTGTACGTAGAATAAATATCGTACAATAGAAAAATAATAAATTACGCAAACGAGCTATTCAATTTATACGTTTATAATATATTATTTTATTATTGATGATTTATTTCGGGACCTAAAAAAATAGAATTCCAACAAATATGATGTAAATGATATTGTGCAGCATGCACAATAATATTATCATTTTTATATATTATTATAAAAATTTATTTCAACTAAACGATTTGGCTTTTTTTCGTATTACAATAATAATATTTTATGTTGTATATATTTTGTATATTTTATGCAACTCCAATCACTCATTTCGTCGTCTGTTTCCTAAATCGTATGCTAATTGCTCAAATCGATCTGCTGTAAGTCAATTCTCCCCGGGATGCGTTTGAATAGCAGATTGTAATTATGGCGATGGAAATGTTTTATGTAGAAGATTTGTTTTCGAAATAATACTTAGTGATTTATACACCTACAGCCACTGAAAACAAATCTGTATACAAACAGGGGAATACAAATAAAAATGTGTATACCAAGTTTGTGGTATATACGCGCACGTGATGAACGACTACTACAACAATGGCGCTAAAATCAGCGGAGTAATAAAATACCGAAACTCTCAGGTGGTTTTGTTTTTCAATGTCGTTATCAGAGTTTCTTCAATGGTAGTCACAGCAGTAATAATATTATTATTATATGCTTATACGTAAAGCAGTATAAAAATATATATAACTTATACTAAACCTAAATATATTATACGACGCGTGTATACTTATTATTGCAACCAATCGACAAATCGATAAGTTCAGTTAATTTTTCGTAAACAAATAGTTCAAATATCGGTTCAAATGGAACATAATATTGTCTCAGTGTGGATAAATGGTTATGGACCACCGTCGTTTTAATCTATAAATTAATTTAAGTCTTAAAAAATAAACAAACAAAAAAATATATTACAGGGGTCATATAAAAAATTTATTATACGAGAATTGATACAAAATTATTTTAATATCGAAATTAAATATCGTTATAACTTACGCTTTTTTTCAACATAATATAATATTTTAAACTTTTGTACATTATTCCGCGCGCTTGGCGATAAAAAAAACGAACCTACCTGCTATCCTACCGAGACTTATAAAAAGCACGTTGACGTTGATTTGGCAAGTGACTGTAATCCTTCAGCCAAATTCTTTACCTTTTACCTCTAATCTTCTTAGTGCTATTTTCCGTATGATTGTAACGCGATGGGGTAAAACATTTAAAATAAAATGCAATAATATATATTATTTATGCGTGTAGCTAACTCTCCACCTGCATCAGTATAGTCAGTTAAATTTAATTTTGCGGTTCTATATCGTTAAACGCATCCAGTATTTATTTTAAATTGGGTTAAATTAAAATGTATAATTTAGAGGACGAGTCAGATCACTGTTATTTATAATTGCATAATTCATAATTTATAGTTGTATAATTTTACATAATTTAAAAGAAGTAAATTTAGTATGATAATTTATTTTCTATTATATGTGCATTTGGAAATCTAATTCACTAAACGTTACTTCACTTCTGATATCTAATCAATCGATATTGAATCATATTTCAACTGATCTATTAGATATTATTAGTATAATATATTTATTTTGATTTTATAAAGTTAATGAATATATTATAACAACTAATTGAATATTCAAATGGCTGAGATATATATTTAATTAAATTTATAAATTAAAATTAATTTAATTATGTATTTAATTTATACACGAAGACAAATAGGAATACAATTCGGCGCAAATCAAGTTTTTATGATCAATATTTTGTAAAACATTTGTGTACCGTACATGCATACATTAAATGAAAGCTAAACGCATAAAAAAAAGGTAAGTGTTGTCTTACCATGTTTTGTTCTATAACCGTATACCCGTACGTAATCTGTGGAGGCTCGTATATATTTTATCTATCAAAACTGTAGCTAAACTATGGCCAGCCATCATGTAGGGTGAGGGTTGTAAACACTAACCCTTAATTATAGGCCCCCGTGTGGGGACTCACCACGTAAAATAATCCGAAATATCAATATAAAAATATAGTTTTATTACATGAGTTAAATGGGCGATAAATCATTGCATTCCAAAAATGATCGAAGAAGAACTCAGTCGAATACAAAAATTGTGAAGTATAGGTAATATAATAAAGTGTATGATCTGAAAAAAATGTTATCGCTTTTTAACATAAATATGTTTTTGGACAGATATTTTTATTTTTAAACCGTTTTTGCGTAACGTTTTGTATACCATACCATAGAAATGAATAAAATGTAAAAATTACCTAATTCCCACCAGGCCATAGCCAATAGGTATAAATTAATGGTTATTTAATCATCTATGATTCATAAATTGTCTTCGAAGTGGAAAATAATATACTACCATCGATCGGCGATCAAGACATGAGATGAACATTATAACTTTTCAAAGATGTTTCACTGTCCAATCAAAATGTCAATCAAAAATGTCATTAATAATCGTATACCTAAATATATCGTTGTAAGACCAATTAATACGTACTAATATGCTCTGAATTTAATATCAATTGAAATATTTTGGTGATTCTACGTAGAAAATATGTTCTAGTAAGTTCTGGTTTTATATAAATTATAAGACATATTGTAATGTTCATAAGATAATGGCTCCTGCGTGAAAAAACGTCCCGAAATGAAACACACGATTGAACAGCCAGAAGCTGCGATGCGTACGCTAGGGACTCTACTTTAAGTAAAGGGATTATTCATGTTTTTTGCGTTTTTTGGAAAATATACGCATCATTTTGAACCCTGACCCTTTTAGATTTTATAACTTGTACCGTTACGCATTTGTAAATGTGTGTATATTACATAAATATTTTAATTTTTTTATCATTGTGTAGATATATAAATTATACAATCCATTAACACCATGTCTATCGTCATTTTATACACACAATATATCTATGTTCACAGTAAGTCTGAGTCCGATACTATTCGATACACCTTACAATTTTCCAAAGCGATCGTTTTACACCGATATGTATATCGTTACTCTCAAATTTGTTTCTTAGGAATGTTGAATGTTTATGAAATATATGGCACATATGCGCATGTATAAATGCGTACCTAATCGTACAAGCTACAAAATCTATAAATGGCCATGGTTCAAAATAATGCATTTATTTTCCAAAATAAGCAAAAAACATGAATAATCCTTATATACTGCAACCCTGGCGTACGCAACGCAGCCTGTTGCCATTTAATCGAGCGGCTCGTTTCGGGAAGTATTTGTATGTTTTTTTTTATGATTTATGGGTTAAATGGTAGTGCTATAAAATTTGACCTATATATGTATAGCCATACTCTATAGACATTTAAGATATTGTGAATAATATGAAAAAATCAATAAAGATAACTGTGGCGTAGGCTTCACAATATCAAATGTTGTGCAAACCAACAACGAAATAATTTGAGCAGTTGAGCCGTTCAATGATCATTATATTATGAGAAATTCAAAATATAGAAAGATTATCAAGCTTAAAACATGTGCACGATATCATACACGTAATATCTATATATAGTACCTAAAGATATGACTTATATTGAAAAATGCATTTTTGAAACGGATACTGTCTTATACACTTATATATTATAATACAATAAATACTCATATTATCCTACGCTGCAGGTGGTTTACGACTTACACGCAGAGAAAATTATAGGACCCATCTGCAGTGTGAGTTCAGATCAATATAATATATTACAAAATCTGCAATAGGTAAAAATAATATATAATCACGCTATAAGGTCTCAGACATCATAATATATATATATATATATATATACACCTATTTATTACTATATAGTTTAATATATTATATCAAACATTCAAACATAATGTAATATGACTAAATATTGTTCAACTTCAATTATACGTAGTTTGACATTTTTTTTCCACCGAGCAAAACAATTTTAAATCGTTTTTGATTGTCGTTGCGTTATTGTAATGACATTATTTCGTATTTTTCTCATCTCCATACGGGTAAGTAGGTACACAGAGAACCGCGTTAGCACCGTTAATTAAAATTTAAAACTTGCAAACACCACTCGTGAATTTAAGAAGTAAGACACACATTTGACGTGTACACGTGGGACGGATAATCGGAAATATCAATACGACTTCCGGCACACTTGACATATCGTATATTCTCATTTATTTTACCTGCACAGTAGCTCAAGGACAACCCTTGTGTTCTCGTACAGACATTCTCCAAGAATAATATTGTCAACACAGAATTATATTATTGTGAGGTGAGAATAATAGTTTTCCATCCCTGTGCCGTTTTAGCGATTATTATGACCTACAATAAAATTAAAAGCCAAACTGCTATAATAATATATCTAATAATAATATATACTCGACGTTATCACGCACATTATTGTCGTTGATAACACTATGATATTATTATACTGCGAGTGGGTAGTTAAAATGTATAAGAACGGAATGATTTGTTTTTAGTTTTAATTTACGACCGACTTGTTCGATTTGTCTCTGCGCTCGTTTTAATAAAAGATAATATGTAAAATAAATTCTGTACATTTTACGCTTTTCACAAGAATTCAACAACTTCTCCAATAAAATGTGCAGGTATTTGCAAATTGTGTTCCTCCTTAACATGAATTACGACGAATGTTTATTTATAATTCATGGTTAGGCACGTTTACACTGAAATATTAGAGAAAAAAAATCAAATAACCGAAAATCTCTGAACGAATGTTTACTGTTACGTTTTATTAAATTATAATTAATCTATTTCTATACACGTTGAAAATAAATCTTAAGAACTTGGAATGAAAAATATTTACGTTTTTATTTTTCTGATGTTCAACAATTACTTTATAATCCATCAATGTTTACGAAACCTTTCTTCGTTGTGTGTATTTTGAACGAAACCCTGAATTTTTTTTTATAAAACACTTAAGTTCAAACTTTTGTTTTAACGTGTTTTTTTTATCATAATCTCAAGCTTTTAGCTATTTCGTAACTCAAAGAACTTACAATTACTTTTTAAGTTAATACTTAATATCAATAAAAAAAAAAATTAGTTCCCTAAATCCTCGAAAATAAGTTATTATAATTTATAACACAACAGTAAATCTTGAGTTGATATGATACAAACTTAGATTTATATTTTAAACTGGCTGAGTTATATAGAACATAATAATATATAATAGGTAGGTACTATTTTTAACTAAACTTTCTTGTCATTGTCTATAGCAGTGGTGCGCAACCTGGGGGTCGCGACATTTTATTAGGGGGTCGCCAGTAATCACCAAATGAAAAAGTTTTATACTATGTATATTGCATATTATTTTATAGTTTTATACAAAGTAAAATTATTTTGTACCGTTGATGGCTGTGTCAATCGTAATATTATGACATTATGTCATATCTTAATGTTGCGATAATAAATTCTATTGAACCACGCAGTATATGGGTTATTTTTAAATTGAATTTAATCAGTAATTTTATTTAATCTAACGGTTATTATGAAATAGTCCGATAGTCGTGTACGAGCCGTTGAGTTGATCGTATTAATGCTTATAATTTTGTATAGCTTGTAATAATTATTTGTATTTTGTATTATTTTAAACTAACATTTTTAATATTTTAATATTTTATAATATATAAACTTAAACGATATGGATACATTTTTAATTAAACGACCGACAAATATCAAACCAAACATAGAATCAATCATGTCTACAATGCAAGCTCAGGTTTCTCATTAAAATAATTAAAAAGTAATTTTATAATTTTAAAAATATTAAAATTTTTGATTATCATTATAATGATACATTTTTTTAATTTTAGATCTTATAAAACTCTAATTTTGTATTTTTTTTCATGTTTTTGATTAATTAAATTAAAGAAATATTAAAACTGCTCTAAAATTAACGATCTAATGTATATGAATAAAATGTGTGTATACATTAAGACTATTAAGTAAATTTAAATTACACACTTACAAAATGTTGGTAGGAAGTAATGTTGGGGGGGGGGGTCGTATTAAAAATAAATTATTTTGGGGGGTCGTGGATCAAAAAAGGTTGAGCACCACTGACCTATATCACTATACTTATAGATTTTCTACGACGACGGTTTATATTATTCATTCTAGCCAATTACACGAAAACATAAAGGTTACCAAATTTTATTTAAATTTAACATAATATAATACGGAATTATATACACAGCTTAATGGGTTGTATTAAAATACGTTTAGGAACCGGGAACTCAGCACACTCAAGCTTATTCTTAACTTGTTTAATTTCTTGACATGATTTTTATTTTTAAATTTAACATAATACTTTAGTGATCATTAATAAACTAATATTTAATAATAATGCCCGAGACGAGAGCTTTAAAAATATTGTTGCTATGGACAACTATATTATTGTTTGGAACATATTATATTTCCTGAGACATAGCTCATTATTGATATATCGTTACAACCGTACCTACGCATTGTAATTTTTTCGTCAAAAGTCATAACACTGTTTTTTGTTGATATAATTATATCGTTAACAAAGTATATATTGAAATATGTCGATTAACGCTGAAGCTTCTATCAAGTCGGCTGAAGAGAAAATGATAACACCGTCCACCGAAACGAATCAAAACACTTGTGAAGTGCGGTCGGAAAGTTTCGATCAGTTCGTCGGCCCGGCGTTGAGACGGCATGGTCTGGACACAGCGGTGCAGTCGGCTTCTGGGGGCGATTCAGCCGACGTCGGTTTGGGACTGCCGTCTTCGGTTGATGCATCAGACGACGGGTTGGAACTGCCATCTGCGTGTGATGCAGCCGACGTCCGGTTGGAATTGCCGTCTGCCGCTTCGCCGGTTATGGCCGGCTCGCAGCCTGCAGCCGACGACTTGGGACGGCAAACGGTGACGGCCGAGCCGTCGACTAGTGGCCCGACCGAAATCGGCCCCGCGTTCAGGCGTTACGTCGCTATGCTGAACGAGGCCATTACGTCGCCCGGGGCCCACGACGTCATTGCGGATGCGCCGGCCACGTCTTCGCCGTCCGCATGTTTGCCGGCCGTCTCGACCCCGCTGCAGGTCTCGCCGCCGCAGCTGTCGAGCCACGTTTGCGCGGATACTATGAGACGGCGTTCGTATTCGATGACCGACGTCCACGTACGGTTTGGTGCGAATGATGGTCTGAAAATCGGTGGTCTCGTGGACCCGCCGAGACGCCGCGCATGTTCCATGCCGAACATATATGTTCTATTTGGTTCGTCGCGAGATTTGTCTCGGTTGGATGAAGCGCAGACGGCGGCACAAACCGCGAATGTGCCGTGTGACGAGACCGAGCGGGAAGCAGAAGCCCCGCCTAAACATACTAAGCGCAGAACGGCGTTGTGGAAGAGAACGAAGCGGTTTTTTAGACGTCTGTTTTGTTGCGCCTAACATAATGGTCCATAATGTCCATAATGTCCATAATGTCCTGTGATACACAGTTATAATAATATAAGTTCAGAACCTCAAACTAAAAAATGTTGTAAAAATGTAAAAATGTAAAAATATAAAAATATAAAAATGTTTACACAAATTCTTGTAACATTTTTTTCCTATATATGATCCATAATGTCCATAATGTCCTGTGATACACAGTTATAATAATATAATAAAATAATTAAAAAGTAATTTTACAATTTTAAAAATATTAAAATGTTTGTTTATCATTATAACGATACATTTTTTAATTTTAGATTTTATAAAACTCTAATTTTGTATTTTTTTTTCATGTTTTTGATTAATTAAATTAAAGAAATATTAAAACCGCTCTAAAATTAACGATTTAATGTATATGAATAAAATGTGTGTATACATTAAGACTATTGAGTAAATTTAAATTACACACTTAC
Organism: Sitobion miscanthi; assembly: GCA_008086715.1. NCBI lineage: Eukaryota > Metazoa > Arthropoda > Insecta > Hemiptera > Aphididae > Sitobion > Sitobion miscanthi. The sequence continues at coordinate 2,575,958 of CM017797.1, forward strand.
ATAATGTTGGTAGGAAGGGGGGGTCGTATTAAAAATAAATTATTTTGGGGGGTCGTGGATCAAAAAAGGTTGCGCACCACTGGTATATAGTAAGAGTAGTAAAACTATATAACAATTTTAATAATAAAATAATACGAATCGTAGGTGGATGCGTCGATATTATTATTATTATTATTATTATTATTATATATTATTTAGTTGATTTAGACCCAAAAATAATAGAAAATTTTACCGATCTAAAACGACAACTATACGGTTTTATTCGAACATATACCTAACAGCATTAAATGTACGCCTCCGCATGTAAATAAGTTTGATTTATCGTTTTTAGTTGATATTTAACGATACATAGTTTGTATGCGCGCTGTACAAACTATTGCAGTATTAATAATGCACTTTGATGGATTATTTTGTATTAGAAACGAAGCAATTAATTTAATCTCAAGATAAATGGTCCGACACAGCCGAAGTTTGTTTGCATTTCCGACTTGTTAATGGCGAAACCGAGACACGACTACCGTCGTTCGGTCGAAGCCAAGCATAGGTACACAATATGTCTGCGGTTGCAAGCGTTTTATCGACAGACATAAAATTTAAACCAGCCGATAAAACGCCTCGCACGGGCAATTTTTCTCCCCCCCCCCCCCCCCCCCCGTTATGCATGTACGACAGTGCGACAGTAGACCGCGAATGGGTATTATATTATTATAATATGTGCCGGCTGTTTCCTGCGAAATGTCTTATACTTTGCACCTTGTCCCTGTTGAAAAAAAAAAACCCCTTTGCCGGGTAATACATTTCGCTCGAGTGCACATTTGTACAACAATGGTCATCAGTATTATGCGCTAAAATAAAAAAAAAAAAAACAAACGACTTATATACATATATAACGTACGCATATATCGCGTTTACCTGCTACGTACGTATCATTTGCATATGTAAACATTCTATATGAGCAATTATTCACCGCGTGATATTGTGTGTAACGCAAGGTTTTCGAAACGAATTTGTTTTAGGTATCTAATTATATATATGTACAGTAAAATGATTAATCGTCCGTACTGTATGCGCACGCAATTAGTTTTAATTTTAGACGAAAACGGATTGGTTTCCAACAAAGCGAACCAAACAACGAAAATAATATATATATAATATAATATTTAAATTCAGACGTTACAGTTAGGCCGGGACGACCCGGACAGTGGACGGTTTTAATTTCTTTCCGATAGGTATACCCTTATAAGTCTCGGGTCGACGAATCGTGAATAATACGCAGCAGGGCTTTCTGTGGGATTCGGAATCATTTTTCCATTTTTTTCACCCGGCTGTGTACATCCCCAATAAGGTTTAGATTAGTCGGCATATCGGTAGATGACATTTTATTGCTCGGCAGTTGCACGGTAAAACCTATATAACTATATACTAAATTTAGTAATTACGGAAATATATCATCGAACAATTTGAGCCGTAATCCTTCTGTGACAAATAACAATATGTGCTCCACTGCACCTAAATGGATAATGCATAGTAGGCAAAGTATTATTATTATTTTTTTTTTTTTTAACTATCGATAAATCGTATTAAATTCGGATGCAATGCGTTGTTATCTTCGGGGCACGTACCAGTATTTTGTTTGACGACCACACTTGTGCCACCACAATGACGAAACAAATTTTTATGAATGTCAGCGTTTGGTAGCAATCGATGCCAAATGATACAATAATACTGCATATCGGGCAGGCTTAGAAATGTAGAGTCATCTACATTTACCGAACGCGCGTATTATTTGTGTCGCTGGCCTACAAACGGTCCACTGGCCAATGACGATCCGCGATAATATATCGTATAACGAAGATAAGTAAAATATTAACCCCATGTCATGATATTGACGAATATCATAAAACGCGTTATGTGATTGTTCCAAACAAATTTTCCCTAGAATTTTCCAAACCCATCCGACCGCCCATACCATTATATAATAATATTATTATGTGACTACAACAGATTCTTATTTCTAAATAATTATCGTTTTCCTGTACAAATAGTCGGTCGAAATAACGGTCGAGATTATTTTTAATATAAATATTTCCGAGCGGTCTAAACATGCTTTGCGCTGGTTTGCAATATAATATATAATCAAACAAAAAAACCATGTCAACTGCTAATGACCGTAGGTACACATTATCACATTTTCCTGAATAATAATTATACGTATTATACTTTAATAAAATACGTAATGCACCAAATTATTTTAACTGTATTTCCTACCGGCGTACCTGTTGTCCATTAATTCTAAAAAAAGATATTGATATTTTATTTCAGCCCAGGGTTTATTATGACAAGTGCACGTGCATGGTATATTCTTCAACATATTTCAAACCGTGTTTGCTCACACAAGTTGTAGACCGCAGTCGGTACACGCATGTAGGTAGGTAACTACTCAAAAATTAATTTCCACCTACTTGAACTCGACGTCACGACGACAAGTTCGTTAATGTTACACAATCCTGCAGCAAATATATTATTTTGTGTCTACCGTATATACTGCTACCGTGTTAAGTGCTACGCCTAACCCTCCGTATTGTAACGGTAAATACCTTCTACGTATTATTATAATAAACCTAAATGAGAACAATAATGCCTAAATATATTAAGCTCTAATCATTTTACGCACTGGCGTCAAGGTTTAACCGACATTTCGGAACGGTGGGTGTTTGTCTTGTACACTCGTGGCGTTATTGTGTTATCATCGGATAGATTTGGATACGATCGTAATACCTACTGCATCCGCAGTGTAGATTCTAGCACCGACATTAATAAATAGAACAACGACGATGACACATCTGACAAATGTTTTAACACTCAAACGGGCACAGGATAAAAAATCAATATCGTCTATCGAGATTCTTCGATTCCCGAGTCCTCGAAATAATAGAGTGGACGTGTAATGTACAATACATGCGTCTTGCCCGCTACCTATATCAATTACAATATATTATTATAGTATTTTTTTTTTAAATATTAGTTTGGATAATCATATAATGCCGCATAGTTATATAATTGTTGGTAACTCTTTATTACTTGCTCTTACAAATGTATAGCAAAGACGTCACTGCACAGTAAGAACTAAAACTGCAGAAAAAAACGTTCAATATATACTAATTTATTTAGGATAGTGACTCGGAAGCACACTTATGCACAGGTGCGTGGCTTCACTGCTCGCGGTATTCATACCAAAGACAGGTGTGGATGATGGACTGATGTCGCGGACAGAAACTGATCACTGCGCAGTACGGTACTTACATACTGAAGGGAGTATAGTCATTTTGTATTTTTTTTTTTTTGAAACATAGAAAACAAATTTCTAAATAAAAACACGTTTTCAGCTCGAAGAAAATCCTCAACTACCTAGTACCTGTATATTGCCCGGAACAGAACAGGTAAAGAAAATTAACAGTAAATCGTTCTAAGGTAGCCATCATTGAAATAAATATATACACAAAAATCAGTTTAAGTATCTATATATATTATAAATCACAATATCGTGTTAAATACAACCATAACTGTTATGTAAATAAACATAACACAATACATGTCGCGTTGGTCATTACTCACATCAACAGGTAGATTACGCCGGTGTTTCATTGGACATTTGGACAAATATTAATACTGTTATATCATTTTACGATATGTAACACGTAAACGTCTTTTATTTTATGCCTATATACTTATAATAATAATATTGTAAAGTGGTATAATTTGTTTATAAGTATTGTGTAGGAGGGGTACCTAACACATTTCTGTAACTACTGGACAGATTCTAAAAATTATCTCGTGGACGATACACTATCCCCGGGCACCATAGTATATTATGCGTAAGTATAGGTATAATATGCGACATACAGAAATTCAAGTAATAATCGAGTGCCTTTTTGATATTCGGGATAGTATTTCGGAAACTTCTGACTCGATTTACACAAAAATATTACGTTTTTTTTTCTCGCGTAGATAATTTTTCGACTGGGAACACAGGAGACATGGTCGATGTGTATGGAATTTTTCGATTTAGGCACTGATATAAAACGAGTATAAATCTTATATCTGTGGATTTATAGGTTGGTCCGCGACACGGAGAACGGCCACGGATGGGAATCGATTCGGCCGATGAAACATCCCAAGGCATATGCCCATCGGCCACCATAATTATATTTGTCGGTTGGCAATCCTTCACGGTTTTGACATTGTTTTACGGTGAGCGTATTGTAATGACGTGGTATCAACCGTACACCAAATCCGTGGATTTAACACGTCCACGTGGCCACGCATCACCACCGCGGCACGGCATCAGCGCAGCCGACCGACCAGCGACCAGTGGACTTCAGTTTTCGCCTTCGCACAGCGACCGTCCTCCGAAAGTCGACACGGTAAAATATCCAAAAAATATCGTACGACCACCGCCGTCGCCGCTCACAATCGTCTCATCATATTATCATTCGTCGCAGTCATAACGATATAATCGCGACACGCCGACAGCATGTTCGCCCTGCCGTCGGGTTACGTGGCCGCGCAAGAAGCGGGCAGAACGTTCGCCGCCGACTACTACGGCCGGCTGAACGCGTCCGCCGAGTCGGTGGTCGACATGTTCAGCCAGCGGTCGCGGTACTACTCGATGGACACGTTGAACGGCCGGCCGGTGGTCGGTCGGGCCGACATCGTCAGGGAGGTGCGTCGGTTTATGGGCACGTACAGCGGCGGCCGCGGTTCCGTGTGCGTCGTGTCCGTGGACGCGCAGATCGACGCCGACGGCCGCTACGACGGCGACGACAACCGCGACCTCGACGAGCCGTCGCTGGCCGTGTTCGTGCACGCCGAGTGGACGGATATGGAGCGCCGGTGGTTGGCGCCGATGCCGTTCGTCCAGACGTTCTGTGTCCGGCGTCTGCGGGCCGCGGTCCACGGTTACCGGTTCAAGATCGACATCACCGTCGTCAAGACGATGGTGGCCACGGTCCGGCCGCCGCTGCAGGGGCAACAACGCCATCGACGGACGGACGCCAACCACAACCACAACCATGGTAATGTATTGGACATTATTGGAACGACTTTCCATTGTAATAATATATTACACTGCTATTATAATTATTGTAATAATACGATGGGGGCGTGTTCTGGCAATAGAACTTAAATAGGAGATTTTAGAAATAAGCGAGGAAATAAGTTACAATAACGTTTTCGACTTGGACAATATAGAGACATACTATTTGATTTTAGTTAACTGGTCGATAGGCAGCTGGTACATTATAACTTACTCAAACTTCCGCAAAAAGGAAACACGCAGATTATAAAAACGGTTATCATTGATTCCGGCGAACTTGTCGTCAGAAAGTGCATTTGTATTCAAAAAATATCACCAAAATGTTTATTATTTAATACTTATCAGTAACCAGGTACCCGAGTTACATTATATGTTTGTAGTACAGCGAAAACCGCCTCATATTTCTACCTATATTATATTAATATTATTGCCAGCCAATATTGTGTCATTATCGATTTTACGGCGTTAGTAAGGCCACTGTTATACTGTGCCCGATCGTACAATCCTATAAACACAATTATTATAATCGCGTGGCAACGAATATTACACATCTACGTATAGGTATAATAGGTACTTAGGTAGATCCCTCAGAGTAACGGTATAATTATTACTAGTACCTATGATAATACCGAGTCATACGACGACGACGACGGACGAGAAAATAAAATCGTTATTGAAAATGGCTACTAAAAAAAAAAAATCTATCCGTAGATAAGTATAGGTATTATGACTGTGCATTATGCATAGACAATAAAGATCGTCGTGATGTTCTCCGTGGAAGAATATTATATTATTATTTATACGTACTCTTGGGATGTTTCTCTTTTCATAAATGTAATTTACTGTCTATTCCTAGCATTTGGTATAGTATTTTATAGTTTTTTTTCATTATTCCCTCCCGCCGCAGATGAGGTTGAAATGTTTGAATATTCCACCTAACCGTCATTGCATCATATATGGTACACCTATTACGTTGTTTAAAATCACAGATTTCCATACTTCAAGAATACAAAATATTTTCTAATCTGCGCTCGAAATTTAAACCTTATTTAAATCCGTCCCCATACGGTATAATGAATGGATAACCTTTGGTAGGCCGCGCGAGGTAACGATCAGCCCATAAATTTCAAACTATTTTTTAATATTATTTCGGGTGGTGTACAAGAGTAATGGATTCGTCTTTATAGCCTCTAATTATGTGTAATTATGGGACATATATATATATGTATATAAAAAAATATTTTAGCTTAACAATATTCACACCTTTTATATTATTAATTATGTTTATTTCAAAATTAATAAATGTCAAAGAAAAATAATACATTAAGATTAATCAAGAAACGGTTTTACCCCGTGTGACGGATTAGGTACTCTGAACCCGAGCGACTTACGAAGGTTAACCTGGAAATTATGACGTGATGCTAATAATCTGACGTCATGATTCATAAAGTTTGCATAATATATTAGGGCCATAGACTGTCGTTTGTACACTCAGATAGTGGACCGGTCAAAGATAGATAGAGTGGGTTATTCTCTTGTGGGACTTTTGACATAACGATAATAGATAATTTATATTGTGGTGTGCGTATTTCATCAATATTGTCTGCCGGGAAATTTATATTTTATAAATGCGTTTTTTGCGAATTCAACAATACCTATACTAATTAAAATATATTAACATTATTTTGTACCTATAATATTATATTTTTCTAGCAGTGTACGTTACAAATTGTATATCCTACTACAATAACGGTCAATAAATACGATTCTATAGTACACTAATGATACTTTAGGGTCTATATAGGATATATCACTTGTGTCTGCTGTATTATGTTTGACTGGCCACTTTTACTTCGATAGCCCTATACAGAAAAAGTCGGTCTAATAGTATTAAAATGTATAAAACTATGGTCTATGGTAGGTATATACGGTGCACTGTTATAAATTATACTTTTAAAAAATATTCAAGTACAGTTACAGAAACTTATTTTAAAAATTAATTGCAAATTGTCTTTGAATCCTCGGTAAAAAAGTATAACTTTCAAATAGGTACTCACTTGCATTTTACATAACATTTTTTGTCACCTTATTTATCAACATAATCGAATTTTTTCAAACATTTCCATATTTTACATTTTACATTGTATAGTCTCTATAATAATGGATTATAGGGCATTTATTTACACAGTATAGTTTGGGATAACTTATAACTGTATTCTTTGTCAAGTCAACTTAGTTACCCATTTTAATTTTCAATAAATCACCCCAAACGAGTATATTATCGTAAATTCATATTCGTATTAAGCAGAGGTAAAGAAATTCATTATTAATTGTTTTTAAGAATAAACTATTTCATATTGTGTATACAATATTATCATTCTTATTTCTTATACATCGACAATTGATGTAAATGAGTGGACTGTGAATAATATTTTACAGGACATTATAGACGCCAAACACGCTTTATAAATTCGTACTATCAACCTATATAGAGATAGACGATATACCATTAACAATAAAATGTCTAATATTTTATATTTTTATATAGGTTATAATATTTTTGACCCAATATCAACTAAAAAAAAAAGTATTTATAATTTAGTATCTTTTAAATACAAATACTTTTAAAAAGTATTTAAAATAAGTATTTAGGTGAGTACTTTTACTCAAATACTTACAAATCACAATTCTGATAATAATATTTAGAATATTTAGAATTTGTACCAATTAGAATCAAAACGGTAAATGGGTACTTAAAATACATATATATTTTACTCGATAATATATATACCTACCTACCTGCAATAGTAATATAGAAAATTAAACTTATCAACCTTTATTGGACATGTCTGATTTTGAAACCTTCGATAAGTTTAATTGTTCGGTTCCAGAAAGCTAATTTGAAAGTTTGAAGGTTCTAATCAAAAACTTTGATAGTTCACGTTTATGGATATTAGTATATTACTCATGACGAATGTATAGTGACTAAAATACGAATTCAATGCATCTAAATGCTTCATTGTTAGTGGTCAAAACAAATATATAGGTCAAAGTAAAAACTATTCAGTAGGTACCTACGTAGGTTCTTCATTTCGAGCAAAATTCATATCAAATAACAATCATCTTCAGACAAATTAAAAACGAATTGTATATATTGTTAGCTGCGATATGCAATGTGTACCAAAATGTTCGAATTTAAAAGTTTAAGGGAAATTGTTGAATTCACATACTTTAAACATCCCACTTGTTGTGCAGACTTTTAGATCAGAATAGATTAGATATAATGTTTCCAAAATAAAATAACAACTGTACTTATAGCATAGTAAACATATTTCACTAGGTATCCATTTATTTAATAACTAAACAAATAATATTAATTATAATCATAGTAGCAAACTTTCTATTTTTTTTATGAAAAATATTATAATTATGAGTGATATTGTATTATATTAACCTATACCCATATAAAATAATAATATAATATAATTTACTGGCGATATGGCTATACATGAGTGTAGACGTGTTTTACTAGTATGGGTATACGACTTATTGTTACTTTGACTATTCCTTAAGTTGTTTTACTTTTTAACATTTAATTTAATTTTAGCTGTATAATAAATAGTATATATGTACATATTGCTTACAATATAATATGTAAATTATTATCGACTTATTAAAACAAGCGGATGGGTGAGTAGTGTTTATTTTGTAAAACATTCCGATTTTTCTCCGTATTTTATATTTATAATACAGTTACATTTATTTTTAAATGTTATATTTTATTTCATTATAACTTCGGAGCATACAAAAATATTTTTGATCTGTTCTTGTGCCTACTGATTTAATTATAAATTCTTTTCTATTATTTTCATATCGAGCGTGGAGTGTGCATTATTTGTAGAATGTTAGCAAAGCCATACGTAAATATTGCACATAACGATCAAACTACTGGTTATACAATGTAAAAAAAAAATACTAATTTTAGATAAAATATTGAATACCTTATTGAAGTACGATATACATTCACATATTATTCTACTATTTGATAAATTTTTTTTTTTAAATTTAAATAACAAACTAGGATTAGATGAAAAAAGGTATAGATACGGTTATTATTATTATTATTATTATACCACTGATGTATGCTAACTAATAAACATATTATGCAAAAAGTGATCAAGTGAAAATTGTTATTAATTTTAATTTTAAATAACATAATAATTTTTGTTTTCTTAACTTAGTCACTTTTTGCACGTTGGCAGCTATAATGTTGTGATTTATACATTCAAAAATTGACTTTTTAAATAATAAATTAATTGTAAAGTAATATAAATGTTTAAATTTAAAAATAAAATCTTAATAATTTCCGCTTGGTCATTTTTTCCATCACGTCGACAATATAATAATATAAGATATTTCGGGAAATCTATATTTTTTAGTTAAATATAAAGCAACATTGAAACACGTTTCACGTTGATTAAAATATTATACCAAAAATATAAGCACCTGTGTAGAATATTTAATGTCGTAAATAATAATTAGTAATACAACAATTTATCACTATATGTCTATATCACCAAATAATTATTCAGTTCAGAATTTTTATTAAAATGAATCACAAACCAACAACGACTTACGATTTTTCTAAGAAAATGAAATTGATATTACATATTATATTATTATTACTTTGTTCATATTTAAATATTTATTTAACGTAACGTAAACCATTAAATACTTAAAATTAATATAAGCATTTGTTCGATAAGATGCGTAATATTTCTGGAAATTCAATCTTATTTTATTTTTTATAAATACTCATATTTATGTCATTATCTATACAGTACTACCGATATTAACGATTAGACCGGAGGATGCCAACATTTTTCTTTTTATTAAACCAAAAAAATAAAATAAAAATAGAATCGGCCTGCAATTATCTTTTTTGCTGTAAACTCCACCCGGAAATTTCAGCTGATAAAAAGTATACAAATATATTGTAAACTCGGCCCGATAATTTCTACCGATAAAATGTAATAAAGACAAAACAACCATCAATCGGAAAATAACGCAATTTAATCCAAGTTATTAACTTTACTCAAATGTATGTAATTATGTTTCGTCGTAGCGAATCAAAAGAAATATCAAGAAAAATCTGTATTAAAATAAACCATTCAAATTTCAAAATTCAAAATTCAGAAAAACAAAAAAAAAAAACAACTGATATTTCCAAATGTTTGTATTTTTAATAATATGAAAATTAAAATAAAACTAAATCAATTTTGGAGGATAATGAGAATTGCCTCTTCGTTTTGCCCTCTGGTTATTGCTTAAATTTTTCATAAGGTAATTATAGTAATTATACATCAGACCTTTTGGACAATTTTTTTTTTCGCACCGAGTTTTAGTTTTTAGTGATACTGTGCGAATCATAAAAAGCTCAACTGAATAATTATTTTACATAATCTTCTAGTTAGTGTTTGGAATAAATTTAATACAAATTATTAACGACAACCCGAAGAGTTGATTATAATTAATTACAACAAAATATAAGTCTACTTCAGGCTGAATAGAAATACTAATTTATAATATTGTAATTGTTTATTTGATTTATTTTTCAAGATTTATAATAAACTAGCAGATTATCCGACTCCGCTTCGGTTAAAATTAAGTAATCTTTATTTCTGTCATTGCTTCAGTTGATATCCGTTTGAACACATTTACGATGATTTTTTCTTATGATTTGCCACTTCTTAATTTTGCGTCATGTTTTTATGTAAGAACAAAAAACTGTTGACCGATTTAACTAATGTTCAAATATCGACGTAAATCCAATATCTTTGAGTTCGATGGTCGGCTTTATGTGTGGACATAAGAAATATGTCCAGAATTAAGAAGTTTCAAATTATTAAATTTATTATTGTAATATCGTGTTTATAAGCATATGACTTTAATAAAATATGTTTGTAAACATTTTTGTTCTTCATGAGTGCTGACCTTGAACTTTGAATGTGGGGATAAAATTTCCGTGTTTTATCTCCGTTACACTATATGATGCCATTTTAAAAGCAGAGTTATACCATAATATTGTCGAGAAAAACCTTGAAATGAGTGCCACCGACGAGTCGACTTTTCAATGGTTCTGATGGTTCAGCAATTTCGTCCAATATAACACATCAAAGCTCGGATGCTTCAAAAGGTCATTTTATTTCCTGGCAATATTGACAAATTGTATTCTTATTACCAATTTTAGCAACACGATTATCGTTTGCGTAATCAATTGAAGCATCGCATTTCAATTCGGACATTTCTTTATGCCGTCAAGGAGAGTGTGGTAAATCAGGATTTCTCGTTAAACAATATTATGCAGACATCAGAGTGGGACTTAGAGGGGCTTAGCCTCCCTAACAAGCCCCCCCTCCCCCCGGAAATCGTACTTTATTTAAAATGTTATTACATATTATTGTTATTTGTTTAATAGGTTATTATAGACCTATTGATAGTGTAATTAATATCTATACATTTTGAACCAAAACAAAATTCATACGTCAACCTTTAGAGTATAAGAAAATGCACCCTCCAAGTCTCAAGTTTATATACATTTTATTGAAATTGATCCAGTATAACATTTCTAAGGATGACCGTTATTACCATAAAAACTCGATTTCACATCTAAGCACATAAACATATAATCAAATACTAAAACTATACAATAATTAACCAAATTATACCTAAATCTGGAATCACAAATTAAATTGTACCTATTGTTGAAGAACTTATTGGTTTTACAGGCTTTTCTAATTCTGAATGTGAAGATAACAATTACCAAACACCAACAAGTGAACAATTTAAACAGGAGACATGTGCAGGCTACACGAAACAATTGAATGCAGAAGGTAAAGCACTACATAAAAAATTGTTTTTGTTACTTTAAATGAGTTATACCTTTTGAATATGGTTAGGAAATTAATTAGACTATCTAAGTTACGAATAACAATTTATTACATATTCAATTATTATTATTGTCATTATTAAGTTTTATACGAGTGTCGTGTGACATTATGTGTAAATACATATCGTGAAACTATTTGTTTAGATAAAAAAAAAACGCGTATTTTAAATTATTTTGATTCAATATTTAAAGAAACTTTATAAGAAGTTTATTCTAGTTTTCTACCTTATGAACAAAGGTTCATAAAGAGTTCTAAAGAGAAAGCTTTTTTAGCATGGCTAGATGAAAGTGTTTTGACTTCCCTTTCATCCCCAACTTTAAGTCATCCTAGATATACAATATAGATCTATATTTTAAACACGGTGATTTAAAATTTGGAAATGTTGACAAAAAAAAATCGATAAATTTCCCGCTTCAATGATACATCAACATGTCAACCGACAAATCGAATGTACACTTTAATAATATCGTAGCACATACAATAATACGAATCGAACGTGTCGATATATGTTTTTGATTTTTTTTAAAAAACCATAGATTTCTGATTTTTCTGATTCTTAAATACGAACTGCAGTTTTAATTTTTTTATATATATTTTTTTTTATTCAACCAAGCTCGAGAATTCGAATTTTGTTCGCCACCGAATCTCGCGGAGCAGTCCACGGACGACGAACAGGAACTGTCGGAGGAGGAGGAGGAGGAGAGGAGGAGGAGGATGAGGAGGCCGCGCGCGACCAGTACTTGGCCTACCGGAACAAGGTGAAGGCGTTCCTGGAGGAACCGATGTTCGACCTCCAACCGCCGACACGCGCCTCGGCCGACGACGACGATGATTTCCGCACGACAAATGTGCGCGTCGACCGACTGGACAATTCGGTCACGGCCGACCAACTTTACGCGGCGTTCAGCCATTACGGCAAAGTGCAGTGGGTCCGCGTGTTTCCCGGCGGCTGCAGATGGTCTTCCAGTTCCGTCTACCCTTACAATTCGGCGCGAGTCTGCTTCGATCGGATCGAGTCCGTCGACCGTTTGTTAGCCGACCACCAGGGCTCGGGTTGCACGATCAAAGGCTTCCTGGTGAACTTCCGCAGGTCCAAACCAGGCCAATGACTTACGACGATGACGAGCGCACGTCCAATAAATAGGTATATTATACATTTTGATACACGTCATCGTGATGTGGACGACGTTTCTGCGCCTGTAACCACCTGTACGGTACATTTTACGTGACAGTGGTTGTGGTCACCTGCACCCATATTTTATCGGCGTGTGACTTAAGCCGGATTCACAGCTACATACGTAGTCGGGTGTCCTGTCGCACGATAGCGTGGTAACTATATACCGTTACAACTGTTATAGTAACCATATATTGGTTTAAAAGTTGAGCTGTAGTCCAATTGCCGCGGTGACTTGGTCATTGCGTGATACCAAAAGAGTATTACGTCCAATGACAATGCGATTTGATCGACCGGACACACGCGCGACGTAGACGTGAAAGCGATTTTACCGATTAAATTCAGTTGACAATATCACAATGTGGGTGGGTACTCCGCGGGTAGTCATGATTTAATATTATGGCGTCCACCCCGAGTTCTTGAGAGCTTCGCAAGGTGTCGGGACTCTGTTGGGAAGGTATGTTATACACTGCACGATTTTTCGACATAGAAAAAATTCTAAGTTATATATGACGTGGTGGGTGGTGGGTGTTGTACGCGCGTATAAACAATCATACCACGATAATTCACCATTTTTCATCATTTCGATATTGGAATTTTGTGAAAATTCCAAAAGTATTGTACTTTTTATGCGTTTTCTATCCGCAGTCGTGGTTTTCCACAACGAATCGCTGCAATAGTAGTTTTCCGATCGGCGTAACAATAAGCAATATCGACGACAAAAACTGAGATTTATTTTTATCGGCGAGCGTGCCGGACTTTTAATTTCCGTGACAACTAAAACTTGTTCTGCGTAACCTCACTGGCTACACTCCGTACAGCTTTTGGTTTATGCAGAATTGTAAAATATTATCGCGCCACATTGATTTAGGCAAATTTATGTGAAACAGTTCTATTTTTGCTTGCGAAATGGACCTGCGATCTCTACTGAGCGGTAATGGGTTGTAGGTATACAATATACATACCTACGCATGAACGACCTTATGACTTGTACGGTCTTTTATTTTGGGTTTGAGGAAATTTGCATACGAGTAATTCGGTAGCAGATTTTATTGAGGGGACTTTTCGTGTCATTAGTAATTCAGTAGTAGAATGATTTCAGGGAAGTTTACTACGCGATAAAAGGAAGAAAAGAAACACCTTTTCACCGCACTGGAGACTAGAGTATTCGAGCTTACACATATATACATATACAATACATACATTAATATAAATTTATCCATTCGTGAATGTATAATATTTACTCCCGCGTGTCTATATATGTCATATCATACTCGTATTATCCGTTTAGGTTAGAACTCGTTATTTATTCAATTTTCGGTCAGTACGTCCCAAATTCCACAGAACGGTCTTTATTGTGTTGCCGATTGTGCCCTGTACGATAAACCGAATACTTACGAAATGTATTCAGTTATAATGTAGCTTTGATTATGATATTGATTTTAACTATTCTCAATCATGCACGTAATGTAGAGATACAATAATATAATAATATAGTATACTTACAGTTGGTTCACTGTTTTTCATAGTAACTAATAATTAATTAACTGCATATTTCAGTAAAGTATTCCAAATCTTTTTTTTTTCTTTATTAATAAAATACACAAATTGTACGCAATAAGGCACAATAAGAGTATGGGCTATAATACAAAAGGAAGAAAATCTCGAATGAAGGAACCACCCACTGATGACACTTTCGTGTTCCAAATCTTTAATTATAATTATTATAAGTTACCATTTTCAAAAAGTACCTAATAGACTCGATAAAAATAGTATATTTATGACTTGGTCAACTGCGGAAATGCTCAGAGTGTACGTGTCGGCCGGTGTTGCTAGCTCCCGGATGGGTGACCACCCGGAATTTCAGCTTACAAATCCTTGACACACATACAAACGTGTTTCAACCAACCGTTCCCCCCCCCTACAAACAAAAAAAAACAGCTAATGGCCATAGTTTCCGAGCTTAAGCTCAATAGAATAAAAAAATAATATAAAATGTTAGATCATCAGTCTACAAAAGCTTTCGTCGTGATACTATAAAATAACCAACGTAAGCTCCTCAAAATACTACACACAATTAATATACTATTGTTATGCTTGCAAATCATATGATTATTCTTATAACATTACGAATTATAGATAATATAAAATATACATTTTACATATAAATATATATTACCAATTAGTAATTACTATACATTATAAAATAATATGTGTATTATGTGCATAAAATCAATACGAATTATTATAGTATTTATGTATTATAGTCTCTCGTACTGTTAACAGTGTTTATTGTTTATAAAAACATTTTTTCTTCTTTATAAATTATGAGACTTTATCGCTATATATTTTTTGTTTTTTTTTTTCATAAAAAGCTTCCTGATTTGATTCTGATGCTGTGAAATCTCAAAAATAGAACATTAAATTGCAACTTATGCAAAGGAATGGAAAATCGATACACAGCTGTCTTGACGTAAAATAACATTTAATTTTAAATACCAATTTCCATATAACATTTATACTTTTATCGAAACATCGAAATTTTAATCTCATTATATTTATGTATTTTTCAATGACATTTATCAATATTTTTCTTTTATAATATTATGTATTTCAATCTGATTATTGAGTTCTAATAAATATTTCTTTTTCTATAATTCAGACGTATATTTCTGCAATAAATATTTCTGTATATTATGTACCAAAATGGTTGTTGTTACATACGAATTAATTATTCGTATGAAACATTGTTCAACAATTATATTATATAGAACCACGAAAACCTGTGAAGTGACGAGGCGTTCCCGTAACTACGCAGTGTCATTTATCAATGGTCGTAACTCTGTAATTAAATATTATACTAATTAAATGATACATGTTTTTCGAATTTTCTGTGAAAGAATTACACATAATATATGCAACTGAATGTGGACTGACTGTGAATCATTGAATAAAAAAAAGACATTTGCACGTTGAAAATGGAATCATATATCGACGAAATCAATATTATGGAAATACCTAAAAATACGAAGTGTTCGTGTGGGAGTGTAACCTATATAGACGAAACATATCAAAATTTAACGACACCGATGTTAAGGTCTTAAGTTCTTGTTTTGTTTCGGAAAAAAATTGATCTGACATTTTGACAAAATTTTTGACAGACGAATTGTTTCCAAACCGAATGAGCTGCACTCCATAAGAAACAGCTATTATAGGTCACACGTTACACGTATATACGGTTTTATTACTAGTGATTTGATAATAATATTTTTCTTTGAAAATAAAGTGAATGTGATTGATTTAAAAAGATACGGCGTACTACCATGTAGTTGACATTGACGACACTGGTGTAGATAAAGAAAAAAATAACACTTCGATAATAATATCGAATGCAATTTGTCTGTACCATCTGTCAGTTTTTTTTTTTAAGATACGTCTTGCAGGACATTTTTCGATTCGTGATTTTCAACTACCTATTGGAGCTATTGTACCATAATTATTATATACCATAAAAACCACCACTTATTTTTTAATCAACCACCTGAAATCGAATCTCTGCATGAGTAGAAAAATACTTTTCGAATTCCAAATGTTAGTCCGGACGGACAGTATTTTAAAAATCACATTGACAATTCCACTATTAGCTCAACTTCTCGTTTTGCTATTACCATATGTAACACCGATAAATAATTTCAAAAGTATATTTAGTTAACATATGTTACATTAAATGAAAACTTAACAATTTTCTTTTATTGAAAATAATATATAAAATATATGTGAATACGGACGTAACAAAATTAAGCTCTACTCTATACTATTGCCATTGCGTACACCAAACGTGTATGTTGGGTATTGTAAACTTGCCTGCCAGGAGATCGACTAAAGATTACAATGAAGTTTTTATGGAAAAATCTATTTTCAAACTCTTCGACCATAGGCCCTCAATATTTAAAAAAATTACTTGTACTGATTTTTTCCCTAAAACTTCATACATCGTTTGATTTTTACACCGGAGATTTTCTTTTCCGCATGTCCTTAAGCCAAACTTCGTTGCGAATTCGGCTGTATTTTATAAAACCCCATCTCGTAATTGCAATTGATACATACCACAAACAAATTCAAGTATAATATCATACGTCTTTATCACTATATATACTGCAGCGATTGTGTATCCACCGAATATAAGTATTTCCATCGGTCTGTCTATGTCTGATTGCTGCTTCACATTATGTGAAAGCGCGTCCGTACTGCGGTCATATAGATTTGAAAATTCAAACAGTTGACCAACTCGCCTAACTTTACTCTAAACTGTAGACCATCAAGATAAAACCAAAACTATAAACATCATTAGACAATGTCTTGCCATATTATAAAAATGTAATACAACATTTGTATTCATCATAATAGTGACATGAGTTAATAATTATTGTATACATATCGTTCAATTGTGTAATAATCATGATAAAGAATAATATTGTACAATATATCTATACCATAATATTTTTGTAATCTATTGAAAAACTTTTTATTTCACGCAATCATTTTTATTTTTGACGTAACGATTTAATTGAAACCAAACACTATATGCATACATTTGTTTAATACCGTTATCATAGTAATTAGAAAATTAATCATCACAGATAATGCTATATGCATCGAAGCTAAGTCTTGAACATTTGCAAAAGGTACATCGTAAGTACCTAGTCATTTTTCTGAAATATTTATCCGATGTTCTTAGATAAAATCGGAGGCGACCCTGCAGTCGGTGTTCAGCTAGAATGTAGTGGTTTTTATCAGACAGAAATCCGGAACGTCGCTAATAAGTATACATAATTGCGAAACTTAACTAAGAAACGGTCCACTAAACGGTACACGTCATTAGGCCACACTGCGCAGACGCGTCTCGAATTACCATTGTAAGTCGAAAGGGGCGGTTCGTCCGCGGTCATGTAAATTTGTAAACACAATCTCAAAAGGGAATTGTTTTTAATAATTTATTTTTCAGATTTAAATAATTGGGTATGCAAGTGGTTTGACTACACAACAGTAGTGACAGTAGCACATAAGTAAGCATTTAACCTTCAATAAACGGTAAAAATATACCTTTTTTTTTATTAAAACTATACAGAGATCTAGAATAATTAAACGATTAATTATTAAACACCGTAATATTTTTAATTAATTTTAAAACATCCAAACTTGCAGTTGTACAAACCATTATTTTATTATTATTTTTTTTTATTATTTTCATGATAGGACAATAATATACTAATATTCATACAACATAATAATAATATAGGTACTTGCACTAGTTCTAAGAGTTAATTCGTTTTTTTTTCTAATTCAAAACCATTCGTAAATAGTATTATTACTATCATTTTTACATTGTTTGCTTACGTTATTTGTTCGAGACACTATTAATTATTACCTTTTAAATTTATAAATAAATACATAGCTAAAAATATAAAATTAATTTGATTTTTAATTTTTAATTTATAATCATAATGAATATTTTATCATTTTAAATACTGACAAGTGACAACGGATTTTTTTTAAGAAATTAAGTCTCTAAGATTGTTAAAATTACATGGTTTTACGTTTGTGGTACAAATTTGCATTTTAAGTGATTATCGTTTAAATGTAATTTAAAACCGTAGCTCGTAAGTGTAATTACGTTTGGCGCTTATAATTTATCTTGGTTACACATTTGAATTGAGTAGCATTTTGAACGACAAAAACTAAATATTTCAAGTACCTTCATAAAAAAAATATATATTTAAATTTGTGTTATACAGTATACATCTATTATAAAACAGAAATTATGTTCAGTACTAAGTACACTTTAACACAAAAAAGCTGAATTATTTATGGAAATTTAATTGATTCATACTAAAAAATATACCTTATTTTTTCTTTTAGTTTCGCAACTGAGGAAGAATAGCGTTAGAATTACATCTTAGAAATACATCACTGAAAAATATGATAACTATATTATACTACTACCCTCTGGATATTATTAATATTGATAATATTTAGATGAACAAAAATACTTTTACAGGAGAAAGGCCCACGCATTATGTCGTATTTCGATATTATTTTATTTTTATTCGTAAAAATCAGAAGTTTTTGCAGGTCAGATTATAAAACGCGACTTTTAATTTTACTTTAAATAGTGCTTGAAAAAGATTTTTAAAAATAACAAATATTGTGCATTATTCATATAAATATTTTAGCTTCTATAATTATAATCGGGCCTTGATCTGACCTGCAAAATGTTCCCTTATTTAAATATAAAAAATAAAACAATCCGACTATACTTATGGCGTGAGAGTTTTTCCTCCAAAGCTTGTTTTTGTACTAAAAACGCTCAGACTCCGATCCCCTTAAGTTATAACCACATTAATTTAATATTAGCAATACAGTATAAGCTTATTAGAACATTCTTATACTGCCATCATCTATGTATTAATCTTATATAGTTAGTCAACTAAAAAAGTTAAGAATTTCTTACATTGTTACCGCGATTATCTGGTGTTAGTGGTTTTCAACCTGTGGATCGCGACCATCAAAAGGGTAGCAAACGGCAGTTGGGTGATCACCGAAAGTAATGAACAAAATATGGTCTTTCGTGTAATGACGTCCAAAATAATATTGTATGTATTACAACGGTTTTGTAGTCAGAAACTCGTACTATTTTAATAGCCATTAATTTTATGATTGGTTTTGAGATGTCATTTTCGGCCCTCACAGTGATAAATACAAGACGAGCAAGTCTTTTCCACTTTTTATTTAATGGGATTGCAAATGGCGGATTTTCTGTTTTAATCCAACAAACGTGGGACATAGGAATTTAGACGTGTCTTCATTCCAACGAACCGATCGATCTACAGCTGACCTCATGAAATTAGTATAATGTTTTATTTTTGAACGTGATATTTTTACAATTGAATATTATCTAAGAACTACAATAAATAACTAACGGTGGAACAGTGTCGCTAAACTAATGATATGTTAACACGATTCATACGGTTTCAATATCACGTCCACCATTCTGCACAGTCAATCGAAGCAGAGTACGACATTCTGGACATCCAGACACGCTTTCGAACTTCCGGCAGGATGCTTGCGCCGCCGGTGTCTTGCGAGACTGCCGCTCTCGCCGAACGACTTGTCGCACATGTCGCACGCGTGCGGTTTGTCGCCGGTGTGCGCGCGCCGGTGCCTCGTCAAAGTGCTCCTCTGGCCGAATGACTTGGCGCACAAGTCGCACGCGAACGGCCTCTCGCCGGTGTGCGTGCGGCGGTGCGTCGTCAAGTGGCCGCGTTCGACGAACGACTTGTCGCATACGTCACACCCGTACGGCCTCTCGCCGGTGTGCGTTCGCCGGTGTCTTGTGAGACTGCCGCTCTCGCCGAACGACTTGTCACACACGTCACACGCGAAAGGTTTGTCGCCGGTGTGCGTGCGCAGGTGTTTCGTCAGACTGCTGCTCTGGCTGAACCACTTGTCGCAGACATCGCACGCGAACGGTTTTTCGCCGGTGTGCGTTCGCCGGTGTTCCGTCAGACTGCTGCTTTGGCTGAACCGCTTTTCACACACATCGCACGCGAAAGGTTTGTCTCCTGTGTGCTTGCGTCGATGTCTCTCCAAGCTTCCGTTTTGGCTGAACGACGCATCGCAGACGTCGCATGGATAGGGTTTTTCGCCTGTGTGCGTGCGCCGGTGCGTCGTCAAGCTGCTCCGTTTGTTGAAAGACTTGTCGCAGACATCGCACGAATAGCGGTTATGGTTCTCCATTTTTCCTGCTGATTCGCGAAGACTTCACTTTGCTGTCGGTAAACAATGTTTGTTTGAGACGATAATGTTTTTCGTACAGTTGTTTGGTTTCCACGCTATTATTGTGGTCATGATCGATTAGAGTTTACAGACGTAACGAGGTCTTTAAGCCAGTACTATTGTTTTATTTATAAAAAAACCAGTACCTATGCGAGTGGTTAACCAAAACCTCGGTAGCTCATAACCAGAACCAAAACTAAGACTTTTGTTATGGTTATCAAAACCGGTGAACAAAACCTGGATTAAAAACCAAAAAAACCGAAACCGCAAAATGTGTTATGGTTTTCGTCCCCGGTTTAGATATATAATAATAATATGGCCGATTGCAAACTCTCCCGATTTTAATTACCTCTAAACTCTACCGGGTCTACTCCTGCTATTATGCCAGACGGGAGCATGGCGTAATCTCTCTCGGGTCCACTTCAGTACTACTTGATATGAGCATGTTAACTCTCCCAGATCTACATATCCATTAATACTAAATTTCATTTAAAAAAAATTAAATTGTACAATAATAAAAATCAATGCGTTTAGCTGCTCTGAGCTATATTATTATAGTATAATACTAAACATATTAGTTTAATTTTTATGATAGTACGATCATACAAATTTCAAAAAACTTAAGGTTTGTTTTATTTTTTTCACTAAGATTTTATTAATGAGTAAGACAACTTGAAAATGTACTACAATATTCCTCGAAAATTGTTCTTACAATTTATAGCAACCTGAATGTCTCAAATATACATTTTTTTTTGTTGTACAAACATATTAAGTTAACATTTTGTGAACATTTAAATTCTGAAAATGGAGTGAATTTCCGGGCTTTAAAAAAAAATCTTTGAATATTTATAGTTATTAAAATAGTTTCCATATTATAAGTAAAATTATTTATTTTAGTTGGACGAAGTTTTCTCCAAGTTTCAATGGTTGTATTTTTTTTTGTCTTCTTCGGAAACCCACGTAAGGAAATTATTATTATAGCAATATTGTTAAATTTAATTTTCTATTCTCATGTGCCCGCGGCTTTTATTTTATTGCGCCATTGTAGTGAGTACATGTTATAGGGATTTAACTCGATTATTAAACTGTACAAATATGTATAATATTTACGCATGTACCATTGTATACATATACCGTTCACGTTTGAGTATAACGAATAACAAGTTAAATGATTGTACGTAGTAGTCACAGTTATCTCTACGGAGTAGATAACCGTGGTAATAGGTACTTTGAGCCGTAGTATCTTTTACGGACCGTTTACAAATTACTTATTCATTTAACGTTGAGATATAATATAAATTCTGTGCATGCGTGTACAATGCACGATGCAATATAATATGATATAATATAATATATAAAATCATTGTGTACCTATAGATTTTGATATTGATATACGGTCGATTGACGATTGTATTGCATTGTTCGACGTACTATAGACTATAGTTGGGAAAATGAAAAGTGGCCGCTATAAGTGATAATATTAATTTATGTTAGCAAACTTTTTTTTTGTATTCGAAAAGCAGAGGCGCTAAAAATCATATTATACAACATCATTCTATAATACATTTGAATTAGGCGACTATGTCTAAATGTAATATTTAAAAAGGCGCGGTCTGCGAAATCGTCACAGAAATTCACCACCAGAAGTGTGTGCGTCGGCGGCCACTTTTCATTCTCCCGACTGTAATCGGAGTGAACACGATGAACGGGCGTGTTATTTTAGTCACGTATTATTTTTAATTATTATAATATTATTACCTGTCTATTTTGTGCAGTCCGAACACGTAAAAAACAATTTTCTTTCGTATAATTAAAATACGCGTAATGTCATTATGCCTATATAAAAAGCTACATATATATTAGTCGCGAACACGACGTCGAAGAATATTACATTAATGTTATATCGGTGACAGTGCAGAGGAGTGGTCATTGCCTTTATTGTAGCGTCCAGTGTCCAAGTCCGTAAAAGAAGCAGTTGTAATGAATACAGTGTTGTATGTGCCGACAACGGACGGAGAATCCCGAGTCGCAGTCGGATATATTCAGCGGCGTAGCCTGGGGGAGTGGGAGGGCTAAGGATGTTATAGCCTCCCCCTCCCCATTGGCTGTGTTGAATTTTATCAAGATAAGTAAAAAAAATAAAAAGTGTAAATAAAAGACATATTGTATTTGTATAGTTAGCCCCCCCCCCCCCATAAAAATTTCCTGGCTAAGCCACTGGGTATACATTGTTGTCTTGTGTAAAACGATAAAAGACAGTGTTAACATGGTCATAAAAGCGCGTTGAATTCGAATAGACGTTGAAAAATAATTTGTTCACCGTGTGCGTATTATACAGCTGAATATAATAACAGTACAAGGTATTCAAATGTTTCGGTTCCGACTTGGAATACTTTAAAAGTCAGCTGATATTTGAATGCACTCGACGCGGTATGTCGTCTTATGAAATGTCGCCACACCATATAGACGAGATCGAATGCCAAAGTTATTTCGTAAAACGATTCAGCCGAGTAATAATCGTCGCACCCCTACCCCGTCCCCCCCACGCTATCCACGAACAAATAAAACAGACGCCCTTTTTGTTCTGCCCGGCTGATTGCTCCGGCGTTTATCAGTCATCGGCGCGAACGGCTTTACACGATATGGCGTGTGATATTTATCACGTCGCATAATTTCTGGGACACAATTTGCTCGGAAATATTAACCGAGTCGGTGCGGAGGAGTGTGTGACGCGTATAATATCGCA
Organism: Sitobion miscanthi; assembly: GCA_008086715.1. Lineage (NCBI taxonomy): Eukaryota > Metazoa > Arthropoda > Insecta > Hemiptera > Aphididae > Sitobion > Sitobion miscanthi. The sequence goes on from CM017797.1 coordinate 2,599,759, forward strand.
TTGTACGCCAAGTATTGGAACGCGTTTATTTATATTATTCTCTCCGGCTGTGCTCATCGAAAAAAATCTGTTTTTAAAACATGCGTTGGACTATATGATAACACAATCAATGATATCGTGTACGTGTGGCCTGTCATCTGTTCTGAATACGATACCTACACCAATGCGGGCGCAGAAGATATTATTATTGTAGAGCGTTCAATGCAATTATCTTCGAATATTGTAAGTTTCGTACGTCTTGTGTACCGCGCACACTTCAACACGGGCGAACGCGTTTACTGATATTTGTTTTCTTTCGTATAAGACAAACTCATACCTACTTGCACGATATGCTGTACGAACTTCGTATTTCGATATAAAATATAATAACTTGTGATGGGAGACGATACGGCGGTTCCTCAATAGTTCAATGATTGCACGATGTCGGGGTACCTATTTACTGTATATTATTATATAGGTATGAGATATCTGCAGCAGTCGTGCACCGGCGTGTAATAATATGATTTATCGGCAAGTACATTAACATTTTCGATCTCATTCGCTTTCGTGATTTTATTTTTTTCAATTGCACGTGTAATATTGTACTTAGTGACTGCTGCGGATACGGCACGACAAGGGTTGGTATAAAAAGTGAAAATAATCATATAATATATTTATTGAAAATCGCTTCAACACAATATACCATAAAACATAATATATTGTATCTCTATCGTCTATTATATTTGCGCGCATAAATGTTTCTTTTCGTTTGCGTAAACAAATTCACGATAAAAGAACTTCTCTTAATATTATATCGTATATATTACATAGCAGGTACCAATCGTATTTGAAATCTTCTGGTGCATGATAATTTTGATTCCATTTCTCAATTTCACTTATTGGAATGTATCAAAGGACCAATAATACATAATTCATTCTCGTGCTATAGTGTGACTTACACCACAACGTCGAATTTCAAAGCGTAGTGGTATTCCAAAAAAACAGAAGAACCTTTAAGATTCTTGTTTGGTTTTATACAGTTTCGGTAGCTCACGATTGAGTGCGGCGTATACCTACCTTTTTTCAAAAAGCACCCGACCACTACTCGACTGTTTTTATGAACTTCATCATACTTGTCGGGCAACATAATATTGCAAGCACATCGCAAGGTTTATTTTCACAATACCGTAACAACGATACGTTTCTAAAAAATATCCATCACGTAGGCCGCCTTGTCAATGGATACCTAATACATTATTTAATATTAACCTAACATATAAGCACTAAGCAGTTTTAGATAAAAACGGGTTTGATTTTGTATACAATCTGTAGGTATCTCATTGTTAAAAAAAAAAGTTATTGTTTGTTATCAATAATATACCTAGTCATTATATTTTACTGTATATTTTTATTTAATTTAATAATCTTGTGACATAAAGTCGAATACGAATAAATAATGTGCCTTACCTATACTATATTAAAGCTATTTAAATTATAAAGTTATAAGTTATTTTAATTGACTTAATACATATTATATGATAATAAACATATGGTCCAATGGCCGGTACACTTTATATATTATGTTTCATATTTTTGTTGTGGTTCAATACCCGACTGATAAAATTTAAAAGTATTTTGTATACAAAGCAGGTAGACAAAATGTGACCCAACCGCCCATTTTCCCTTGTTATATTCGTGTTGTGTGTACCCGGGTGCCTATAATGGTATAATTTATAAAGTTAAACTATTGAAGACCGTGTACCGACGTTTTATTGTTTTAATAAAATATTTTCCATATTTATGTACAATGTATACATAATCAATTATATTTACATTTTTATTAATTGTGCATAATCCTTTTTTTTAAGTATAGACTATAAATCATATTTCAAATATTTTATCAAAAAAAAAAAAATGTATTTACTAAACCTAAACTACATATATTTTATATAACCATATTTTAGAGCATTTAAAAAAATGGCCGATACAATAGTATACAAATTTCTTGAAAATGTACTATTTTTACATCGCCCCTCTTTGCATCAAGACACGGGCACATAGACATGCAAACAAACTAATGTAAGTACTTGTGTACGTCTCAATTCTAAGTCTTACTCTAAGATTTGTCTTTCATTGTTATCACGAAATAAAAAAAAAACACTATTACTTCTTTTCCATCGACTAATATGAATTAAGTTTTTAGTATACGCGTGGTAGGCATTTATTTTTTCCCTCGTTCGCCAAGATATGATTTTTTTAACGGTTTGTTTATCGTATCTAATATTATCATCGACACCCCGTGAATTGCGTAATATACTGTCGAAGTTTTACTCTGTAAACGAGTCATAACTTAGAAGATAATTATTTTTAGCAAATAAATTAATAATTATATTAAGACCATCAATCGTTATATTTAATTTAGAGCCGATTCTTATACTCGATGTCCAACAATTAAACTGTCGTATAAATATCAGTGAATGAGTGTTTGCGCTTATAACTTAACATAGTACGTTACTTGCCTTAATGCTGGTCAATTTCCAATTTCTTGGGCTTATTGCTTTCCAATTATATATTGACATCCAATTTGTCATAGTATTTATTTTTTTTGTAAAACGCATTGAACAGAGTAAACAATTTTTAATTTTAAAACTATGTTCGCTCAATGATAAGTGTTTGAGTATCGAGTGATCTTATAATATCTTTATATATAAAAATAAGTGTACATTTTGAGTAAATTTTATAACTCGAGATCCACCAAACCGATTTCGATGAAAATTTCAGGGCATATTAAGATTGATATTTAGATGGTTTTCGTGAAGTTTGTATGCTGTGTAATAAGTAGTTCCGGAGTTATTGCCTTATAAGTGCACACCTGGCGACACGGCCAAAAACACCAACTACAATACACTTATTTTTATCTATATATATAATCCATATCAACCATTAAAAAATAAAAATTTCTATCGTAAATCTCAAAATTCCTGTTCGAGCACCTACCGGGGGGTGATCACTTCCCTTTTTAAATTAGCCTATGACACTCGCAAAGAAATTGGCTCTGTATTGGTGAAAGAATTTTCGAAATCGGTTCAGTAGTTTCGGAATTTATCCCGAACATACAAACAAACGCTATCATTTTATATATTAGTATAAATAAAAATGAATGTTTGTGTGTAGATTCGACCTCTGGGAAGAAGATTTAAAAAGTGTTAATTTTTTTTTTTTTTTATTCATCGGATTTTAGTACGGTTGCGTTATAGGCTTTTGTATTAATTGATTATATTAATCCTCCGCAGGTGGAATTAAGTAAAAATGACAGACTTGGTACAATTTTGATACTTTAGAGTTAAATCATACACTTACGCACAAACAGCACGGGGTCCTCGATCTACCGCAGGTTATAGATTGTCTACCTGATAATATACTGCTGCGAATCAGAATTTGTATTCCGGGCAGCAGAAAAGTTAAGATAAATTTTGAACACCATACACCGGATATTAACGGGCAACGAAATGCCAGCGGGATCAGCTAGTTATGTATAGTATTATACATCTTAAAATATTATGTTAATAAAATTATAGTTGTTAAAAAATAATAAGCTAATACGCAGCTAAGGAAAAAGAGAGTCTTATCGGGCGAGCGAGGGGAACTGCTCGGTCCGTGGACGACTATTGTAGCATTTATTTGTTTCTATAGAACACCGTTGAAACGACACTCCTGAAAAGGTCAATTTGTATTAAGTGAAGACATCTTTTGATCCAGAACCTTGTCGCATATTAAAATATTTTTAGGCGCTATCGTGGTGGTCCGTGCAATAAACGGCTAGGTAAAAACGTAAATCATACGAAATATAATAATTGTACGCCTACAATATATTACGATGGAAATAATTACGATCCACGTCAGCGCAACGATATATTATACTTCAAATATATATGTGAATAACTAATATATTTGAAGTATAATATAATATTAACGAATATGATGTGTTGTGGTGAGATGCACACGCTATTTATTACCGGCATCTTATATACGGTCAGACCGACCACGTACCTATGGGGGTGGTGGTGTGTTATCCCCCCTAACACAACCCTCCCATTTCTTTTCGTTTAATACAGTTTAATATGTAGGTTTATTGTATATATATAACAGCCCACTGCCATTGGTTCTTCGATGTGTGCACCAGGAACGGATCTGAAGCTTATTTAAGGGGAGGAGGTGGACAGGAATATTGATAAGTGACATACAATGACGTTGCAATTTAGTGAAAAAATTCTTGAATTATTATGATAAGTAAAACTATTATTATGTTATAAGTTTTTGTCGCGGACGAACACTGGCAGGAAAATCAACTGGTAAATATTATAACTAAAATGTATATTAAGAGGATTGAAAACGATGTTCGTGTATTTATCTGAAATTCTAATTTTTAACTCGTTCCTACCTACATTTGTCGTAAAATCTGCTCGAGATCAAATTTTCCACGTTTTGATTTTTTTTTTAGCAAAAATTGAAATATGACAATTTAGGGAGAACAATTTAAAAAATGGGGAATGAAGAAAAATTAAATTCTGTTTTCAGAATTTCTATCGCTCCACTAGATCAATCAGTACATTGGAAATATGACTCATCTAAATTCCAATGTTGCACGTGTTTTAGATAAAGACAGAACATCACATATTTAAATTCACTTTAGGGGAATGGCATCAATCAAATTTAATATGGAAAATACCTTAAAACTTACAGTAATTTAATATATTTGAATTTTTTTTAGACGTAAATATAGAAGATCATCTTGCAAAGCGACTAAAATCTGAAATTTTTAAATGTTTTTATTCTAAATGGCTGGTCTTTTAAGGTTGAATTTTACCGACCAAATGACATTTTAAATTTAATTGTTTTGATTTATTAAAGAAAAAAAAATTTTAAATCAGCATTTTATTCATTTTTTAGAATATACTAATATTTTTATCAAAAAAATTAATATAAATCAGACAATATAAAATGAAATGTACAAAATCTCTTTAAGAGTGGCAGTTTTAATGGTTACTGCGAGGTTTCTGATGTATACTCAAGATATACATACAACTTCTACATTTTGGCTTTTATTCGCTTTAAAGGATGATCTCCGCTCTTTTCTTGTAACAGTTTTTTTTCAAACCCGTTAAGAATTAAATCTTCAGAAAATCACTGCGCGTTTTAAGGTTTTTACTTTTTTCCACAAGAAATTTGATCGTTTCTCTTTCCTTAAGATTAACAGCACGACACAAAGGTTAGCACAAAATATTTATGGGTTTTATTTTGAATACATAATATCAAATAATTTAATAACGTTTATAGATTTTTAAACCCTCGTAACGTTTTACGATGGAGTAAAATTGTTTAAGATGATAACACTAGTTATTAGCGTTAACGGTCGTCGGTCAATCTACAGACTGTAAAAGTCGTATTACAGATTCTCAAACGTTCAAGCACGAAGTAGGTGCCATGGTTTTAAGTACACTATAACATAATATTATCATGTTAAATGAATCTGTTCTAGAAAAGTCCAAGGGCGGGACGACTCTACAACCCCCTAGCCGCACTACAGCGATAATGGCTGTTATACTCTACTGCGCTGGACATACTTGTAAGTACGGTCACTTATTGTTCTGAATATTATCACACTCGCACGGCGAATTATGTGCGACTACCGCACAACGACGACAGTGCTTATCAAACAACAGACATAACGTATTAATAATGTATTATTATCACATCCGATGTCAACGGAATTAAATGTTAATAAAGCGTAGGTAGATGGGTACTTGTACCGGAAATATTAAAACAGTATTTACATGTCTTCAGAGCAAATTCTATACAAATCCGTGTACGTATAATACCTTTAAGCGCGGTTTATATTATTATTCAAACGTATATCATATATAATAATATGCATATATATATAAACATTGTATCATATCATAGTCGTCGCCCGAGCGCATCGGATACTTCGAAAAGTATAGAACAATATTACAGAATCGTTGCGCCCTTTGAGTCGGGATTTCCAGTAAGTCTCTGTGTAATGTATTAAATACTCGACTCTACTAATTAAGAACGAAATCAGATAATACCCGAGTTCCCCATCATACCCGCACGAGTATATAATGATTTATGGTAATATGCGTGTCGTGTTACGCGAGAACGAAGTGCATTTACAATTTATAATATTGCGAGAGTTCCCGAGAAATGATGTGATATTATGTTCGTACAGTATAAATTTAAAATCTGTGCCCCGGCGCGGTCCGTGCACTCGACTGCGAAAAATGCTCTCCGAGTGAACACATCGGCCGGTGTCGCCAGCTCCCGGATGGGTGACCGCCCGGGATTTTCGGCTACAAATCAAATCCTCGCCACACGTACAAACGCGTTTCGATCGTCCCCCTGCGCGAACGAAAAAAACAACAGCTAATGGCCAAAGCCGCAGGGCTTAAACTCGATAAAAAAAAAAATTTAATATTTGTCACGGATTTACCTTGAATATTGTATTTTACTCGGCGGCGCGGTTTTTTCATAATAATATTACCTAATCGTCTATACGAGAGTGTCAGACGCACCACGCCGACGTACAATAGTTGTTGCAGGAATAGGTGTATGCGATATAATATTCATCGTAACGATTATATTATTATATGTACCGACAATAGCGAAGTGGTAGTTTTTTCGTTTTAAAAAAATAAATATATACTCAGTTATAATTGACGAGTTTTTAATATGGCTCTTTACGGGTGTACCTACTTGTAATAATAAAAAATTCATGAAATTCGGTTGTTGGAAGTGTATATGCAACTGACGTTGAGACGTGCATGACATTTACACCGATGTACAAATTTACATAATATAATATTTTTTATTCTGTTATTGGAACTTGCATTATGTATCATTTGTATGTCCCCGCAAGAGAATTTGCACATCATTTTTGTCGAGCTTCTTTACATAATATACAGTTTTTTTTTCGTTTTAAATATTCATATAGGTATAACGCAAATCATTTGTTCAGTAAATTGAAGTAAAAATAATTTTTTACATTGTAAACCAACGATTGAATTTCTTAAAAACGTGAAATGTTAATATTGTACTCGTTTAGCATTATCGGAATTAAAAACAAAAAAGATTTATTGCTATTCGTGTCCTTATAAGCATTATAGTATTATTAAAATTATTATTTATGGCCAAACCTAATACTTTTTTATTAATTTTAAAACATTTTTTTCTTTACAAAATGTGTTAATTTATTTTTATTCCACCATTGCCGTTAAGAGGTTATCCCCAATGGCCAGACGGGCTATTTAACTGTATATGATATATATACATTACTATACTTATTATTGTAATTATCTCGTTGGTGAATATAAATATCATTACTATAATTAAAACGATTCCACTTAAATTCTAACTAATTATAAGTCAATCCCATAGCTGATATGTATTAACTGATGATAAGTATTAACTGATAAAATCCGATGGTTTTGTTTTTCTAATTTTATACAAATAAATAATAATTATTACTTAATTATTTATATTTTGAATTATTTCTGATCTGCCTCCTATAAGCTTATAACCACGATTGCAGTTATTTTATTAAACAATACCTACAACAAAAATGTATATTTAATGACAGATGTTAACTACAGAAACAATATTATGTTTTCAAGTATTAACAGATTTTTTTAAACGTTAGTTAAAACATTTTATACGCATGAATAATATATACAATGTATGAAACATTGAAACGTTTAAAACCACTTGTTTAAATCACTTTCCAGTCTTGGTTATAGGTAGAATACGCACGTTAAATGTCTGTGATATAATCTCGTATCATATACGAACTGACGTCATCACGATCACTCTTAGTTGGTTAAAAAAAATACTTTTTTGATTTATTTTGTACAATATTTAACGATATTGGTACCTATATTTATGAACATTAATCTTTATTTATTATAAACAAATATATACTATTTTTTTTGAATTTGGATTAAATAAAATATTATACATGATTTTCAACAGGTGTGTTATATGTTGGAACAGACGATCGTTAACACCAGATATCTCTCCCCGGTAAACCTAATATTGTAGGGAATTGGGTTTGTGCGAAAACGGAAGGAAGTAGCGATAACTCGCGAAGAGCAGCGATATGACATCACACCGGGTACGTACCTGTCGATGGATATGGCCATCAGGGTGAACACGCTGGCGCATATGGACAGGACGGCCACGAACTGGCTGATCTTGCAATAGGCCGTGCCGAACGTCCAGTTGCTGGTCAGCATGTAACTAAAGTTTACGGACACGTTGAGCGTGGACACCATGGCGTCCGCGATGGACAGGTTCACCAGAAAGTAGTTGGTCACGTTCCGCATCCGTTTGTTGGTCATGACGATCCATATGACGATCAGGTTGCCGCCCGTGGCCACCATGATCATGGGCACGAACAGCACCGTCCATGCCAGCTGGTGCCACCACGGCAGCTCGAATTGGTTGCTGTCCGGCCACGCCGCGCCGTCGGTTTCGTTGCTGGTCGAGTTGGGCCCGCCGAAATCCGATCCGTTCATGGCCCGCTCCGGAGAACCTATTTACGCACAAGCGAAATAAAATAATTATATTTTCGTCATCGTACAACACTATATTATACTTCAGATCGCTAAAACCTCTACGAATCCACACAAGCCAAAGGGAAAATAGCAGTAAGTACATAATAATATAATATAGACAGTGGCGGTTCCAGGGCTTAATTTTGTGCGGCGAAAGTTCAAAAAGTACAAAACTATAAAAGTAAAAAGTACATTGTTATATTCATCCCTTCGATACGTCTCAATCCATCGATGAGAAATAATACTACGATAACACCTTCTTCACACATATTTTTAATATAAAAACTAACCATCAAAATATGATTTCAGGTAATCATCCCTTCACCGCGGTTTCGCACAATAGTCTATGATCTAACCTAGCCTACCCGAAATAATTATATTTTCGTCATCGTACAACACTATATTATACTTCAGATCGCTAAAACCTCTACGAATCCACGTGAGCCAAAGGGAAAACAGCAGTAAGTACATAACAATATAATGTAGACAGTGGCGGTTCCAGGGCTTAATTTTGTGCGGCGAAAGTTCAAAAAGTACAAAACTATAAAAGTAAAAAGTACATTGTTATATTCATCCCTTCGATACGTCTCAATCCATCGACGAGAAACAATACTACGATAGCACCTTCTTCACACATATTTTTAATAAATAAACTAATCATCAAAATATGATTTCAGGTAATCATCCCTTCACCGCGGTTTCGCACAATAGTCTATGATCTAACCTAGCCTACCCGAAATAATTATATTTTCGTCATCGTAAAACACTATATTATACTTCAGATCGCTAAAACCTCTACGAATCCACGCGAGCCAAAGGGAAAATAGCAGTAAGTACATAACGATATAATATAGACAGTGGCGATTCCAGGGCTTAATTTTGTGCGGCGAAATTACAAAAAGTACATTATTATATTCATCCCTTCGACGTCTCAATCCATCGACGAGAAACAATACTACGATAGCACCTTCTTCACACATATTTTTAATATAAAAACTAACCGTCAAAATACGATTTCAGGTAATCATCCCTTCACCACGGTTTCGCACAGTAGCCTATGATCTACATCATCATAGTCATCGAAAGTCATCTCCCGCGTTGTTATGATCTAATAATCATCGTAATATTATAACTGCAAGACAGATGGAAATGCTAATTTTTACGTTAACCGACGTACGTGAAAAAATATAAAACCGCGGCCATATAAAACAGTCCCGGGAAGAGCCATCTATTATAATATTATTATAGTGTTGACAGCGTTTGCAGGTGACGTAAAACGTCATTTCTATTGAGTATGCAAAAGTTGCGAACAATGCATATAATATACAATGTATATTTATATACACGTCATACTGTGACTGAAAAACATAAAAACTGGCAATGGCATTTTAATGTCATATAATAATTGTTTCACGTCGCACTGTTGATGAGATTTAATTTATAGTAGTGCAATACTCATCTGAAAATAAACAACTCTTTGGTAATAATATAATATTAATGGCATATAATATAGTCTTCGATGTTTCATTAAAACTGCTCGAACAAGACACTATTGATATCTGTTTGAAATAAAATGTTTAAAACAATCGCATCTACATCACGAGAAGAAGAATTTTTTGATCCGTGAAATTATATTTTCGACGCAGCGACATATTATATTATTCATTATAATATTACTATATATGTATAGATTAAATTTTAAGATTCAAATAAGTAGGTACCGTCTAAAGAGTTAAAATAGAATTTACGTGATTTTGAACAAATGTATACGAAACGTTCACGTTCGTTTAAACTAAAACGTTTGGATTGAAGCATCAATGAAAAGAATCCCGTTAATGGATCGGTTTTCGTTAGTATCGTAAATTCAGAACCGTCACAAGAACCTATACCAGATAATTAATAATACGGTAACCAAAATCGCGATTAAAAAAAAGAAACTATTCGAATACTTATATAGATTGTATATATTTATAAATTGGCCGTATTATTACGTGCCTCTGAATTTACGAAACGATATTGGAATAATATCAATTATTTCCATCACACTAATGATCGACATATTATTATCATTATTCATCTGAGTAGTGAGCAGTAAAAAAATGGGAAACTTTTGTAAAATCACAAAATGTAATACATTCATTCTAAAATCAACAGAACACGGTCGGTGATGTTTCTTCATATTTTCATATCTTCTCTAGACAAAACGGTTATTTTTTTTTTTAAAACACTTAAACGATTTTTTTACCAAGAAATAACTCAATTTAGGTTAATATAAATTTTATAGAACATAAATATTGTATGGATGCAAACGTTTTCGAAATTCTGTATAGAAAGTCATGACGATTTAAGAAAACGCACAAACCATTCGTAAGAATATTGTTACTATTAAATATTATTTTCTAAGAATACATTATTACTAGACGTACAATCAAGCGTACTATTAAGGTTTTATAATAACTTGGCAACATTAACTCGAATAAAATCGTACTGCGTATATGCGTATAATATTTTATAAATTTATAGTGCGTATATTTTTTTTTAGAAATTTGCGGGCGGATGTGCAAATAATATACGAGCATAATGAAGATGAAAATCATTCTCTGAACGTGACTTGGGGGACACAGCGAAAGTGCACGTCGAACAAAGATGTAGCTCACAATACAAAAAGTCACTAAAAATATTCATCGCGAGTTCTATATAATGTTGTGCGTTCGATAAAAAAAAGCATAAAAGTTCACATGAATATTGTCTGATATCTGTATACATAGTTTATTGTTTTATACACAATTTCATCGTAGGCGCCTATGGGGTACCTATAGCTGATTACACGTGAGTTTTGGTAAAAATGTTTTTCACTTGGATATATACATATACTCCCCCGTATAGGTTATAACCATTATAATGGTTACCTATATGTTGAATATTCGCAATAACTGATGCGTAGTGTAAACTCCTGTTGTGCGTAAGTATAGGTCGTAGGTAATATAGAAATACGGCAATGGCTGAAATCACATTGTTTTAACGCGATAATATTATTATTATGTCTGCAGTGCTCGTCGATGGTGAAACACCGAAACGTATTTATATGTAGTACCTACCTATTCGCTTTTCAACATATGTATTTAATCACCACGTCATTACAATATGACGTCGATTACAATTTTATTTTGTCAAGATATTATGTTTATGAAAATCCTTACTCCCGATGTAATCGGAAATATTTATATATTTTATATTATATTCCACCGACTTTTTTTAACGGTAAAAACATATTATATTATAACATACACGCTACATAATAAATATTATGCATTTAAAACTTAAGGTTATAAAAAATGTAGAAACCGTCGTCCCGTTTTACGAAAACTATAAAAAAAAAAATTGTCACGGGCATCGTAAGTGTTTAAAATATATATAATATATATACATATTTATTTGATTTCGCATCACAGACCACTGCGGGATTCGGCATCAGTTCTCAGTATGTATTAATTGTATTACAACCGGCATTGCGAATAATATTTATAACAAAGTGTAAAAATTCGAACGTACCAATAATAATTTTAGTCCGTGACCGAAAATATTATGACCGAGGTGGTCTCCGGGAAAATCGCACAAAAGCGATGGAACACCGTGATCTGAACAGTTTATCGGATTAACCGACTTTACGTAAAATTTCCCGTTTTTCATTAATTTTTTTTTTTTTGTTTTTCTAGACGCTTTTGAAAACTATCGGGTACTTTTGACCCCCAAAGTACCACCTATATTCAGTTTCTCGTCGAAAAAGATACTGAAGTCAAAAATCGAGGCATTATTTTGACTACTTACCGTCTACACAAACATAAAAAAAAACACACACATCATCGTAAAATCAATATACGTTCATCGCTCCACTCAGAATCTAAAAGGAGTTTTGAAATGACAGGTAGATACAGTTAAAAATAAAATAAAATGTATACAAATATTATACTTGTCTATAATAATAATTACATAAATATATTAAATACAGGTAGAAAATTATGCAATGGCTGCAGGAAGTACACAATCTACTTTTGATGTGAGGCACTAACGTTGAAAAAAAAATTGTGTCCACATAACCGCGAATAAAATTTTTTGTAACACGAGTTGTGCACATATAGAAGGAGGGATATTATTTCAGTATTTTGTTAGGACGTGTAAATTTTTTTATACATAATTTAAAATCTAACTAATTTATGTCCTCGAAGGATAAAAAAGAATTATTTTATATGTTAGGCACTGTAAATTATTGTAAAAAGTAGAGTACAGAGTAGCGAAATTTGCATTATAAATGTACGAAGGAATATTTTACTGTGGTATCACATTTTCTAAATTCTATCACAGAAACAAAGCAGCTAGACCAGCATCGCTTTAAAACAATTATCGTGGCGCTCCCAATTACTTGGTTTATGGTTATATACGTCTTATATGTAATATAATGGGATCAACGTATGTTGTTTACCTACCTAGTATATATGGTATATGGTTAGGTGTGTATAATGTATGTGGTATATATATATATATATATATTATAGTGTATTATGTGATGTGTAGTGTATCTAAAATATACGGCTTTTTTATAGATAATATTTAAGCAATATAATAGGATACATAATACAATTTTGAACATCTTGATACTGGTCTGGTAGTAAATAATATAAGCCGCAGTACCTTTAATCTTATAATGCAAGATATTTTAAAGAATTTAAAATATTTTTAAAAGTCTTCACGGAACTTTTTTATTCGTGAAAATGTTTATGTAAAAAGTTTTTAAAAGTTAAAAATTAAATTAAATTAAGAATTAAAGTAGGTGCCTATTTTATGGGCACTTACGGTGTACGCGCTCACCTATTAAATTATTATAAGTTTTTAAATTTAAAAAAATTGTGATACTTCAAACATCTGGTGAATTTGATTTTCTTTAGATTTAAAATATAATAATAGGATTCGGAAAACCATTCTGACCGGGCACTAGATTGAGAACCCAAAATCAATTAAATCCACGCACGTCTCATTTCTTTCATTTCATAGTTTTTGTTGTTTTTCAAAAAATATCACGTGAAGAAAATCGAAAAACTTTTAGTTTGTTTTCTGTTAACGATTGGGAATAACCGTTACACGATAGCTAGTGCGTATTACCATATTCTCAAATAACATTTCGATATTAATATAATAATATAGGTAATATTGTGTTTTATTCCAATGACAATATTATTATACCTTTTCAGTCGGTGGGATTCGACTACGGGTACGCCAGTTTATATATAAGTGTATAACGTTTTTAGAATTGTATTAATTGTTTCACATAGGTCGTTTTGAGCACTCTCGATAACTATAGGTAATTACGTTAACTATGCTATTGCAGTTATTACTTTATTTCGCCCGTTTGATGTCAACGCGTTTGGTGTGATGATTACTATTACAAAGGCATAGGTATTATAAGTATACTCTATATGGCTGGTCGTAAAATTGACTTTATTATATTATGACTGTGCTGTGCGGTAACCATACTGCTGCGTTGGCAATCATTATTATATAGGTATAGGTATAGTCTTGCGCATGCCATATTTTAATTTAATATATTATGTTTTAGGTGGGTGTTCTACGGACGGTAACCGTAGAACAAACGGTCTACTGCGTGATATTTTGATGTACATAATAATATCACAATGACACGAATCGGCTGATAGAATCTTTGACGTGCCCGAGGCAAACGTTCGTTTTTACTGATGGGCGTCTCTTCGGGCCCTGAGTCGTAGGGTATAATATTTTATGCAAACAGCGAGAACTGACATTGGTGTGCACCAGTAGCAGGTAAATATTATAGGCGATACGAACATAGGTCGGTTTTTATACGACTATAATTATTTGTCTTGGAGTCGTGTACCTTTATGTGCACGCGGATCGTAGAATAAGAGTATAATATATATGGAGGCCATACAGTAAAAACGTAAAGAAGTTTGAATTGGTATACGAGTTTACTTTGCATCGGTCGAAGCATATTTTTTTAATATATTTAATATTGAAAATTGACAAATTTATAAAATTTATATATTTATTCTCGTCAAATTATTGCTACAGTTGAAAAAGTACTTGGACCTATGCAAAGTAAACTTGTATACCGATTCAAACATATTTTAGTTATTTTTAAATTGAACAACTAGAATTGCTTTAAATGTTGTCAATCGCTTAGGTCGTTATTCCTGTGTTCGACGTGTGTCAGACAAAGACAGAAAATCACCACATCCAATGCCCTTAATGTAACACGACAATAATTATTCCTTTTTATTTACTAACGACTGACACTTGAAACATCAAGTTATTTAATCGAATATAAACCGCTATCCGTCTTGTATACGCGCTCTTCATCGTTAATGTGCGATAATATTATGTATTAACATTTAACAGATTGCAACAAATCAATGACCGGTCATTACCCCATACAAACGTAATCAAATTGTCACCAAAAATAAAATACACACAAAATGTAATAATTTATATAAGGCTATAATGATAAATAATAATAAAAAAAAAACCAATGATCTGCGTATTTGTCATATACACATATGTTTCGTATTTGATGAATCTTTAGTTTTAACTACGTAAATTTAGATGCGCATGATTTACAATTTTGATACGCCATATTCCCACACCAATAGACCCCGTGTCATAATAGAGACAAAAAAGAAAAACGGAGATTTTCGTTTAGTTACCTAGGTATAGGTAGGTACTGTAAAAATATACAAAATGTATTAAATTATATTTTTTTTTTTTTGACGTAACGTTAATAAAATATTATATATTCTCGTTTATATTAAATGACGCCATCGTAAATGTCCGTTATTGATGTGGTATACATTATATCACTATAGTAAATTTGACCAGGCGTACTGTAGATATATTATTATCTCTTACAGTCGCAATATATTAGGCCTGACATGATAACCCAGTGGGTCTGAATGCAATAGGTGCGATATTAATCTTTGAAAAAAAATTATGAGATGAGGGTCGAGAATTGGCGAGACTGCCCGACTGGTATAATCACATACTCTCAACGTCAGTTGAACTCTAAACGTTGACGAAATTATATTAATTTGAGTGCGATAATTTATGTCACATTCAGACTAGCAAAGTAGGTATTCAAATAAAAGTATTTTAATACTTTTTACATTCAAGTACTCGGTAGTCGGTACTATATTTTTATTTTTTCCATATATTTACGGAACAATATTCAAACATATTGCATTCAAGAGATAAATTTTGTTTATTAAATATAAAAACTGTTTTTACTAATATTTAAAAGTGTTTGGTCAACAGTTATTAAGTTAACAATATATTGGACGCTCTTAAAAATTAAATTTATATTTTTATCCATTAGAAGCGTATGCAATAAAGTATGCACATAACGTACCTAATTCATACTAACTATTCATTGTATATTTTTCCATATAGAAATAATATGCATAATATAATATGTCATAAGGTAGGTACCAAAATATTAAAATTACATGTCCATGGTTGTTCATAAATTATTTTATCCAAACACTCTTCGATAATTTGAAAGCTAAATAGAAAATAATTTAATGAAACAACTACTATAATTTGTATTGTTTTTATTATTATTATTATTACAAATAAAATATACTAATTAGATGATTAATTAATATTCAGTTATATATTATAAGAATCAAGTCGACTGGAAAATAATCACGCCGAGTGCACAACAATACGCATTTTGTACCTATCAAAGGTATGTGGTTTGATACTGCCTATATTTTTAGTCATTATAAATTAGTTGTATGAGCTATAGAAATTTAAATCATCTCACCGAACACATATAGCATGAAACAAAACTCAAAATATTGCAAAAGTTATAATTTTTCAGTTAAAAGTAAAAACTTGTTCTGTTATAATTTTTAAAAACTAAAAAAATTTTTATGATATTAAATTATGTGGACGAAATATTGTACCACTAACAATAGTTTTAAAATATCTCGTCTGTACGTGTATTAATAATGAGTAAGCAATTTTGTATTATTTGGTAAAAAGCAATGAAGAGTCGTTATTATTCAAATAAAGAAAAAAGATGTCAAATTCACAGCAGTTCATTTTACGGTTATCGCAGTATCGTATTGTGTCATTATGATGATCTACACAAAAACTTTTAGAAAGCTCTTAAGAAAAAAAAATTGTTTGATGTACAGATTATCGTGAAACAAAATTGTTTATTCTATGGATTCGGAGGGGGACTGCACTGAATAATTTGTTACACATAAAACTATAAACATAAAAACATGTTGGGTAGGTTTAGATTTTGCAGTTGTTTTTTTTTTTTTTTTAATGATACGTGTGGCGAGTTCTTATATAAATTGGCAATTTTTTTTTTATAAAACGATGGTAGATATTTCCGATGAGATTTATTTTTTTTTAGATTTTGACCTGAAGCGAGTTATGTGTTGGTCTTACAATGATGACTTTTATGTGTGTGTATGTTACCACGTTTTGATAGGAAAACAATTCTTCAATCATATAAATCGAGGGTGGTCTCTGGTAGAACATTTGATCAAGTTGGTCTATGGGTATCTGTACTCTTCTTAATAATTGGGAAAACTCACAATAATCAGCGACAAGGCTGAAATATTTACGCAACACCAGTTTTTGACAAAATTGTTTTTTTTTTTTTTGTTTTCAATTCAGAAGAAATGAAGGAATAAATCATAAAGTATTGAAATGATTACCTAAATATTTATATTAGTATTTTTATACATCATAAAGTTCAAAAATGTTATTACTTTTTTTTTGAGATGATTTGTATAAACATTTTAAAATTTATATTAGTTTTTTCAGGTTTTTTCGATTTATATATATTTAAATATATTTAATATTGTCGTGTTCATAAAATATAAATAATTTTAGCATACGACTATTATTTTAAATTTTAATGTCGCCTCTCTTAAATATGTATTTATATTTAATTTATAAAAACAACTACACAAGCATAATATTTTCAAATAATAAAACACACCGATATAAAGTTCAGGTTCAGAAACTTGTGCTGTACCGTTCTCTCTAGTAGGTATTATGATGTATGAAGTTTATTTACCTCAGGAAGTAATATTTTTGTATGATTGATTATTTAGGTATCAATAAAATTACCATAATATGTATGACCGATGCACATTTTATAAGGCCAAACGTGTAACGTTGGTTAACAATTTATACAAAATGGATTACATCGAAAAGGGTGGAAAATAACGTATTGTCTCAAACCATATTCATGCTATATAACATGATATATCTAACCCCTTTTAGTTTGTTAATCATAAAATGAATCGTAAGTCCAGTTTTAAAAAATTCCACATAAAAATGCACCCACTGGTTTCTATATTAAAATTTGGTAAATTGGTTAGTAAATTAAAACCGAAACTCCATAGTGACGACGTCACATACAAATGTCATCACGACTGAGAGTTAAAATTAATATTTGGTGATCTTCCACCTTTAGGTATCTTACTAAATATATGCATTAAATTCTGAGATAAATACGGAAATCATTGTATGTTTATTAGCTTTACCAATTTCAAACCGTTATTTCATCATAAAAATTATAATTTTTTTTGGAACACTTAAATATGAATATTTCAAAGTAATATTTAAAAAAAAAAAAACAATATTTCATCGCATTTTCGTTAAGTATTAATGAATCAACGGTATAACATTATTGTTGATTTGCACACCTACCTACAGTATAAAATTTAAATTTTAAATAAGTACTAATAAACAGCTTACATTTTCACCAGTAAATTTCATAATACTTGAATGGTTTATGGTCTGCTATTTAAGCTTAATATGTTAAACTTACTTACTGCTTACTCATGTAAAAACCAAATTATGGGTCACCTTAATAGAATCGGACGTTTACAACGAGTGTTAAAACTTAAAGATTAACATTAACTATATATTATAAACTTTACAGTTTACGTGTATAGTTTGGTGAGTCCAAATATTTTGAACAAAAAAATCGAATTAAAGTATTTGATTAAACATACAAAATATAAAATTACATTAAAGTATCGTAACTATTATTATTATTATTATTATTTTTGTAATAGCTTTAATCCCATATATAGGTCATCTTGGTAGGTAGTAATATTTTGAATGAAAAAACGACTGTCATCATTTGTATGTTTTTTTCTTATTTTAACTTCGGACACTTGTGCCGTGAATTATTTTTCAAAAATATAATATTATAAACACTCGATATATTAGTTTTAAATTGTAATTTAAATTTTGAATATAGATTGGGAATTACATTTTTAAACAATAAACATAAATTGTATTGTTTATTATTTTGAAACAATTTGTATTGATAGATGTGATTTTACTGAATACTTTTAAAATATAACACCGAACAAATAGTTCAAACTAGATCCATTATTGACTTAAATTTTAATAAAATATCCGGAAATATTCTTACAAACTTTTAATGCTCGGATAAACGATGTTTAAATTATTCTATTTTTTTATAAATAAATAATGGAATATTAAAAAATTTAAACGTCAGTATGTCATAACCATATCCTAATTTAGAACTATCCTACCGAACGTACCCATATAGTAATAATTACAATAATTTATAAACGTTAATTAATTTATACCAGCAAATTTTTAAACGAGTATTATCATAATACCAACTTGAAAAATGAGAGTTTGTTTCATGTTTCCAACAGACTAAAATAAGCTATTTTTTCTCCATCTAGTAACGGCATTGGCCAAATGTATTATTGTTAGCATAATACTATGTATATTATTAAAAATTGCTAGATTAAATAAACGAAAAGGAAATATCGGATGTGTGGTGACTGATTGCCAGTTGACTTGACCGGAAATGTTAATTAATGTACTGGAAAAATATTGTTAGTACCTAAATAGTTGTTGTAATAATAGTATTAATAAAAATATATTTTTTATATATTTTGTGAAGTTGTGTACTAAAATAAAAACACCAATTTTTTTTTGTTTTTTTTTTTAAAAAAACGTTAAAATATATAGTTTTTTTTCCGAAACTAAACAAAGTGTATGCAAAATATGCATTTTAAATTTTTATTTGTAAGGTCGTCGTTGCGCAAGATGGATTTATAGCTTAGTCTGCTATAAATCGAGAGCATATAAAAAAAAATTGCAACCCCTACAAATTTCCTATATAAGTTATTAGCAAAATGTGTTCTATCTACTGCAGGGAGGTAAAGTGAACACTAAAACATATTAACATGTAGTATTGCCGGAAACATAAATCGTTCGTACAAAGTCCGAATAGTCGTTGCAGGGGTGTTAAATCGACCATCGATCAAACCACATAATAATATATTATAATATCCATATGGTTCCAAAGTCCTAGCGTATACCTGCGTGCGTTCTACAGCGGTTCAAGTCTAAAAACCCGATTAATATACAGGCACAACTGTTTCCCTTCTGTCGGCTTGCCGTCTACCGTTTAATTTGGAGAATCTGTATGGCGTAATCTGGAAAATGGCCCAGCGAATGTCTGATATAATAGTTTGAATTGCCCGTGCGAGTTCCCATGCCGCAGTCCTGTCCGCGGACACGATGGAAACCGTGACATACAGAGGGCCATGATATATAGCGTTCACGGCTATACGCAACGAAACGTATATACCATCAGTATACCGCACATACCCATAATATACCTGTGTTATCATCGTCTCGACGCGTGCTCCGGATAAAATTCCACTCCCGAGATTGGTTTGTCCCGCGCGCATTATAATTTATAATTGCACAGCGTCGGTGTATCATCTCCCCCGTGTGCATTATTTGAATATTTCGATTTGCACGGTGTTACGATGCGCTTTGCCTACTGATACTGCCGAGGAGGAAACACTGCACGCCGTGTACCTACCTGTACGATTCACGATAACGACCAGGCCGATTGAAAGCGTGTACACCACTGCGTATCATTGTGATATGCATCGGTGTATAATATTATTGAGTATAATGTTAAATTATGAACGTCCATACTGCAGCGAGGCGTATTTCGTCCTATTTGTACGCATAATATATTAAAATATCTATATGTAGTTCCAAGGTCCTAGCGTACGCGTGCGTTCTACGGAGATCCAAGTCTAAAAACCTGATTAATATATACAACTCTTGTCCGCGGACATGATGGAAACCGTGATTTACAGCAGGCCATGATAGTGTTCACAGCTACCACGAAACATATATAGCTACATACCACATATAATATTCCTGTGTTGTCATCGTCTCATCGCGTGTTTCGGATAAAATTCCACTCCCGAGATTGGTTTGTCCCACGAGTATTATAATTTATAATTGCGCAGCGTCGGCGTATATCTCCCCCGTGCATTATTTGAATTTTTCGATTTGCACGGTGTTACGATACTGATACCGTGGAGGAAACACGATATACTGTGTAGGTACAGTGTACACACACCTGTACGATTCACGATAACGCCGATTGAAAGCGTACTATACACCACTGCGTTATTGTGATATGCATCAATGTGTATTGTGTGTAATGTTAAATTATGAACTTCCATATACTTGGAGGCGCATTTCGTCGTATTTGTCCGTGTACATGGCATATTCGTCAGCCGATCACGTATTATATACAATTTTTAATATAAGTGGGTACTAAACTATCCATTACCCATATTATTCTCTCTACGTTTTCAGACTTACGTAGTTACGTATGCTGACATTGGCACTCACTTAAAAGTGTATTTTCTGAATGTTTATAACGGTTCCTTGCACAGCGGTACATTACTATTATAGTTGGATACCAGAAATACATACAAGTTCGTAACATTATATTCTGCTGCTAAAATAATATCAAAGCTTATGATGGTCGCCGGGCTTAAAAAGATCAAAAAAAAATAAATATTATATCAATGGCTACCTCAGAGTTCTAAGGAAATGAAAACATGTTTGCATGCCGGTGTTTTTTATATAATTCGAGTTTAGGTAGGTTAAAAAATATTATAGTGATTTATTTATTTATTTTTTATTTTTATAAGAAATATACAATCTATACTAGGTAGGTACTTAGCATAATAGGTATGTGTGATAAGATACTTGAAAAATTACATGGTAGACGTGATTAAGAAGTCACCCACTAGTTAGTGTAGAGTGATGGTAATTTATAAAAATCTAACATACGGTTATGGGTTATCTAAAATTATGCAATTGAAATTTTAAAAACTTTTAATAAGACTCTGGGCCAGGAATCCGTGCCCGAAAAATTCCTCCACACCGGGAAAAACCAATAATGATATAATATGATATTTAATACAAAACATATATGCTAAATTGATAAACAGTATTGTACGCTGTTAAAAAAAAAAAAAATTTTAAAGCTTTAATTGATTATAGCTTATAAGTTTTACCTATATAACTTGTGTCTCGTATGATATACATTTAAGAACACACTATGTTGAGATACGAGACACCTTCCTGCTTTTATATTATGCATATTATTATTATTATTATATTATTAGTCGTGTGCGCGTTTTGTGCGAAATGATGAAATCATTTTTCTTCTCATATCGGTTTATTCTTTGCGATTCAACCGTAGTCATTTAGTGGATTAACTTTCCTCCGTCTATTCACACTTCTAAATGGATTGATGCAAACATCGTATTGGCTTTTGCAATAATAATATGATATTGATATTTTTTTTTCCTGAAGGTACTTTTAATGTAATACTCTTGTGTATTGCTACGGATACTTACTTTCAAATTCATATATAGTAACGTATATCGCATACAGAGCAAAATTGTACTAAAGAAAAAAAAATGGACGTCTAGTCGGTATACAATATTACGAGTTATATATATTTTTTATTATTACATAAGGTGTATAAAATATTATGTACATACAATAAGAATAAATGTCTACGGGTTGTCTGTTATGGGGATAACATTCCAGTCATAGTTTAATTTTAGCCGGTGTGTACTAGTTGCGGTCATAATCAAAAATTACATACTAGTTGCGGTCACCCATCAAAAAGGTTACATACTAGTTGCGGTCACTCAAATAATAATAACTAAGTATACTAAATATATAATATAATATAGTTTATATAATAATTAAATATGAAATTAATATTTGGTTTATTATTTAATTTAGAAAAATTTATTTATCAGCATTACCGTATCAAAAGACGTAGGCACAATGAAAGCAATATTCGAAACTATGATCGGAGTATACAATTTAATCTATTTTATTTATAAAGTTTACAGATAAGTAGTGGTGTTCCCACATATATACGCTGTGTGCATTATATCAAAAAATATGTTTATCGTATAATATACATTTCGCCTGGAATTGGAGTATAATAAAGCTATGACCGCAACTAAGATATTACCTAAATTGGCGTGACCGCAACTGTTATATCCGTTTATCTCAAAAATCGTCATGACCGCAACTAGTATGCAGCCATTTTAGCAATACCTTTCTAGTACAATATGTATTGTTTGCAGGTCCTATATTTGTCTGTTCAACATTTTTATATTTCAAACACTGTCCATCGTTTGGTTTTAAAGTTATATAATTGCCGTTTAATTTTCACGCATATAATAGTTGAACACATTAAAAAAAACAATTAATAAAATTATATTATGAAATATGTATAATTTCCCAACCACGCCTATAACAATTAACAAACAATGTATTATTTTCAGATTTTTTTATTTTTTTATTTTTATATATATATATTATTATTTGTTTAATATAGAGCTGGAGAGATGTTTTCTTTAGATTCGTTTTATTATATTCTGTGCTTGAAAAACATTACTGATCAAATACACCTAGACACAGTTTATATATTTTGATAAATTCCGTGACACGTGTTTGCTTAAGTTCAATATTGACTTCGTATTTCGATGCATTTTAAAAACTTTCCTCGAACCAACATTATATCTCTATGCTTCTGACTTCCGAGTATATATAAATTCAATAGAGGTTAAAATTTCAATGAAAAACATCTTCAATTGTCTGGAAAGCAAATCGGTACGGCCGCCCATTTTTCCATTATACACATCTAGGGAGTGAAACAATTGTTTACAGGGACAATGTCCTTCGACCCTGCCGTCAGTGTGCTGGGGTATATTAAACCCCAATATGTTAAGATAATGTGTGATTATAGAACAAGTGATTGGACTCGGTAAACATTTTTCTTCCGTAAAAGCCTTATTTATCTACAGTTGTAATTATGATTAAAAACAGTTTTTGTTGATAAAACATAAGGCGTATGAAAAAATAAATAGATATCCCAACCATGCACATGGTGACAACACGGAATATATTAAATGTCATAATATATTCTGTGGTAGCACCATGGCTCTGGTTGTCAATGAATCTATTTGTCATTCCTCGATCAAAATATGACTCTACTAATTTTGTTTTAATTCCGAGACCTACTCAAGGCGGTGTCACTCAACAAGTTGAGGGATGTTTTCGATTTTAATCGTTCGAGTCAGCCAGTGGCCACGTCGGGTGTATAATATGTGGGAGCTCAAACATATTATGTGCGGGATATCCCTAGTAGACTGCAGGGACCTAAAGTGAATATCGGTGGATCTAAGTGACTCGGCATAATTTTGTCTCGGGATCTGAACGACTCAAGACCGTTTATAAATTCTTATCGGAATATGGTTACCGGGGTCTTGATGACGCGGAATCAATTTGTCAGCATATACATATCGTACGTTTAGTACTCCAACACGATATCCACGTGTGTTTGTTAATTATTCCGTTTTTTAGACAGTTTATCGCGTCGAGTACCTAAGTCTCGGAGTGGAGAAGCATTAGATCGCGTATCGGTGTACTTCAGTTCATGAGTAATAATAAAAATAATATATATATATATACGGTGTGTCGGTGTGTGTACAAGTTGTGACACAGAAGTGGGCCCGAGAGTGCTTGAAAAGTATATTCGCAGCAACCACACGTTAAAATAATACAGGTCGAGTTTTTGTGTACCTTTATATTAAATATGGCCACTGGTAGATTGCGGCACTTCATCACATATGTATGTATATCCAACGCGCCTATGTACAACTATCTATATATATATATCTCACGTGTGTATGTATATAATAATACGTATGTGTGTAACCAAGTTTTAGTGCTCCCTGTGCCGCGGACATGGGTTATTCGATTAGCGCAAAATGAATTACGACCAATTTTCTCCATCGCCGCCCGAGTACACCGGCTGCGAAATCGGGCACATAGAACGGCCGTGGTGGCCTTTTTATAATATTTCAGGGTCATCACATATTACGTCCGATATTGGGTATGTTCCGTGGCGTGGTCAAAAAAACATTTTGCTCGGTTTTCCCAGTCATAATGACCGAGCGTGTCAACAGGTGATACGCAGGTACAATAAATGATAACGTCAACGGCTGGACGCGGACGACAAAACGGGATATTTCGTTATTGTTTCGAGCAGACTTTCGTCGCAAGTGCGATTCACATTACTATATCGTCACGGGTTTGTCAAATTTTTTTTTACATTCAATATCGCGCGATCGCCAATGCCTATATATATATTGTGTGAAATAAACAATAATTCGTGTGCGAGAGGGCGTCGGCGTGGCGGTTTTGGAAAATCTTCGAGACTATATTATATATATATATACAGCTGTTTTTCAATACGTGCCGCGAATTTTCGATTAGCGGCACCGACTGCGTCTCGGCATGACGCACCCCCCCCCCCCTCAAACACACACACAGCAATTCGCGTACGACCAGTTGACGGGCTCCGTGTGTGGAAAATATGTCAAACAATATTACAGTCGTACGAAATGTATTGGTTTTGTTTCGGGGGGAGACTAACAAGAAAACCACGTCATAATCACGCGCCGAATGCAGTGTATAGCCAAGGCGCACATCGACAGCAACAATAACTATACTTGTTAGATGTGTTTCTCGTTTTAAACAACCCAATACGTTATAATGTGTTTAATACAATGCGTGTCTGGTAAGCCCAAAAATTGTGTGTTTGCGGCGGTGATATTGATAAATAATAATATTACGGTAACGTGAAAATATCTTAATATTGATGAATGATGAGTGATGATGACACTTAACATTAACGAAATATTCGTAATTTGTAAACGCAAAAGGACCAAATAATAATTTATTTTAATAAAATATATCCTATTAAGGGTAGAATAGAGATGTATTTACTGGTATTGTCGAAAAGTTCGAGTTTAGTTGTGAAACTTTCAACATGAGACAATAATCAAAAATAACATAAAGTAAATCAATATTAATTGTTATTATTTAACTATATACAAGCGTTTAGTTTATGATATGTTATACTATTTTATATAGGTACTGATTATAATATATTTTACTTCGGTAGGTAAACATAATTTGTTTGATAGAATTTAAATTTTACGTTCCGTTTAGAAAGCTCGATAGTTCATAAAAAAAAAAAAAAAACATCTAACTGCTATTATAATACAATATTATAATCATTGATAAGGAAATCTACATTCTGATTTATTGTGTATTTAAATATCACACTTTTATCAAGTTAAACACACATTGGCATTGTTTTACATTGCTTATAACTGAGACTATTTATTACACAAAAATTGACGTAAGAATCAAAATATCATAATATTTCGTTAATAATCTGTAATTGTGTATAATCGGTAATATTTACATAAACATACATATTTTATAAACATTTTAAAATAGGAGAAAACTTTTAAAATAAAAAAATTAATTTTATGCTGCTACGAGACGAATACATTTTAATAAAGTTAAAATTAAAAAGCAACGAAATAATTTTTAGGCTATAACGCATCTTGGTGGTGTCCACTGGTAATACTAAATGGCCCTAAAAAATATCACTGCCTGTTACCTATTTTTTATTCGATCTGTGCTTACATTCAGTGTTACCAATATGGTTTACTTGAAAAAATCTAAACCCTACAGTTTTCATTACACATTTATGATTTATAAAGTAAAAATAGAATAATGAAAGATAATCAACTGAATTTCCATCGGTACATTTTATAATCATATTTAGCGCCTTTAAAAATAAAATAAAATCTTTTGTTAAAGTTCCGAATATTGCAACAATATGCGATTAATTTAGTATACCAATTAAATATATCTGTCTCTCTCTCTCTCTCTCTCTCTCTCTCTCTCTCTCTGTATATATATATACTATACATATATTTATAATACATTTCTTTGTAATAATCAGCGATGTATATAATTCGTTTTTCCTTATTAAAACATTATCTAAAAGCTCCAGTTGAATAAAACTAAATGATTATTTAAACTAGCTAAATTATTGCATTCAAATTAAACTTGTTAAATACTCGTTGCTCACTGTAGGCACTTGAACCCAAACATAATTTGGTAAAATTAACAAATACTATAAATAGGACTGACAAAAAACATTGTTTTAGTTTATTATTCTAAAAATCTAACGTGAGCGATATGTAGTAATACGTTTTACAACAACAACGATTAGTTTTAGTTGTTTATTTTGAAAACTTTTTTATATAAGTAAAGGCATTTTCACTAATAATATTTAGTCATTATATTTTAATTTTTATTTAGATTTAAACTTAATGTAAACCAAGAATTAATTTTTAAATTTTTAAATATTTTTTTATCTTATTGTATAAGCATAAAGATGAATAATTACAACATATAAATGTGTTATCGATTGTCCTAAAAATGCAATTTATTAAGGATAATTTTTTGAAGTGGATGGATATTTGGACAATTTTTATTTTTTAATTAAAATATTATGTGACATATAGATTTAGTTTCATCAACCATTTCGTGGACCAATTGACTAGTCATCAATTAATACACTATGTAAGGTATGTGTGCGTATTTATACAAATACTTATCTCATAATATTATATTATATTACTATGGACGAGTTTACCCTCGATCTCCCTTTAATGTATTTATGTATTATATGTATGATAATACATATAAATTGTTCTCTTCTACGACCTACTATTTCCTACTATTATGCGAATAAGAGACTATTTTGAGTTTGAAAAAATCTCGATAACCACTAAACCAATATTGATTCGGTTTTCCCCATTTTTATAAAGAGAAAGTCTATTGACTACTTTTTATCCCAAAAAATCAACCCCAAAAAGGTTACTAACACACGCGTTATTTTATTAAAATGTGAAGTCTAAATTTACTTTTATTTATTTATGGTTTAAAATGGTAACACTGGAAAAACCAGTGGTATACAAAAAACAATTCTAAGCCGAGAACGTCTGTCAGCTTATATAACTAAAAAAATTTTTTATTTATGTTTCTATTAGTTATACGACAGGTTGAACTAATTTGTATTGAAACCAAGTCATATATCATATTATTTAATACACCGAATAGGTATTGCTCAATTTTCATCGTCAGCGGGCCTGCTTGAAATTAGTCTAATATTATATGAGACGGACTATGTAATTAAAATAATATAGAAGTAGGCACGTTTGACGTCTAACAATGTGTTTAAGTAAAAATAATATTTTTTTGTTAATAATATCCAATCTCATTGACGTTTTAACTTGAAATACCAATAAAAATAAACTGTACATTTGTATTTTTATGGTTATTAGGTTTCAATTAGAAAACTTTTGAGCAGTCTTGTATTAAATGTTATGCAATTGCAATAACAAAATAATGATTCGAAAAATTGGTGCAAGTGTATTTTCGAAAATTTTTAATTGCTGTAAACTTATGGAGATTTTTTTGTATTGAATTGTCAAGCTTTTTGATTCGGTATTATATTTTTTAACATCAATAAACATTCTAAAATTACTAATGCCTATAAAGAGCTTACAATTAACCAAACTATTATCAAATAGTCATATTGAGTGTATATAATGTAATTATTTAATAATAGTGGATTGTTTCAATTTTCTATGATTAGTATATTTTTGAATTACAACAAAAGAACAAAAATTGAGGCAAATTCGTTATTTTACGTTCGAGTATCCAATATCCCAGTTACCAAAGTAGAGTTGGGTTGTACTGTTACTTATTATATTATGGCTGTGTACGTATATGAATTATTATACCATTTTCCGTATAACAGTGAAAGCTCTTTAAACAGGCCTGCGTAAAACGATCACCACGAAAAATTGAACGTTTTAAAATATTAATCTGCTAGTAAAATTGTTGTGTTCTATAGAGAAGATTTGCCGAAATATCCGATAAATGTGACTTCTCGGTGAATTCAGCAGAGGAGAATGAGTGCAAAATATCCAATTCCTCATCACTAAAAGTCTACCGAAACGATCGAGATTTAAATCGAGGCTTTACCTTATATTGCAATATAATTTTGTCTCTTCGTATAGTATCGTTTTTAAATAGTCTAGAGTTGGCAACTAATCCGATTTTTTCTTAACGTGACTTTTTATTTCATACTATAATTTGTATTAATGTATTACTCCACGTCATATTGGATCACACACCCTTACCGTTTCATTTCACCTCAAAAAAATATTTACTTACACATACCTACCCACCCTCACTATCGACTGATGTGATTAGCCGATAAATTAAATTAAGACCACTCCTTCAATTTCTTTATTCTATAAATATTGTATTATGTTTTATCATTATTGTTATAAATATTGTTAATAATGACTTAGATATCATGTACAAACATAATATGTTTTCAGGCCTCAGCATGCCACAAAATAAATAAACATTAAATTTCGATTTTTGATAGAAAAACTAGTGAGTGCGATAAAAACGTCTATATATTATACGGTCTACCCACTTCTGCCACCGCGGTTATGGTATCCTATCCTGTTCGTACAATTCAAACAATGAACGAAAAGGACGAACGTGAAAACCTAACCACACGCAACCATACACAAATGATACAGTTCCGAAGTACGAAATTCACAGATCACTAATCCCGTTTTATGTGGGTATTAATAATTAAAGCCGTTATGTTTATTATATTATTATGAACGATTTGTGTATAATAAAATAATATCCCGACGACCGTATTAGAAAAACAAAAATACATTTTTTCGGTAATCCGCACACGGGTAGGTACTATAAATTATTGACCATGTGTTGGTTTGTAGTTTGTTATTAATTATATGGGCGTTTTAGTTATAAGTGTTATGACTGTTATGAGTGCTAAACATCGTTTGTTATTTAATTAATAAACACGTTGTTCAAATAGGTATATTTCATATGGCACCTAATCGGAAAAATATAAATGATTGAGTACTCAAAAGTCGACAAGGTAATCGAATATAAAAACAATTGCCTCGACCACAATAATAATTTGAACATAAAAAATTTAAACGCTGGGAAGGGTCACTGTCACAGCATGGGTACAACAAAAAAAAAAATTATACATTTTTCAGCTCTCCCGTCTTTTTCGGACTAGTTTACAGACCATATTATACTCTGCTTTTCCGATGCAGTCGTATTTAAATTCAATCTAATATTACGGTTTCGGCACATAAGCTTCATTGACATCGCAATTCCTAATTTCTTTACAATTAATCATAATAATATTTATATTTTAATACATATTTTTCTGTTACTTATTCGCATCGGGTACTATACACACAATAATGTCGCAGCTCATTAATCATATTTTGCATTATTGACCTTATAAATAACTACTATAAAAACTAATAACTATACTAACGTCAACCGAAAATAAGGG
The DNA here is from genome assembly GCA_008086715.1 of Sitobion miscanthi. Taxonomy (NCBI): domain Eukaryota; kingdom Metazoa; phylum Arthropoda; class Insecta; order Hemiptera; family Aphididae; genus Sitobion; species Sitobion miscanthi. Next base: position 2,630,119 of record CM017797.1, read on the forward strand.
GTGTACAGTAAAATGTGTACAAATATCCATGAAAAAAAAAATATTAAAAATTAGTTTCATTAAGTAATATTTTCTCTCGGAATGGTTATTTTTGCTTTAAGATTCACTAATTTATAAGTTTCAAATAATATTAAAAACGTCGATGAATAATTTAATTTCTATACATTTTTCAAATGTGAAAGCCAACCACCGTGGAGAAATGCAATGCAATGCAACGGAAACTCTATAACCAAATGACTACCATTTGTCGGGTAAACCGGAAGTTGACTCGGGATCGTTTTTCGAACGGACAATAATTAATTTCAAATTGTAATTATACATTTATTACAAATACAATTTATTATGTCATAATATAGTTAAGTATTATAATTATATTATTGTAGTAGTTCCGGCCCATCGAGTTGCCACTAACAGCCTGTTTTTAATATGTTAAAATGTAAAAAAAAATATAAACATTATATAAATTTTATATTACAATGTTATCAAACTATTTAATAGTGTTCAAAGTCGATCAATTAGAAAATATCGTAGGCATATGCTTTCTTTATTGTATTCATATTAGTCTTTGCGATTTGTCTAGATTGTATACCTAGTGAGTAGTGACTGAATACTGCCAGGTCCGTATTTGACATTTTTTTTTTTAAATTAAATTACCTTATTAACAGCATAATACAAAGTAAATACGATTTATAATTTCTGATTCCCCTAAATTTTAAGAATGAAAAATTCACATTTACAAATAAAAAAAATTAAAAATGTTATTTTTTGGTATTTTAAACTTAAAAACAGTATTTCGAAGATTTTAAGTTTTTTGACCATACCTTCCAAAAAAAATTTCACCGACTTATAATCCCAAAATACGCGTTTTGAAAAAAGAATTCACAAAAATCGCTTAGAAACTAAACTGCATACTTTACATACTCTCATCTATTAGTTATTTCTTGAGGACGCTACACCCGCATGTATTGTCTTATATAGGTATACAACATAGTAAAAACTGTTATGCGCAGGACAACTTTACTCCCTTTGTTTGTATAGTAGTAGAATTACCAAAATTCCATAACACACGGGCAAAAACTTCGTCTGCGACGTAGGGTATTTATTATTTGGATAACATAATGCATTATTAAAGTTACCAGTTTTTGAACACAATGTTTTTTTGTGTTTTTTTTTTTTTTCATTTAATTATTAAAAACAATTGGTTAGTGCTATCTAAAAAAATAATGCGGCACAAAACAGATAAAGTTCTGCCCCATGCGTTACGAAACTTTGGTAATTATACTTCAAATACAGAGGAAGTAAACAGTTTTTGTTATATGTTATACATTTTGTAAGACGGAAATTGTATTGTACGTATCGAAAGAATCGACTAGTGTTATGGTATTGACAAGGTATATAAAAATACATAAAATACATATAAACTGAAACAAATGTATTATTTATTATTATCGCATTTTTTTCCGATCTTAATTTTTTTTTATAATAATAGTCTAGATACATCTATAACTCGTAATGGACCCACGATGGATATATTTTGAAAACATAATGACCGTTTCTTCATAATCTGCTTAACCTACGTCTTGTTATTTCTGATTCAACTGTCAACAATGCCAACGCAAAACACTTTTCTCGGTTCATACTCGACTTTTAATGTCTTTGTAGTTATTTTTACTATTTTCCGACTTATCGATGAAAACAATACACGTTTTCGAGCTGTAACAATTGCTCGTAACGGAAACCTATAATGTAGCTATAATAATTAAAATATATAACGATATAGATTTATTTATATTTCGGTACAATTAGCACACGGCGATAATATTATGTCGATATTATTTACCCCCTCCCCCACCGTCTCTTAAATTGGGCCAAAACATTTGCCGCCCCGGGACCCAAATGCGCGCCTGGATAGTGGATGGGTTGTTATTTGTTATGGTCTGTCGCATTCTCGCCAGTAGCCACCGATCATTTGTGGTTGTGTAATACGTCATCTTTTACAATAAATTACGATGAACAGGTAATAAACATCCGTCTAACAAATTATAGTTTTAAAAGATTTTGCAATTTATTCTCAACAACTGTGGTAGTCACCGTGCTCAGTTTAACCACATCACACTAACACGTCATTACATTGTTATTAGTATTGTTCATTAGTTTTTTTTTTTTTTTGTTTTCAATTCATTTATTACGACTTCAACATCATAGTCATTAGCCGAGAACAAAAACATATATACATGTTATTTACGATCATCATAATATTTCAATAAAGGTAATTCAGTACAACGGAAACGGTGTAAGTAATAATAAAACATATTTTTAGTAACTATTTAAATTCTATTGTATAGATTGGTCATTTTCAGCAATGTTATTAAACAGTTAACATTGTCTATACTTAAAATATCTTTTAATGTTAGATGTAGAAAAATTCATTAGTTTATAATATTATTTTTATATAATTTTTTTTTCGACCGGGTAAATCACTTGACAGGGAAATATCGTACGAGGAAAGGTAGCGGAGAAATGTCTTACCTGTATGTGACCTGTTACCATCATAATAATTATATGTTGACATTTGGCATTTTTGATTTTTGATTAGTTTTTTTTTCTACAAATATCGGTAAAATTCACTAATTTCTATTATATTATTATTCATAAATGCTTTCCACTAGACTTTATAAATATTTGTAATTTTTATAAAGTACTAATCATTCGAATCGGCAGAAAATGTAGTTATGAATTCATTAGTTTTCAGAGATTTTGTGAACAAGTACTAGCTTATATAATACATATTATGTTGTTTAAAAAATAGAAATGTGATTTGAATAAGAAAATAACTAGTAAGTTTTTGTTTTTCATATTTGTATATGTAATATTATTTTAAGGTATACTTAAAATTTTCTCAATCTCTTTGCATATAAAATATAAATGCTTTTAAAGAAAAACATGATGGATGTGATGTCTTATATATATAGATTTTCATATTTTAATAAGACTAATTTTATAGCACTTTAAATTATGTCGGTTCGTGGGACATTCAAAATAATACTTTATATATTTAAAAAAATAACGCAAAATGTTGAAATAATATTGATAAATTGTAGCTTTAAAAAAACTACAAAAAGGTTTTTTATTCAATTTATTAGTGAACTGATAACCTATGATAATGCGAAACCTTCACCGCCGCATCATAAGCGTTACTGCGGTTGTCTAGCCAAAACAATCGAATTTTAGAAAAAGTTCTTCGTCATGCACAACTAGAGCACATCCTGATTCAGAATATACCAAGTTTATCTCTGTACGTTTAGCTGTTGCCGATAAATCGCGCGGACAAGATAATATTCGAAGTTGAATGAAAAATATTTTTATAATTCTATTTTAAACTGTTTGTCGAAATTTCTTGTGCATTTTATTTTAGAAATAATATTCATGGTAATAATAATGTGATGGTCCACGCTGGTGGCGATACTATGATAGAATGACTATATTAATAATTAATATTGTACTTCTTAAACGTCAAGTAATCTGAAAATATTTCCATCGCGCTTACAAAATTAAAATGATAATAATTACTTTATTAACATAAAACATGACTTAGCTATAACAATGTTTCTAACTTACATATTTTTTTAATCATTACTTCAAGGATTTACCTATACATTTTATAAGATAGTCCTTAAATTGTATTATATTATGTTGTTTAATCTGTCCACTCGCTACTCTTGCGGATGAAGTAAAGTGTTTTGTGAAAATCAAACTCGACGATTATGATAATTTGGTTCCTCGTCGTAATGGTACAATAACGTATTGTTTATCATTAACGTGTAATATAATAATGCATTTCTAAAGTTAATCATTGTTTTCATAGTGTAATATTTTTACAACATTTTTAAGTAATTAGGTCTGCATTTTATATTAAACAACATAGGTCAACTGGCTAAGTATTAGTAAACGAAATGCAAGAGGCATTACGAAATGAAATGTTTAATGCACACGATAAATATGCCCATCTGCGCTATTCACAATAGTGAATATTACCGGCTAACCAGAATAGTAATTGAAAACATCTTTTTTTATTTTTAACAGCTTTAAATTTAACATATTATTAAACCATAACTGCTTTCGTAATTGCATACGATTATAGATCGTTATTCGTAATGTCATATAATTATGCGTTTTACGAAATAATAATGTATTTATGATATTATGAATTTGAAATAAAACTAGGAAAACTTAAAAAAAAAATGCTTTCGTCGTTAATAATATTAAAGACACACAGTTTATGGTAGGTACAATTTTAAAAGACATCTAAAAGTGGGTTGTGTTATTGAAGTCAAAATACTGTTGAGTGAAATCGTCAGCTGAAAATTCGGGGTCATATCAAATGTTTTTGCATTAACATGAATGTAATTCAAACGTAATAATTGTAGTTTTAACTCCATCCGGTCAATATATAAAATAAACATGATAAATATTACTGTTGATTTATTTGTTTTATCTGCGGCAAAAACACGAAACCGAGAATAATTATATTATTTTTTTGTATTTGTTTGCACTAATGATGCCGATAAATTGAGTAAAGAAAAACTCAAAATCTACTTTGATATTTTGTGATCGTTTTCATTGTAATATAAAGACGTATTAACCCACAATTGAAGAAAAATAAATATTGCGTATTGTGCACTTGTACCTATATGTTATGAAGTAAAAATATTTTCACACTTCTGTTATAAAATTAATTTTTATTTAATTTACGAAATATTCTAAAAAGTCTTTGATCAAGAAACACTTTCAAGTTACGCATGAAATGTTCTAGTATTATAACATTTCATTGATAAGCATCGATGCATAGATTATGCATAGGTACATATTGTTATTATGTTGTATACATTTTCAACAGTGGTCGTCACTACAAAATTGGATACTTGTTATAATGCATATATTAAAAAAAGGAATACTAATACAAAATAAATGCATACATTAAATATTTGAAATTCTCAGTATTTATTCTATGTTTGGCGATAGTCAAATTGTAGCTAATTTACAAAAACGAAGTACAACCGTTTTGATAATATGCATTTGAAATACGAGTATATTAAATTATATATACTCTAACTCTACTATTCTATACTTATATATTATAGTATTAATAATGCAAAATGTGAAATGTAAAATGTACACAACAAGTTTTTCAATTGATATTCAATTGTATCGTCATGAATTATGATTTATATTTTATAACCATGCAAGTTGAAATGTCTTGAAAAAATAAAAAGGTTTAACACGACAAAATGTCGTATACAAAAAAATATCACTAAACTGTTTAGGTATTCTTGGAATCTAATTACTTTCAAGTTTTTAACAATATTGTGCTAGTTGATATTATGTGCACATTAAAATTGCTCTTTTTCTATATGTATTTATTTAGTAATGGTTAATTAATAATAAATAAATTTACATTTATATAGTAATGGTACGTGGACGATACTTGTACATGGTATTATAGAAAAGAGATTTAACTACCAACTAATTTATACATGTAGGTATAACTTGTAGTAATTATTAACCTCATGAAAAATAAAAATATTAATATAATAATATTTAGGTACCTAATTAATGGCATAAGATTGTTGAAATACTGATAAGTCATCGGATTAATTTTTGGGACAGCTTCATCAAAATATTTTATACATTAAAAATGTATTTTCAATTCATATACTTTGTACTTATTAAAAGTGTAATTGAATATAACTCAATAATTCAATAAAAAATAAAAATTTTGATTGCATTCACAAATGATTTTTACTAGATTACTTTTAATCCAAAAATTGTCAAATCATGACTTATCATTGTTACGTCTCTTTTGGAAACTAAAGTCTGTATTCTGTGTTATAATATGTAACAGTATGTTTTTGAGAAAAAAATGGTCTTTGCAAAATCCATTGATTCCTTCTACCGCACTGAAACTAAAATAAATTGTTGTATTATAAACGTAGGTTATTTAATTAACTTATTGTATTATTATTACATATTACGTAGAAAATCAGAGCGTTGTTTTAGCATTCCAATTAAATCATATTAATTATTAACGCTAACAATCAGTTATAACTCGTTTATATAATGTATCAAGGTGGATATGGTGGCGATACTAAACTATTGTGTACAATATTCGTCATTGATCACAATAGTCCGACATAGAGCCTAAACTCATGGATACGTGAACAGCCACAATTAAATTTCTTTGAAGTACCAATAATATAAAAACCTCGATTCTAAGGTAAAACCTTTTACATTCTCCTAGTTTTACAGTACGATAACAGATAAGTTAGTTAAAAAGTTAAAGTTTGTGGAATCGCACACATTTTTTAATCTAATTACCGTATTGTGTTGTGTCAAAGTAAAATAAATACGAGACGATTCTGATATCATAAAATAGCTAGAGATGAAGTATGTGAAGTATGTGAGGTGTGTACCAATAATTTAATAAAAGCTAATTTTATATTATTATAGTTATTACTTATTAGAAAAAAACGTGCAATTTATATTAATTATATAAAATCTAAAAAAAAAAATATTGTTTAAAATAGAAATCGTTTGAATACATTTTTACTTTTAAAATAACATACAAATTATTTTGAGTACAGAGTAGGTTGAGCATTGAGCAATATACAAGTACACATCATTAGGTGAGAGAGAGAGAAATAGAGAGCATAAAATAGGAAAATAAGATAAAATACATTGGGAAATAATGAAAATATTAAAGAGAACTCTATAATATTATACTGTTTAATAGACGAATCAAGTTTGAATATAAGAAAAATATAAATATATATTAATATCAATCAAGTTTCGTGTCACTAATGGGTGACTCTTTCTTAATTCACTGCTTTCTTATTTTTTTTACACTTATATAGTACACGGTTTTTGTGTATTTTCTGTGTAGGTTGTTTATTTAAAATATAAAAAAAGGCATTAGTAAACTGTCTGATCCTATTTTTAAGATTTATATTCTATGTTATACTTTAATCAGAATCCAAAACTACTTATCATTATCGTTAAGCGTTGTTATTGTTTATTTTAAACTCAGAAGGGTACAATCCAATTTGATTATTCAAGTGAAGTTAAAATTGTATAGTATTAAGTTTTATTTTTATTAAATACAAAATTTAAATTGCAATTCAAGTATATTGTTGGTTTTGAAATTATTCTAAATACCACGCGGCATAATTTGAAAATTATTTTTATTGTTTTCAATACAAACTGAATTATAAATATATTTCAACATAAAAAAAAAAACCACAAACAAATGAATATTCGTTAAGAATAACAATGAATCTGATGAGAGGACTTGATTAATTAAAACCATAATAAAACGTATTGCCATTACCGATGTATTAATATTGTTTTTTTTTTTCGTATTTTTCTCTGTTTTTAAATTAAATTTACAAGACTATAATGCAATTAAATGTAAAAACAAATTAGTATTTTTCGATGCACACAAGTCGTAAAAAGTGTAATCGAAGTGCTGCTGGCAGGATATTATCGAGACGATGGTGTGGTCCAGGGGTGCACGTTTGCGGGGGGTGCTGCAATTTAAGCAGCCATTTTTCTATACCATTTCATCGTGGTGCATGGTGGAGGGGGGGGGGGGGGTGATAATTATATTCGCAAAGGCCGTGACGAGTGCTCAGCACGATTCTGATTACACTGTAATAGTCGATCGTTTATTAGGAAAAAGATAAAATTATTATGATTTTTCTTAAACGCGATTTGATTCACGTGTTGTGATACTGATGTGCACGTTATCGTAATATTATGACTACATACTAATATTACGTAAAAAAATGTGCTTTACTTTACGTGATAATGTTGAGAAGGAAAATAAAATTTATTCCGATCATTAAAAAATAACAGCTATAATATTCTAAAAATTGGAGACTGTGAAACGTGGAGTCGTTATAAAGCCGACGCCACCGCCTTTGTGCGAACGAAATAAAAAGTGTATAATATATCAACACCGCACAAATTGCCGTTATAACTGCCGATAAAAATCTAACGTTTTTCAAATGAAATTATCAAACGAAACACACTATTACGCGACCTCCCCCTGCAGTATCTAAAAGTTATCTAATCATGGATGTACAACTTGAATGTATAAATAGTACAATATATTACAGCGGTTCTTAGACTTTTGTAGATCCACGGGACCTTGATGAAAGATTTTTAGAAATCGCGGACCTCCTTACCAATTTTTTTTCGAATACCTTTTTTTTTACAAAACGTCTCATAACCAAAATTATAATAATTATTTTATAGTACAAATGACATAAGCAGACATCAAAAACCGTACACATTTTTAGTTGTTTTCATTACAATTATTTTTTTATAAAAATGTAATGTAAAACTATAATTGAGTGCGATCGATCGACTGCACTCGGAGTGGCAGTAAATTTAAGACTGTCGAGACTGCAGTGCTGTACGCATGTGCGTTTCGTATGAACAAGAAAAACTGATTACTTTAATAAGTATTAATAATATGATTGTTTGGTGTAGAATCTAAATATTATATGTGAAAAAAATTATAATAATAATCCAACAATATTGTCGTACATGTTATCTGTTAAGGCTGTTATACTATAACATATATCGAGGCCGTATCTGAGGGGGAAGGGTCAGGGGGTCTGGACCCCTCCCTCTCCGAAATTTCTTCAATATGTCTAATTTTTTTTAACCAAATACCAAAACCGAAATTCAATAATACTACAATATACATGTTTTGGACCCCCCCCCCTTCACCGAAAAAATTTTTAGACACGGTCCTCATATTCATTCATCGTATATTCAGATAATTTATGTGCATTGTAAGGGTTTTTTTTTTTTCATTTCTGTCATTGTATTATACGCACGCTATATGTGCAGAGTGAATAATCATCAGCAGTTCACGGGAATCTCACTTATATATTGCACCAGCCGCGGTCATTCATCAATTATTCAACGGGCAATAGGAGAAGGAAAAAAAAACGGTTTCGGCCGGGATAAAGGACTAAGAGTGCGCGTCTTGTGGCGTGTATATATATATATTATAATACACTTGCTGCGCGTCCAGTAAAAGGCCGGATTTTATTACACGGACCGATGAGCCTTTAAGGGTTTTATTACCGTGTGGTCCGGCGGTGGTCCCGGATAAAAATATGACAATGAAAAACGTATCATCTATAAATTGAATCCATATTTTTTGACACGCCGCGACCATTTAGGTCCTGGCGGGGAAAAAAAATTCGAACGAAATTCCGGACTTTTATTTATTTTGACCGAAAATAAAACCGGTCACGCGAACATTCAATTATTGTACCTGTCCGTATAATATTATGTGTGCAGCACTATATATACCATTATAACGGTATAACGTATCATCGTAGGTCGTAGGTATACTGCAGTGTGACGAATGATAGTAATTTATCGATTAAAAAACTTGCAAGTTGAAAATATTTACACTACTTATAATGCTTTAATACTATATGCTACTAATAATTAATGCGTCTAGTTTAAAAATATAACGCGATGTTTAATTAATTACGATTTACGGTAAATATAGTACGTTTGAATGTTTTACCAACAGTCTAGACAAACACAAATTATACGCGTAACGTATCAAAATAATGAAAATATAGTACAAAATAAAAAATGCATAACATCGTACAAAATATAATTAAAAAATTGTCTGGCATTCTGGTCTGTTAAAATTTTAATGCTCTCTAAAAATATATTACAATTTTTAAATAGCATTGTATTTTAAATTTTAAATAAAATCGTTAAAACAATTCTAGCAAATCCGAAAGGTGCAAAATTGAAAATGATCTTGTAAAAATGTAACTTTGGTATACTATCAGAAATGTTGTACCGGAAGAACATGACTATAGGTATATACTATTTGCGAATATTAAAATATATAGTAATTCAATTTTTTTTTATAACGTGTGATACAACGCAGCTAGCTTTTATTTGTTGACATTAACTGTTATAATATCATAGATCGTTACTGTTAGTCACGTCGTAAAATAAACAAAGAACATTATTATTCAGATGAAAAAAAAGCCATGTTCATCATACCGGGAGTAAAATATTATATAAGTAATGTATATATTTATAACCTTGTCACATTATTCTAGAAAAAATTTTGAACATGAATATAGTGTATAAATTTATATGCATTTAGATACAACGGAATCGTGTCACTCGCAATTATTATAATTTTTTCGATTAGGCGATCTCATACCCAATAATATAGTGAAATCCATAAATATATAAATATTATAATGTCATACAAGTGAGTGCACTAATGAGCTTTTATAATTCAAATAGGTGCCTGCACTAAATGCTAATAATAAATCATTATCCAATTATGGTGCTATTAAATAGGAAGTTATATTTAGCTAAATTAATTATTTTTCGATTTTTTTTTTAACCATCGTTAATTATGCTACTTATATTAAGTACGTTTAAAAACAAGATTTAACTTAATCAGTAATATAAATACGATTCATAAATGTATAATATTATAGTATTGTATCATATTATTATATCTTTCGACAAGAGCTGAAGTGCAGTAATCATGTAAAATTACTATAAATATTACTACAATATGGTATTTGAAAAATTTGAAAATAAACTTTTAAGGACTTTAATTGCAGAAACAATGTAACCACTAAAGTAATAATTAAAATGTCTCACCAGAGTACTTATTACATTGTTACATTTTATTTTTATCACGGGTTGGAATAACTGATTTTATTTTTTATTTCAAACTTTTAAATGCTTGTATTAATAGCACAGCCTGCATTTGGAAGAGACAATATAACATTTATATAAAAAGAAAATCAATAACTTATACCAGTTATTTATGTTTCAGTAGGATTGTTCTATTTGAACAATAAGTTTTTTAATAATAGTTATATCGGAATGATGGGTACAACCATGTGGTCCACGGATTTAATGATGCCATTATGCCGCCAACCTCGTTAACTATGTGTAGAGATCGTCCAAGCTTTTTGAAGTAAGCAAACATAAATTATTGTTCCTCTCATACTTTGTTTAGTTCGAATGGCTGAAATAATTATGTTTACATTAATTGTGCGCAGTAGGTACCTAGTTACGTGGATTCGATTCATGCGTAAAATGAATGGCCAAATTAACCATTATATTACACAGATAAGTCACGGTCATATAAACGTATGTGTGTATTATTATTATGTCCACGTAAAATAAAAGTTTTATTTTAAAACTTAACGGTTACAAACATATTTTAAGCAGTGAAATGTAAATCTATATCTAAAGTAACTTTGTTTGCGAAAATAATTTCCCTCCCACTGCAGGGTCTCAATCGCCAAATATATTCTTACTAAAAAAACATTACAACTGATTATATGATTCATTAATTTCTGCCTAATCATAAAATGTAAACTCACTTATTTTTCACTATTTTACAGCTGACTTGGCTTAATTTCTAAATCAAACTCTATCCACATTTAATAATGTACATTCCCAATATATTATTGTGTACTACTATATATTTTGGAGTCACCAATTGAGTTTATTTTTTGCCCAGACCGTCATAATATATGATAAAACAAAAAATACTTTTGTTCGAAGGACTTCAATCGATATGAACAGTCGTCGGGACATTAAAAAACCGGTACAGTAATTAAAACGCACGACAATATTAATCATAGTGAGTGCGAATTTATAAAATTACGTTTTTAATTATACCTTCATAGGGAGAATAAATGGACAGAGATAATGTATTCAGATCAGTCGGGTTGATAAAAATTCCACGCCATCAATCCATATGCTCTCGAGACGAAATGGACAATCGTTGAAATAGAACGTTTAAAAATGTCAATCAAGATTGATTCGCAAGCTTTCAATAGTAAGTTTTTCGAATAAGGAATGGAGCGTACATCAATAATCATAATATATGGTGTGTGCGAACAAAAGGTCACCAGCCACTATAATGCGCAATCGTCCTTAAATCTCAGAACAAAGGCTACACGTTTCAAATTATATACTAAAACAATGATATTATATTGTATTGCATTGCAGTAGCCATTTGCGGTATTTGCATTTCAATTTTATTCGACTGTGTTATATTATGTTTTAAAGTGGGTATGCATTTTTTTCGTAAAATGTTATATTATTTAAACGCTCAAACCGAATTGGCCAAAAAGAGTACGTGCTATACTACAATCGAATTTGTGTCGTATAGACAAAGGTAAAAATTAGGGGGGTGGGGTAAATTAGGGGCTAAGAACTCGAGCTTATTCAATATTTTTACCATAGGGCTTCAACCCTTCCCCCCAAAATCCTCAAACACTATTTGAGCATATGCGTATAAACAAGCGGACATTTTAGGCGTGGACTTTTGGACGTAAGCATTATTTGTTGATATTAAACGTAATTTTATACTTAAAATACCTATTAGAATCTTTCGAAAATTATACTATTCTAAACCCTATTGAGGTTATTAAACTATTGCCAATCTCCATGCAGCAAGTGATAAATTAAAAACACTATCTGGATAAATCAAATATTTATAATATAGTATTGTTAGATTAAAGTCAAATAGGAACATATTATAATAATCTTACAGTTTGCTCGCACTAACTATAATTTTCTTATTAATGGTTAAAAATAAATCGAGTTCACAATGTTTATATTATAGTATAAGATGTGAAATGTATATACATGACTTTAAATTAATTTATCGTTGTAATATATTATATATGTCAGAAACATAATATTGTACAAAGAGCCAAACAGTTTTAATAAATTGAATTTCAATAGAAAACTTCATTTTATTTTGCTTAGATACTAATTTTTAAATATTGTACACAAAATTCCTCAGATTTCTATTTTTTTTTCTCTTCGCTCAATAAAATGAAAATATAAAAAATGTTATACGTTGTAATATAAAATTGATCAGCAAACTTATATGACATGTATGGTTTGTCTCACCGTGTGCTTTATCCTACGTACCAATAACATATTATATAGATACTTATGATGCTCTATCCGCATCCTGCTTCAACAGTAAAAACTTGCACTGATTTTATTATATTATTAATTTATTTTTCTATCAGTAATATGATCAGTTAAACTAATTTTTTGCAAAAACATAGCTTTTTATATTATATTATTCTAAGACTATATTAAAGTATAAAGGCTTTGCCCACTACTCGCTGAGCTCAAAAACCCACCCACAGTATTTTATTTTATTTGTAGATTGTTCCAGTGAAAGAGTATACAAAAAATTTTTTAATAAAATTTAATTATAATAAGAGTGGGTGTTCATGGTACAATAGACAGGGATTTTATATGAAAAACAAACCATTCGACAAAAAAAAGCATTTCTTTTGGCAGAGGTCCACTACAGTAACCGGCGAGGAAAATAAATATATCTCACACATATACTTAAAACTTAAGTTTGTATTAATCAATAGATAAGAAATATCGATTATTTTTTTTTATCTTTAATTGTGTTAGTGTAATAATAAGAAAACAATTTTTGAACTCAGAATTTAGACTTACGCTGGCACATTAATCTGTATGCATACATAAAAATATTTAATATACTTATCCCCGTACCCTGGAGTGAAAAGTGCCAAGGTCATAAAAACCTTAAAGTCGAAGTTCTGATTGAAGGTGCACTTCGTCAATAAATATTTCACTGTAATGGATGTGTTCAATCTGATTTAAATGAATAATGATAAATCGTAGCATATGATAAACGGGTCTCAGTGAAGATAAAATATTATGATATAATAATTATTTATTATTATAATGTTATTCCAAATTATAATATGACTATAGCTGTTACTGACTTCCAAGTCAATACCACATAATCGCGTTTCACAGTACGAATAGTTTCGTTGCACAAATAGCTTAAAATTAATCTAAATATTTTAAAAATGTTTTTGTTCGTAGAATATAATTTACTTTAGTAATGGTGAAAGTTTTAAGTCTCTACGATTAATGTGTTTTGAATTACAACACGATAACTAAAATAGTTAGAGAAAAAAATTTGTTTTTCGTTTATGTATCCAATTTCATCGACATTTCACCATCAAATGTTTGCAACAAAATGGTCGCTACCTACGTATTATCGACATTTTTCAATAGTGTAAGGTAACAACTAGGTAATGAAGAATCTCAAATTAAATTTTTAAGATTTATGACCTAGGAACAACTGTGGTAAAGCATAATATACAAGTATAGAAATGCTCAAACGATCAAATAAAATCTACTAAAATGCTAAATTATACGGTAGGGAGAGTTCTATCTTGTTGAGTATACATATACGTATACTGACGGTGACGACGAATTTGGTTGGGGCTGAGATAGAATTGGGGTCCTGGTTGAGTGATTCAGCGAGGGATTCCGGAAGCATAGAATTTTCTCTGTCCTGGGCGTATGTATGGCATTCGGGGAAAATAATATGTTTGATATCAATACGGATGGCTCAGACAATGCATATAAAGACGTCCTCTTTGGCCATTTTGAAATGATGAGCAATTTTCATTTGGCCGATTCTCAGTATACAGTGATGATGACTTTGAAGATTCTGGACAATTCGAGAGGGAGAGGTCATTAATATTATATCTGACTGACTTCGTGTAGTTTGGTGGATTTATATCATGATTTTACATACGTGCTTAATTTAATAATAATAATATCAATAATGACGCGTTTCGTATTACAAATTTGTTCTTTTTTTTATCATATTATTCTAAACTGGAGTGTTTTTTTAGCGTGGCAGTTTTATGAGCATTTATATTTCGACATCGACGGCCCTCAATAATTTCCGGCTAACGCGCACGTACAATCCACTAGCAACGCATTTGAAACAGTATTTTGTAATATCGTCTAATTTTAACACAATTACAATATGTACTTACTGACTTGATATGTCTTCGGCAGTTTCATGTGTAGAAATGCAAAAAAAAAGAAACATAATAATATATTATGTTCGTACATGGAATACAGGAAAAATAAACCTACGAAAGCATCATGTACCTAGTTTGCCTATCTATGACGCCGTATTACTAATATTTTATTACCGAACGCATTAAGAGGATTCGACCGGTTTCGAAGAGCCAAATACGGGCGATTATCAAAGTGCGTACATTTGGATTGTGTAAATTTGTAAAACTGATCATTAACGTGTGTGAACCAGTCCAAAAGAAATTGTGGGGAGCGCTCCCGTACAAGTCACCACCACTGTGACGCCGAACACGTATGTACCCTTTTTATCAATCCTACTGAGAGACCAAATAATGCGATAAGACTTCTGAAAAAATTATTTAAATTCATGAATACGTCCACTTGAAATCGATCAGGTCAAATTTTATGATTTTTGATTTCAATTTCGAATAAACAACATCAGCTTAAATTCCATAATTTATAAACATTCAAACCAAATATTATGTATTAGAGTTGGAAAACGCAATTTAAAAAAGTGGCCTGATCAAACTTAAGTTTGCATAATATAACAAATAATTTGAAACACTCTTCAGAAGTATAATTGCATTACTATACTTTGTCCTTTTGCTATCCCCTTAAAAATAAAAACAACATTAAAGATAATACCTAATGATACGATAATATGATAACTTCTTTTACACACGATTAGGTTACCTAACCTATAATAATTAATATCTACGTTCAAATATGTATAAGAAAATTAATTAATAAAACAAAATATGTATTAATCTTTATTTTAATTATAGCATCTGCATGAATAATGTAAGTATTATAATATTATAATTTTAAAATATTTAAATTGTACATTTGAATAATAAATTACAGTTTTGCGTTTCAATAAATTTAAACGCATATAATAAAATAAATAAAATAATACAAATGTTGTACATTAAAAAAAAGAAATGAATTAAATGATGTACTTACTCAAGTATCTATTGATGGATATTTAATAGTACATCAAACTAAAGATAATTGCAAAATTATAATAAAATTATTATAAAATATATTATGACAACTATAAACACAGAAGCCCTAAAAAAATAATATGAATGGAGCACTCTTAAAAAATTACTTATTCCATTGGATATTTACACCACGTGACATGACGTAATCAATCCAAGTCGAATATATAGCTAGGTAGTAACCATTTTAATGAAAATAGTAACTCGAGACAAGAGAGATCGCTAGGTATCAGTGTCCAACAACTGAAAATATTTTCACAATCTGCCATATATATATACATAGGTTATGCCAATCTTAAAACTTTTTTCCTACAAATAACAATTAAAAAATAATCGCAAATATTATTTGCACTTGTACGCGTAATAATATAATAGTGTTATACACATAATGTTTGATTTTTAAATTCAAATACAATTCTTAAGTTTGTAATTATATTTATTTCAGTGAAACCAACCAAGTTTACAATTATTTTGTTTGCACAATCGAACGCGGCGACGTTCGCGAAAACTAATAACTGGATGATATATCAATACTGTAACTCGCTCGAGTTGTGTAACTTAATTTATTATATAACTTAACGAGAACACGTCACCCATAGAAATCTTGTTTTATCATTGTGATATATACATGTACGATTCAAATATTTCGTTTGCCATATAATAGACTTATGGCATATTCAGTGGTGCCGAACGCGGATATCAACCGGGGAAAATTCCGCAGAACTATTTATGGGCGGGTCAGGTGGGTGAGGATGGGTGATAAACTGATAAAAGTGATCAGTCATTGGTGGTGTTATTAATGTTCAAAGGCACTGATCGTGTGTCGTGTATCGTGGTTATGATGCACTATTCGAGAGTAGCTAAACATTTTTATTTAAGTAGGTGTGGGTCTAACACCAGCATTTTTTCCCCATAACATAATATGAAATATATAGATCGGCGCCAACAGACATATTTAACGCTTCGTACGAAATGATAGACCGACCGTGTTAAATTACATAATATGTTCAAAAGAACCCTATGCACCTCTCGTCAGGTCTATATGTTTTATATTATATTGTATAACAAGTGCGGGTTCTTAAGTATATGATATGTAAGCACGTATCGCGTTGTTTTCGACGGCAGAAAGCGTTATTGGTTGAAGTTTAATCCACACGTCGTAATATACGTCCTCCGTTCACCGATTCCGATCAAATCCTTTCGTCCAACACAATGCACTATATAACTCAACCTTTGATTTCGTATTTGGGTGAGCGAATTCAGTCGATCTTACTGCTATCACTTTTCCACTTGTTCTTCCCACGAATTTATATTTTTTTGTTCAAAATTCCATTTCGACGCGTGAGCGAACAAAAAAAAAAAGAAGTAAACAGAAAAGAAAAATCACAATATATGTATACCTTAATGACGTAAAGTCCAACGACGATTTTCGTTTTCGTTATTTATATTATTTGTGTGGTCTCTTGGTAATTCCATATCGTTTCGCGGCGTCGCCCGCCGAGTGCATTATTCGACATTATTTATACGATAATAGACAATACTGATGATGATCATCAATCAAAATATGTCCACGTGGGTGCCTAAAACAAAAAAAAAAACATAATTATTAGCATCGCCGCATGATATGCACTGCACAACTGTAGTGGGAGTTCGAGAGATCATGATTTTAGTATAAAATACAATAGAATACAATTGTCAGTAGTTGGCGACGTGCAATTTAATCGCGGGCGTTTACCATGTTGAAATTTTAAAAATAAACAAAAGTTTCAGATTTGGCGAATAGATGTAACCATTTTTTTTTTCTGACAAACAATAAAATATAATTATTATTCCTGTAAAATCTTGAATTGAAAAACATGCATAAAGAATGTAATATAAGAAAGTCTTTCTTCAAAAGTTCAACTATCAAACATTGCCTGTCGAGATCGCAATAAAAGGAGCTTTATAAAAAAAAAAATTGAAAATACCGGATCACTTTTGAACGAAAAATGCATTTGTTCAAAGGCAGTAACAATCATTTTCAGCGGTACGCAGAACTATGTAAAAAGTCTACACAATATATGTTCTACAAACGTATATTTACAGAACGCTGTGAGGGGAAATATCTCTTTATACAGATAGTACCATCTTTTTAATCCTAAAATCCAATTGAAATTCTGACCGATTGTTTGAAATTATTTTCAATCTTATTTTTTTTAGATAATAATAAAAATAAAAACTGTCATTGCGTTTTCAACGACCGTGTTAACAAAATATTTTAGAGCTGTTAGAAATAGAATTACCTTATTCTGACTTATAGAGTGTAGACTATATGTCTAGTATTTAATAACGATAAGTGTGTACGAAAAAAAAATTTAAGGTTCTTATATTACGATATGCATATTATATTATTACATCGATCGTTTGAAAAACGTTTCAGTTTAAAGAAACCCCGACTTGCAACCAAAGTTATTATTTTTCTAGGTATGAAAATTACCTACTAATTTATACGAATTTATGATAATGTTGAATAAATCATGTCAGTTTCCGTGGACAAACAAAATGCACAGGTCAATAATAATGGTCATAATACTCTCGTATACCTCGTGTAACAGGAAAAAAAGTAGTTTAAAAATTAATTGTTGGTGTTAATTAGATTGTATTCAACCACAATTGTAAAATATAATATAGTTTATATCCGATTTTTTGACATATTAATTTGTGTCCATTGTCCATCCGATATAATTTTCCAGTTCGTGTGTAAAACGAGTAATTTATTCCATTTCGCGATTTGTCGAATACTGCGGTACCTATCTTGTAAATAAAAGTATATTTTACGTGTAATTTTATCACAGAAACGAGACGTTTATCGGTCCCTGAAAAGATATAGGGGCCTAGGCTTAAACACTGCAAACAGCGTCCATTTATTAAAATTAATCAAAGTACAACTTTACTCGTGAATATTTGACTATTTTTTTTCAGATGTGTATCAACAAACAATTTCAAAAATTGTATAGATTTTAGAGGTAGTACTAATCTCTCTATATAGATGTGCTATTATGTTAGTAACTTTTAAGAATAATTACATTTTTCGTAAAATAACTGACACGAAAAACAATTTTCGACAAAAATGCGTGGATCGGTATTCCATAAAATAGCAATTTATTAATAATATATTCTCATAGGTATGCGAAGAGCGTGTTGCCCTCACCGGAATCGTATACCACGTTCGATCATAATATATTTTGGTGTACATTTATATATATATAATACGAACGGATATTTTTCATTATGACAATATAATACACGTGTATAAGATTTGTAAAACAAATACAGCAGAAAGAAGAGTATTATGCAACCTTCAATACAATGCTCGAATGCTCAGATGAGTAGCTCATTCAGCGTTCAGTGGTCAATGTGGTCAGTGCGGGTGGTATGATAATATTGCACAATGCGAACGCGTCCGCATATTAAAATTTTTACTTTGTCAACAACAATAATGTTTACGTGTACCCAATTTAATGTAAAATTTCTAAATCTTAACATGCGAAAACAATCATTTCTGTACGTTTCGAGATCATATTATATAGATAACACACTCGTATACTTGTCCAGCATCACTATTATTGTACTAGGTAACTTCAGTTATTAACCTCCAGCCTGACACACACGAATAGCGAACAAACTGGACTTTGATTATGGCCGTAATATTATATACCTACCTACTCACGTCCAATTCGAATTTGCTGAAAACGTGAAACTATTTTTATCGTAACATGTTTCGCGCAACGAACGCCACTGATGTACAACAGCTGTACAATATCAGAATACAATAGGAAACTAGAAAATCGATCATTCCTATGTATATTGTTACGAGGTGAGATGTACAATTGTGTACGTGCAATATAGCGGTAGGTCACACGATAAGGACCTACCCTTAGGTCCTTATTTATAAAAAAACTTTGTATTTTATCATATATTATACTTTCTTATATTTAAATTGGAGCTATAGAAATTAATGATGATTAGTAATCATATATTCATATTACGGTTCGCATCCATAGTTCTATTGTGATATTATTATGCCGTACGCACATTCGACTGTCGAATAAGAAGCAATTTCCCCGCATAGGTAATAATAATCTACCGAACGATGAACATCAAACGTACGATTTGAATTTATAACCTATACTTATACGAAGTACAAGTAATCGATCGTATATTGATGTGTGTAAAAAAGACTATATGATTTCGTGGTGTTTTAGTGAAAAGTGCGCCTCGGTTAAAATATAATAGGGCATATTATGTTAAATTCACAGCCCCGAATTCATGTCTCTACGTGTCTAACTTCGATCAATAAACTTTATGAATTTATGTCACTTAAACTACCGTTATTATTATTTATTACACATACGAACCAAATACCCTGAGACCAGACTAGAATTAATATTCTAAAATGTAATTAAGTACCTATATACAGTTATTAAATTGTTTCGTACCATAACTATCGGCAAGTTAGGGACAAGAGGTGTCCAACCTATTTCAACACATGAGTTATACTTATAACATTTAAAGATGTAGTAGTGATCGACGATTTTTAATACTTAACTATAAATTTTTTGTTAATTTATGAGTTCCCTATAATTAAATATACTTATTTGCCTTCTTATTATTAATAAGTCGTTTATATTTATGATAATATTACTATAATTTATAATAATGACGATCGTGTTATAACTGACAATAGAAAAGTATTTCAGTGGTATGGCAATGAACTACGTGATACAACGTGACCCGGTAACGTAGCCTGCATAACAATATACCGTTGATTTTATTTTCATCTATATTTTTTTGAATATAATATTTTATTTAGATTACAAATACGATCGACCGATAATAGTAATAAAGATTGATAGGTCGGTCGCCTGTCGTCGTCGATTAACCCTTTGGTTAATACATAGTTGGTTTGTAAAAAACCTTCTATTCAATTTTAATTTTTTTCTTCTAAAAACACAAATGTATCATACATAAATAAAAAAAAAAAAAAACAAAAAGTCAAATTTAAATATTTACAAATTGTAAGGAAATTTTGATTATTCAAATAAATGGTAATAAAAAAAATTTGGTGAAAAATAAAATATTTTTAACCATACTTGTGATTTGTGAACCTCTATTAATCGTATTCCATAGACATTTCTAGTTCTGAAAAAATACGTTAGAAAATGTCCTTGTATCGCTTATAAAAATTCGGACCTAACTACTTGTACAACCTGATGAAACCTGGAAGGCTGGAACCATGATAGTTTACCAACCAAAATTGTTTAGGACCCAACTAGTGAAGTACTACCTGTCAAAACCGCTACATTCAGGGACTCGACTTGGATGCAGCTAAAATAATAGGTATGTATACTTTGAAAAAAAGTAATACTACAAATAGTAAGTAACATTACAAATTGCCACTAAAATACGGCTTCGATACAAAAAAAAATTGTCAACATTTTAATGAAGATATACGAATATATCGATTATAATATTATATAACAACGCTCACTACCTGATGTAACGGTACATTACGTGGCACGAATTATTGTCATTTCGTTATCATGTACAAATTTGCAATTGTTAGTTATCACTTATCACTTTATTTGGTTTATTTGAAAAAAGCTTGATGTAGATAAAACCCAAAATGTTTGACGTCAAGTGCCTAATTATAATATAAAACATGAATTAATAGCAAATAATAAACCAACATTTCGCGTTACACTCTACCGCACGTCGAGTGTCTGCTATAGAAAATCCACTTATCCGAGAAAACAATACCGAATTACTGTCAACACTCTAAATTATATAACACAACATTAACAAAACAGATCAAGAAGTGTAAAATTTAATACACCAGGAGTCGGAACAGAACAAAAGGCCAAAACCCGGATCCACCAGCCCATTACTTTCCAAGCCCACATTGATAGGAATACCTATAATAATAAAACCTAGTAATAGGAATCAACATAATAATAAGATAATACCTTCTATATAAAACCGAAAATAGCATAAATTTTCTGACGAGAAGCATTAAAGAAGTTAAAAACAATACTTGGTCCCAAACACAACATAATAGTATATTATACTACACTGCACTGCAGACACAATTAACAATTGATATTAAAATTTACAAATTATACAGTACCCACAATAATAATATTATGAATAGCCTATTTAGTGAATTTATCTATCGTATTTTTTAAAATAATAATTTTTTAAATGTATCACTAAACCTAAAAAATGAACACTTATTCTCGACAAAAACGCAATCGATATAATTCAATGCAACGTAAGTTTTTCACGTGCAATGTAGATATTAATCGTATCTTTCAAAACTTAAACCTCACAGCTGATAATATGTTTCTAATTTATTTCTAAGTAACCAATTTAAAAAACGGACATACAGCTAAAACAGTTTAAGCGTTTAAAAAAAGGGAACAGAACAACAGCTAACTGCAAAGTAAACTATTGGATAAGAAAAACAATGTAAAAGTGAGAAACTTCCACTGCAAAAGCTCTGACATAACTACAGTAAATTAAAAAACAACTTCATACTACTTATTACTTACTATAACATTTAAAGGGAGGAATACACTTTAATTTTACTTTACATAGTGTACACTCCTGGTATCAATGGTTACTCCACTCGATACCGATAAAATTAAAATAATGCAACACCCTCTCAAACGTTTTATTTGTCCGAGTGACTTTAATAGCTGTAATATTATGCAAATTTCCAGACTCACCGAAGAGCGTGTAAAAATAATCGAATATTTGTTACTATTGTCTTCTATAGACGACGAATAGAAAATATGTTTTAACAGTTATGAGATTTCATAGGACAAAACATCTCTATGGCCATCGACCACTATATAACAATAAGCCTATTGCGCTGTACATTATAAAACAAACTTTGCGCTCGTGCTTGAGTTGTAAGCATTATTGTCATTCTTATGCTTCTATATTGTTCTATGGTGTAAACGGCCATTGTCCAATTAGCATTTAAGTTCACAATCAAACGACCAAAATAGAATCCGTAAACATGTGAAACCTCCAAAAATCCAAACTAGGAAATTTTTCAATCTCATATAATTGAATTCGATCTGTCTCCACAAAACAATTAATATCGATGATAGATTATACATCATAACATTATGGTCGGGAAACACAAACGTTGACGTAAAAATACAGTTGAAACAAATTAAAATATTTCTACAACGACAAATCTTGTCAAGATAATATAAAAATAAGGAAACAACTATTTTGATTTTTTATGTCGAAGAACCGATTAGTCTTTTCAGTAACCACATTACAATATTGAAGACAATATTTGAAATACCGTCGGGTATAGGCCACCGACATTTTTTAAAATCTATAAGTAATGATAACAACTTGTAAATACTCAAATGGAGCAAATCTGAACAGAGCTTGCATGGATATACCTTAAAATACCTATATAATATGTGTTATAAAAGGTAGTTACGTGATTTTCTCTAATAGCATTTGGACGTTTCAAAAATATGATGCTCATATTAGAACCATAATTTGAATTTCAGTCTAAATAATAAATACGATACATTTTATTATTAAACAGTGTTAAAAAAAAAAAATCATTCAATACATATTACGCAACACATATTTTTGTATTATGGTACTTAAAGTATACAAACATAAAACCATTACCGATTAAACTCTATACTGATAAAATCTCTAAAAAAAAAAAATCCATCAGTAAACAGCAGTAGTGTAGTTTGTACAATGCAATGTGTCATACTCAACAATAACAGGGATTATACACGAGTAAAACTATAGAAACGTCAAACTACGCTTCCGAAAATCACAGCCTCGTATTTTTTTTTGTTTTATCGATCGTTAAAAACATCGACCGCAAAGGTTATTAATTTAACGTTTTACAAGACGGTTAGGGTTTTACAAATACGAGATGGTTACCCGCATGGTTACGAATTACATTTTTTTCCAAATCAAATTTTATTGCGTACAGGACGTCCGTTTTTTCCAAAGAAATTGCTCATATTGCTGACGTTTCCTGTGTTCGGACCCAATGCCGTTTTACATTGGATGTGGTGTTGTATTTTCTGTGGTTACCAATATATTTGTAAGAACTATTGTATTATTATGTGTTTAACCACCGAACGAGTTGTACCTCATTTGTAGTTTAAAATGATCGCGGATTCCCGATTCAAAGAAATTTTAATTCACCTCTATCACATCACTCGGATAACTTGTAGTAATATAATAAGCTAAAAGACTATTTCGGTTAACGTGAAATGATTCTCGGTGAAAAAATCACCGTGATTTCGACTCAAATAAAATATATTATAATTAAAAATAAACAACTCGAATTCGATTGCGCTCGATATGATGGAACATGGATTTATTTCCTAATATATTATGTAAACTGGCTGTTCAAGTTTCCCCGCTCGCGATAAGACGCAAATTCATTCATAATAATATAATTGCACAGTTGTATTCTTTGTGTTGTTTTACGTCATTAAAAAACGTTTAATTTAATTTAACGTTGTTCAACTGCTTGCGCACCAAAAAAATATTAAGAATTTATTATTTTCTAAGAATGTACTGTATATTGTCGAAAGCTAGAATACTTATTCGTTGCCTGCATTGTATTAATGCGATACAATTTCTTTGTGCTCGCTGTATAAGAGGGCAAAAACCAATTTAATCTGTAGAATTTTTTCGTCTTCGTGATATCACTCCAATGCCATGCGGTATATAAAATATATTTGAACGCGCGTGCATATATTTTGATCGATATATGCCAGCTAGACGACCGGCGTAATAATAATATGTCATTATAGTTTTCAAATTGTTTTCGAATTAACGACGTTTGAGTTATGAAGATTTCTGCAATGACTATATTCGTTCCGAGTATAAACGAATAAAACAAAAAAATATGTACCGATAAATTGAAAACGGAAAATCGTTCAAGCTTATATGATATTAGTCTTTCAAATCTTATCGCAATGTACTATACCTTCCCCCCTCCCCCCCTCAGGAATTTCGTACTAGCTGCAGTATTTTAATTCGACGGCTTAAATATAAATTTGAAATACGTATTCAAAATGCACCGAGTGTTTTTTGTTCTGTATTCTCTGTAAGTTAAACAATATTGTATCTTGTCGTATTGGATACCGAACGGCGCAGAATGTAATATATTCATTTCACAATGTGTGATTATTTCTTCTCAGGAATCTTACACTTTAAAATTTGATACAGGACTTATCACAATTTTTTCTTACTGGAAATTGAAAAAAAAATTGTCTACGTAAATCATCATCAATTTTTTTCAGCGTTTAAAATTCAAATTACTACAAAATAACTATTTCTCTAAAAACGATTTTTCTAAAATATACTTTTGGATGGATCTAAAATAATAAATTTTTTTTAGCCGTTTTCATTTACTGATGTAAATTAAGTCACAATGGTCGATGAGAAATTATTTTTATTTACTGTAGTATGCCTACTTAACATTATGACAAGGGAATAACGACAATAGTATATTATATTATATTTTATCGTTTTTGAATATTAGTTATTCGTTGTGGTATTGTAATACACTTTAATTCGATTATATGATCATTTGTGCGGTGAATACACGCAAAAGTATTATAGTTTGGTATACTTACTGAAAAAAAACGAGTAACGATAGACACATCACTATTTTTCTTATTGTGGGCGTTTCAACCAAATCGCACTTCGACGTATAGATTATTATACAACCCACCTCGTAGGGTTGATATTATAACCTATCTATATTATACAACACGATCACCGTAAATTTTCAGTCGCAGCGTGTAAAAAAATTGCAGAGCATTCGTCCTATTTTCATTTGCAAGAAAATTAGTGGGTGTTTTGTATTGGTCTATAATATTTTTGTTACTATATAGTGTAGGTACATAATGTTATGACGGCCCATCGTTTTACGTGAAAGCAATTTTTTTTCGCGACTGTTGTTTTATTTTCTAAATTTCTAATGCTTGATTTTTTTTTTCCATAAAGTGACGCATATATTTAAATATTTAATTATTAAAAACAAATCGACCGTTTCACTAATTTTGAGCGTTTCAAGTTTTAACAATAGCTGCAGACTATATACATAGGCTAGGCTATGTTAATAATGGGATTTTGATTTTCGAAATGAACATAAATAATAATACCCACCGAATAGCTTAAAATATCTACTTTGATAACGAGCGCGTGGCACGTTGAACGGTGTACGTTGGTACTTGCGCAGTGGCGTATGAGGCCGAGGAACCTATATAGGTACATCTAAATCGTTGGGCCATATATAGTACCGTTATCGCGACATTAAAAAAACACGCGGAAATATTATTGTTTTCGGTCAAACTACGAATCGAAAAGTTAATTTTCAAGTATTCGCACGTTTCAAATGAATTTGCAAGTAATTCACATCGGTTTGAATCAATATCTAGTGGCCACCGAGTTTCTCGCAGTTTCTCGCGTGTGCGCGTGTGCGTGCGTGCGTGCCTGCGTTGTATTTATCACGCGACAGATTATCGAAAGCTTCTGCCACTGACCGGCCCGGACAATCGTATAATATGCCGCCATCGTCGATCTGTTGACAAAGCTCCCGCGAGTCGATTAATCTCGGCCCTCGACCCGTACAGAGTGCAACAGGTGCGCCCCTCACCGCGCGTCCATTGTATATACATAATGATACATATATAACATGTGTGCCGGCACACGATGAATTAATTAATCCCGGAAGCGTAGTGGTTGCGAGCATCGATCCCCCGCACGCCGTCCGGCAGATGTTATTATGGTTCGTGTTGCATTCCGCGGAAGTGATACAATGTAACATTATATATATATATCAACAATATTTTAATTAATTCATTTTAATAAGCGTATCATTATTATTGTTCCCCGATAGGCCGGATCAAAGAAAACCCAAAATCCACCCTCCCTCGGTGGTCTTATTGCTCAGTATTATTTTAATAAATTATTATTAAATCAGCGCGCTCGAGGTATGTATACCTAACGGAACACTGTTATATTTACGTCGGATAATAATGCGTTGAACGCCTATACCTATACCTACGACTCTTCTGTACTCGAATTCGATAAGTATTTATCTGCACAACTATTATGGAAAAATAATTTGATATCAGATATAATTATTTTATTACCCGAGACCATATTATGTTATAGTGTCCTTATATTTTGCGTTTGATGAAAACAATGGTGTACCCAGATCGGTTACAAATTGCAACAGGATTTCTTATTACAATCAAATTAAATTTATACTTCAGAACTCACATTTTGTATTATTTAAAACATTGAATTGCAATTGCTTTTAATCTCATTGAACTGCGGTGAGTTATGTTTTTTTTAATTTCTATCGAAATTATTTGTATATTAAAAAAAAAATTATTATTATTTTAGTTGTTTTTATTCGATATGTAATATTCATCATATTTTTTTTGCTGTTTATAATACGATGACGTGTTCACGAGAAATATAATAAATTCCATGGTGCGGGTGTGTTGTACTTAATGTATAATATATACAGTTATCGCTTCGACGAGATCGCAGATGAAATTATTTATTCAGTTCGAATACTCCGGCTTGTCGCCGCCACCGTGAAATTAAACAAGTTCTGCAGTACTTCTGTGCGACATTCGACCTATTCGAAGGATAAATATTGTGATCAGCCAAACAAGATTATAACGAAATTATAACGAAATATGCGAAGTGTGATTAGGGACTATACAAGTTCGACGATATAAAGCCGACTGGAGGAGATGATTTCCATTTTCCAGCACAGTTCGTTATCGTGCGGTTTTTCGCGTACAATAAACGTTCGCAAAAACTGTAAAAAGATAATACGTCTCCGTATGTATTTTGACGGTTCAAAACTTCGACGTACACATGCTAACAATATTATATTATTGTCGTCCTGCCACCGAGACAACTGGAGGTCATAAGTACCTACATAATATGTGTATCATTATTGAGTGATAAGACGTGTACGACTACGTGTGTCCGACACAGGATAATAATGTAATTGTATGGGCAAATGTCGCTCGTTTTTTACGTCCTGGCGACGACAGTCTGCAGCAGAAATCCACTCACGTCTTCGGCCGTCCCTCGTACAGCAGTCGATCCATATCGTGGTTCGATAGTAATATTATATTATGTTGTACACAGTTCTCATGTCTATATTTTTATTTTTCGTCGTTTCAAACGATTCCTATGTATATATAATACAACATTGTGAGATACGCGAATTTATAAGTGTTGCGAATATTATTATGATCGTCCGCCAAACGGCTATTACAATGACAATGGCGTACGGTATACATTTTTATACCATTTTTTTTTTTTTTATTGTAAAACGGCGTTGACGACGACGGCACAATATTATTTGGCGATTTACGATCGGAGTGCGGGTCCGTCATGATAATAAAAATAACGTTGGAATATTATAATAATGTGTACGACGAATAATAGTGGCGTACGTCGTATATATTACGTGTGCGTATGCGCACATGACTTACAGACTAGGTCGTACAAGTCACACCAGTCGGACACCATGTATAATATAATATATTATTGTACATATTGTAAATGATATTATGTCACACACATCAGTAATTTAGTTGTATCGTTTAATATCCTTATAATATATTAGTGTTGTCTCGTAATACCATTACACCGGAACAGTAAAATTATTACTATCTAAACAGGCACAATAATAAATATATTATGTAGCATATACACCTACTGTGCGTACATAACATTGTGCGATAAAATAATGTAATAGTATACATTTTTTTTTATAAAACGTGAAAATCGTAGTTTTCAAACCTGTACTTTAGTTCAGCGAATGAGCAACTCAAAATGCTACTATAGAGGGCCAATTTTAAATGTGCGAAAATCTAGCAGGCCTTAGAGAACACAGAAAGCAAAAAAAAAAACCTTAATATGTTAACTATACCCCCATAAATGATATAATGTTATTTAAATTGAGTAGTTCAAAACTAGTTCAGAATTTATATCTACGTTTTACGATAAACATATTATTATATTGATTTTAATAATTTTACAAATATAATAAAAATAAAATACAGAAAAATCTTTAAATTTTATATTTTTTGTAAACTAAATCGAAATGTAGCGCGGACCAGTGAAAAATAGTACGCAGGCCGGCGAGTTGTCCATCCCTACTATAGTTGATTGGAACGTCACGATATCGTCAGCGGCTATTCATTTGATTGCGATCGATGTCGATCAAGAAAAAGTCAATCGAAATTATTTTGATAACTTGAACGATGCCAAATCGAATTGGCCAGAGATAAGAAAATTTAAGATTTTTTAAGTTTAGAAAAATAAAAGTGATCACAAAAAAAAAAAATAAACCAGCTAAAAATTGAACAACGTCTATTCGAGCTCGATGATGTAACGCATTCATTACATAATTATATTACCTATACAAACCTATATTCACACGTGATAATCGACCATCCTCGGAAACCTTGTCTGCTAAAATATAGGAGACACAAATCATTTAATAGGCATTTTAACGACTAGTGGCTCAAACAATTTTGAGATATGCAAATTAGTGTGTATAGAACTGTCATCGATCTAAGGATTTCAACTTCACATAGGTACATCGTCAGTTTTAAAAATTGGGTTGATAGAAGAAACTTCAAAAAAAGGTTGTGTAAAGACAATGATCTAACAGTTTTTTAAAGAATATATATTGTTGGATAAAGTGAGGGTGTTTTAACACGTTGTTTCAACAAAATGTCAATCAATTATTGTGGCTATCACTTTACAATATATAAAAAAAATAGCCGTTAATTATATTATATAGTTGGATTATTCCATTTGTAATTTTTTCTTTTTAACATTTTTGATATTATTTTTGATTTTAGTCTTTCATCGGACGAATTCAAAATATGTGCTTATTGCGCACTTCCTGGGTAAAACTCCTGGGTATACTTTTGGACCAATCATAATCTACTGCGAGACGTGGACATCGAATATCGGTTTTAAAGTATTTAACATCAAAAAAATTATAGTTTGTGAGCAATATTATTTATTTTTAATTAAATTGTAATATACAAAAATTGTTACTGAATATAATATTTCAATTGTCCGTTTGTACACGCTCAAAAACAATTCCGAAACAGTGTATTTATTGCGTCGACAATACCTACACGATTATTATATTTATGATTTACTTAAGCGATGTGTACAACAATTAATATTAAATTAAATCAACACCAATTGTTTTATCTCTCATGCACGTGCCCAATTTTACCGGTCACTGCGTTCAAACCTTTGGTTTTTTTTTCAGTTAACCGATAAAAATATCTTAAAATTATGTATTATTTTAATTTTTTTTTTTTGTGTATGTGTATGAATGGGGAGGGACGGATTAAAATTGTTTTCGGAACTTTTGGTGTAAAACTAAAGAAATAAAACATATTTTTCGCAGATACCTGAGGTAAAAAGGAAGAACCGACTAAAGACGATCAGTACACACAGCCAAAGGAAACCAAAAGATACACTTAACAGAAATAAACGAATCATAATACATTTTAAACTAATGCAAATAGTCGAATATTGTTAAAAAAAAATTTTAAATACACCTGAAAATGTGTTTGTCGGAAAAAACCATAGGTACATCGCCGAAAAACCAAAACTAATTTTATCTGCTATAGTCAAAATATATCATAAAATACTATATGGTATATCGTAATTTGAATTTTAAGAATATTAAAATCGATCGAATTACATATTCAAACTATATAAAAATATATTTCACCCTTGTTACATACGACGGAGTACATAATATACGCAATTAGCTAGGTACTTTTCGACCAGACCTTACTATCTTAGATCGTAATTCCTAAAATTATTATACCACGTCCTTGACATAGTTTGTCTGTTTGTCTTATCTAACACCAATATGTGATGATATAATATGCGCTCATGACGAGTTATGTGTATAAATAATTTTCCACAGTTTTCTAAATTGAAATGCGAATACGTTGGGTGGCAAAACTTGGTGACCCGTAATTCCCATTCTATGTGAATTATATATTAGGATGGACCGGAACGTAATTTTCGAATAGAAGAGTCGGACTATTACAAATTCTCTATAGTATGACAACATGAAAGTCGTAAATTCTTCGTCCCTTGCATAGACGACAAATACCGATGATAAAATTATATTTAATATTATATTATATTATTAGGACGTCTGTACTTGGAAGATTGTCCCAAATAATATCTGCACACAATTGTTGGTCCAACGATTGAGCACTTTTACCTACCAACGACCCCATTAAAAAACTAATACAATTGTGCAGCGAAATTACACAATGCCACAAAATACCATATCATATTTTATTTAATAGAGAAAATTGCTTTTTTGTCTTGGACACAGTCACAAATCAAACTTTATCAGTTTATAAAAAAATCGTTTTATTTATATACCTATATATGTGATATCCAATATTAGGGATTGGAAAGTTATTCGATTAGTTATTAAAAGTTACGAGACACTGTGACTTGGAAATTTGTAACTGGTTACAAGTTATGTTTACAGTTATGGGTAGTCAGTAACTAAGTTTCATAAAGTTAGGATTTACTCAATTATTTTTGTTTATTTCTTCAAGATAATAACTGAATTGAAAATAAATGTACATGAGGCTTATTGGGATAATACACTAGAAAGTATAATGACTACATTTTTAAAGTATCGACAATGCAGTGTATCAAAAAATTGGTTACAAAAGATTATAATATTATGTAAAAATCGATCCAAAGTATATGTATGGTTAGGGTAACATTACACGTATAATATTATTATATACAATAAAATAATATATTGATATAATACAATACATTAACATCAAAATAAATGGCAACCTATAATATTATTTAGGTAGTTATGTCGACACGCAATGTGAACGCTTACACACAAACAGTCACCAGTATAAAAAAATCATTTATGTTCCATAGATATGATTGAATTTTACAAATGTTGGAAAAAAATAGCATGCTCAATCGTAATACTAAAATGTATGCTCCGAAAAGGACCGTGCTCAATCGTATTATACTGTGATAGGGTCCTTGTCTACATATCGTTCCAATACGGTCGTAATACACCGTACACGTCTTGATAACTGCAAAAATGTTTATTTTTAACACCGTTCTACATAGGTTCTACTGGCCGTTTTCGAATCATATCTTTTCTTATGTTTATGCCCGGTAACTATAGTTACGAACGATTTAATTTCGAGTTTGTGACAATATTATGTAAGTGTAAGTAGCTATTTAATACATATAAGCGCGTTGAGCACATAACCTTCAATGATATTATAATTTACAATAAACGATCTTTAGATAATTATATTATGTGAAGAGATAAAACACTCCGAAAAATCAGAAACGAAATACGGTCAATATACCTATATTCGCTTTGGCATGTCTTTAGTACAATATTTATATGCGTACGATAGAATTTCATACTCGTATGAAAATTATAGCCATCTTGTTTTTCGACGTATTTCAATATTAACGTATGTTAAGGTTATGTTACGTTACAATTCAAAGCATTCGATTTGATCAACTTGATAACTTTTACCATAAATATTATGTTTTCGACCAATTTTTTGTAAGGTTTTCGCTGTCATGGTTATTTATTACCGAAAAAAATATTTATGATCCATAGATTTTCCTTGTAGAGGAAAAATATCGAGTAGCGTGATATGGTTTTTTATAGCTAATTATAGCTGCGGTTATTTTATCAGTTTTATTTACTAGTGTCTGAATTCAAAAGTTTATTGAAAACAAATGATTTTATTACGGTTCGGAACAAACTGAAACAAATAGTAAGAAACTTTATCGGAGGAATACAAAATAATAAACTGTTAAAATGACATGCACATTATTATACGATATGAATGTATATAGCTACTGTATCGTTATAATAGATTGCAATAAATATATATTATACTCAGACAGAAAGTGGAGCTAAAATGTGTAAAAATAGAAAGCCGATAGGTGTTTGTAATTATTTTACGTATCATTCAAATATAGGGATTCTCTAATTATTTATCGCTCTCGAATCAAAATATAATATAATAACGAATTATTGTACAAAAAATTAAAACCCAACAGTTGAAAGCGATTTAATCGGTTATTATTCAATGTGAAGTTGAACATTAACTCGTACAATGTCAGTGAAATGTAAATTATGAAAATTGTTATTAGGATACATAACATACCATCATTTACAGCTTTGAAATAATATAGTTTTTTGACAGTGAAGTGGTTTATACAAAAATACACACAGTTATAAGTCGGATTTAAAAATAAAAAAGGTTTACCACTAAAATGCAATTTGGACGTTCTTTAAAATTATACAAAAAAATATGATTTAATTTTAGCACACAGTCAAAATACAACATGTTTTTCTAAATACTAAATAATAACACAAACTGTTGGAGGTCAAATACTATACATAGGTTTTACATTGTATATATTTTTGCTAATTTTATTTACGATTTAAAAAAAATAAACAAATTGAATACAAAAACCAAACAATGGGACTCGTCCCGCTCTTTTCACGTCGGATACAGGATAGTGTTGATTTAAAAATGCAACAATGATAATATCATTAAACTTTCCTAAGCAGAGTTCAAATATTTATTATTCTTTGACATTTCACGTTTGCATGTAACTTTTATCACCATTATATACAGGGTGATTCACCAACCATGCTCATCCCATTTTATCCTTTAATGATGAATTTATTCAAATTCTGATTTTTTAGAATTTTTAAATATACTTTAAAAGCGTTTTTTTAAATTTTCAAATTTTTATTTTCGTACTATTTGAGAAGTGTCCTGTAGTGATACGAACTTCAATTTTTTCAAATGGGAATAAAATCAAATATAAGTAATATTGGATCTATCTATATATACCTATTTATTATACTTGGGATATTATTGGAAATTATTTATGTTGATGGATAAATCAACAATCAAAACACCATGACTCCTAAATATTCCAAATCCATTATCATAGACCTATTATACTTAGTATCCAAAGTTAAATATCTCAAAAACTACTCGTACGAATAAAAATTTACAATAGACATGAGAGGTTCTCATTTAAAAATCGGAAGTTTAAATCTCCACAGGACACTCGTCAAGTAATATAAAAAAATCCCAAGTATTAGAAAATATATGGTCTTTCAGCATATTTAAATACTTAAAAAATTAGATTTTTAATAACTACGTTATTTAAGAAATAAAAGAGAGTGAGCGTGCTTGGTGGATGATCCTGCATATAAATACATGATATTGCTCTTGTTCATAATTAATGAGATATTTCAGTTATATAGTTATTATACGTTTTATATTATATAGATTGTTTTATTATATTCCATCATTAGAACCCAAAATTATACACATTCATTAAAATAAATGTAATATAATTTCAGCAGCGTCATAATTAGGAAAAACGTCAACGGAAATCCAACGTCATTTAAACTTTGGCTGGCAATAACAAAATTTTGCAGTGCTGATTTTCATAAAACTTGGTATTGGTATAAATGTTAGACTAATACAAAATTACGGTAGTTACCTAATTATTACGATTCAAATTGCAGATTTCAGAAGTTAAAATTATATAATTATATATATATCAAAAATTATAAAATATAGTTGTTGTTGTTTTTTTAATTGATAACTTTATTTAAAGCTTTTACTTTCTTAGATGTACTTAGACCTTTTGTGAAAAAAAAACAACACTTGAAAAAATGCACTCTCGTAAGTCATTCTCTCTATAGACTATGCAGATGATAAAAACTGATAACTATATTGGGTATGGGAATTGTAGTTCCTTATAGACTGATTTCTATACCACAAATTCAACATGAAGTACGCAGTTTATACTATTTTATGTCTGTTAAAAATAATTCCTTTCTACTCGCATAGGTATTGCTGAAAAATATTATACTCGTATGTTCGTATTTTATCAACAATGTTTTACTTTACTCTAATATTGGAGTATTAGGTATATTAGTTATTATTGAAATCTTATCGCTTTTAGCAAATAGAAATTATAAAATAAACAAAAATTGTTTTACATTCAATGTTGGTAGGTAGAACACAAGTGGACGGAACACAGAGGACCACCAGAACCAAAGAGTTTATATTTTAAGCATTTTTTAATCCTCCATTTAAGTAGGTCATATTTACATTAGATCATAAATTAACTAACAAACAGTTTTTAGCTAAAATTAGATTTGAATAAATTACACAAAATTCTATATACAAATTGGTTATCTCGCATGAAAATAAGAAAATGAAATTACGTATTAAAGATAGTTTATTTAATAAATAAGACAATGATTATAACTTTAAGATATTTTTAAAAACTTCATTCATAGTTGACTTATAACAGTATATCGTACCATATAAATACACTCTCGTCACTCGTTATTCGCATTTGATTTTTATCAACTTCATTTAAATGAAATATTTTTTACCGTCAAAATTATAAAGTCTATATTTTAACTCTCAGGTGTCAACGAGTAATGAATTATTTTTTCCGATCTTCATTGATAGCATAATATACAAATTGATAGTACTTTTGAAAAAATTGACTAAAATAACCGTAGGTGCAGCTGCTTGGCTCCTATCCCATAGATCATATGCACTATATAATATTATTTTATAAGCTTTGGTACTGCTTTTACGTCATTTACTACGATAGTTATCGCTCGGCTATAGCATGACTATGCGAGCCAAATATTGAGATTAATGAGACGAAAATGCATATAGACGACTCTGTCGACTTTTAAAAATGACGAATATATATTGTCGCCGTGACGGGTAAATTGTGTAAAAAATAAATATGTAAAATATTTACTAGGTGCCTGTTCAATATAATATTTATTATTATTGGTATTATTGGTATCCATAAATTATACTTAGTTATTGGGGGACGTGGTGAGTGACGAGGCGTCCCCTGCATAGCGATACAAGCGATGTAGGCCATATATCCTGACCTGGAAATGTCGCCAACTAATCTCACCACCACCGGGCGAATAAAGCCTGGATACGATAAGAAGAAGAACTCAGTTATTATCTTGGTCAGTACGGTTATCATAATATAGTGAAGTTGGCATGTCCGTTGACTAATACGCCGCGTGGCGCGTGTTGATCAATTAATATAAATATCTCGTCGACCGAAAGAATGATTTGCTCTGTTTGTAGAAAGTATTTCCATCAACACGTTATATATAAAAAGAAGCTTAGATATTATATGCTTAACGAGATACGTGATGTCTGTGAAGGATAATTAGTTATTTAAAAAAAAATTTAATTGCTAGAAAATATGACTCTAATAATAGTACCGTGAAACCCATACCAGCAGAGGATTGGCAATTTAAAGATGATATCATGATTTCAATGAATAAGTATGAACATTTGTCAGCCAATTATATTAAGTTAAGAAATAAGTAGTCAGTTTTACTTCTGAAAAATTGGACGATTATGCTAAAAAAAATATATTTTTTATTTCCTAAAATAAAACTTGTTGGAGAAGGTCGATTCCAATCTAGAAAAAAAATGTAACGCATTTAAAATTCATAAGAATAAATCGAATCAACAATATTATCAACTAATAGCATAATATATCAATAAGTGGTATAATGCATATCGATGGTCATCTAATTTTTAATTAAACCAATTGTTTAAATAATGTAAGACTGTTGTTATATTGAAGATTTCTCTTCATTTTCTTTTCCTAACAATGGTATTAATATTTTTTCTGCAAATATAGATAGTAATCGTGGGTATTGTTAAATTCAATTTTAATGAATCAGTGCTAATGTCGTTGCATGAATAATAGTTTTGACATAATTATTTTAAGTAAAACGCGGATAGCTGCGAATTTCGACTTTGTGAAAATGGATATTACCTGTACTATAAATTCCATTGTGGAATTCAATAAATGTGATGGAGTATTTTTGTAAAAGTTAACATGAGAAGAACGCAATGTTGCAAAGAAAATAATAACTTTTATTGTAACTTGATTGTATTGTGTAAACATATACTGATAGTGATTGTATGTCTATAATATAGATCACCCATCGGTTATACTGATAGTTTTATTGTAAGACCAAATGATTACATATGATAGAACAGCTTAATAACAATAATGATTATTGCGGCTATATTAATATTAAAGATTATCAAATTTATCTTACGGCTATCTAAATATATCGAGAAGTAATGGGTCTGTCTCTTGTACAGTTGTACCTCCATATCAATGATTGTACTCAGGTCATCTGCAATATAACCAAATCTTGTACAGACCACATATTTACTGGTCATTTTATTAATCTTAATTTACAAGTTTTTATTCTTAACAGCTGCAAACTCACAGTAAAATGTACTAAATATGTATATTCATGCAGAAAATTG
The DNA here is from genome assembly GCA_008086715.1 of Sitobion miscanthi. NCBI lineage: Eukaryota > Metazoa > Arthropoda > Insecta > Hemiptera > Aphididae > Sitobion > Sitobion miscanthi. Next base: position 2,667,653 of record CM017797.1, read on the forward strand.
GGTGAACATATTTGATCCTAACGATATTGTAATTTTTTTCCAAAACTTTTTAACAAAAATAGAGGAATCTTTTCAAAATGCATCATAAAGCCTAACCTATATATAAATGTATCTAATAAACATAAAAAAAAATAAAGTACTGGATAACAAGAGAGGCTAGGTAGTAACTTCTATAACAAATTAGCAAAAATTATGTACACTATAACGTACAAAATACCAAATTATTGTAACTATTGTAATTATTGTACAACATTTTTATAGGGGATATTCTAATATATTAAATAATTAATACACTGGTCAAAGAGGCAAAAAAAAAATCATCGTCAAAATACCAAAATAATCCTAAACGGCTAAACACATATGAGTAAAATGATCAAAGGATAGCTTGCAAATTAAATACAAGTACAAATACATTATAATCATTTATAAAACTAAACTATGTAATGATTCGGTTTTAAATAACCCTATAATAACTACAAATTAATTTAATAGTTTTTTTACTGGTGCAAGTAAAAGTGTTGAAAATAATATTTTAAATAAAAATTATGAGATAAACAGTTGGGAAAATCTAAATAAAAATTATCATGTTGATGACTCTTTTTTTTCTCCAATTACTAAAGCTGAAGTTGAAAAGCATATTTTTAAAATTAAACCTTAGGTATACATCTTATTATGCAAATAGGATTACATAGTTTATACTTATAAAACACTGTTCTTAGTGTCTCTTATTCATTAATGATGCTATTTAATATATCTTTAGCTCTTAGTATCCTTACCCGTCATGCTTTAAAAAATGTTATATCCCTAATCCCCATATTTTAATCAGGTGACGAATTAAGTTGTTGTAATTATTACCTATGGAGCTATCGCGTTATAATCACCCTTATTAAAGTTTTTAAAAAATCAGAACTATACATTTTTAAACGCCAATTACTTATTTCTGGTTACCAATTTCTTTTTTACGGGGCAGGTAAGTATATGACGCGCATTACTTTGTCAATAAATTAATACTTACATACAAATCAAGATTTCAGTAGTGAACTATGAGTATTTCTCTAGATGTCAGAAAGTCATTTGACCACGCATAATCAACCACTAATTAATACTTTAAACATTTTATTATGCTGGAATTATAGATACCTACTGAAAACGACCTTATAAGATCATACGTTACAGATAGGCTATAGGTAGTTAAAATTAATGATGAATATAGGCAATAATTCTTTGAAACAGTAAAACTAAATCACGGTGAGCAACAAGAAATTGCCCATTTTCTTAATTATATATATATATATAATTTGGTTGCTTAATATAATAATTGTTGATATTGATATACTATTTTTTGCTGATAATACTGTTATTCACTCACAAAAAAAATAATATTGATAAGTTATATTATTATAAGTACCAAAGCTAATAAATTCAATACATTTGTGATTAAATAATAATGTCCTAGAATTCAGTTTAACTTAACTTATTATTTTTAAAATTCAAAATACTAATTTAAATATTGAGTGAAAATTAACATGCATAAATATTGTAAGAATAAATTCTATTGAATATCTAGGAATATTTATTGATCTCCAGTACAAGCATACTATTTTCACGATCAATATTTAATAAACAACAGCTAAGAGTTATTTATAATAATATATCGTTGTACAATCATTTATTTCATATTTTCATATTAAATCGATATATGGTAGGGGGGCGTATAGATTCAATTCAATCAAAGTGAGAATAATCATGAATAATATTATTAGATTTATTTCAAACTTACCTAGTTTTACTCAACTACACCTTCAATACAATAAGCAATTGTGCAGTTGCTTATAAAAGGTGTGCTGGTGTTCAAATTGTGTACATTTATAATTTTTTGTAGTGGTTATTATGTTATTTTTCAAATTCAATTAAATATATGATGTATCCAATACGTTATTAATCTCTTTATAAATGTATGCATTGCAGGTGGACTAAACTTAGACGATAAAACATCTATACACAGGATGACAGCAATAAACAATTGTACATATTTTAATTGTATTGGCTGTACAGAGTTTCAAATAAGAACTGTGCACACATCAGCTGGTCGCTGATATAAAAAACTACCTACACAAATTTAACATAACAATTTTATGGGTACGCTGAACAAATAAGAGAAACATTACGAAAACGACAAAAATATGTAATGGGAATATATATAGAAAAAAACTAAATCGAGCGAGGAACTTAAACAAACCGAATGGATTGAAAAAAAAAACAAGCAAACGTCCGACCACCGCCTGCCACGGCCATGACGGCCCACCGTATAAATTATGGCTTCAGACCATAGGAGATGGCTCAGTTGTATGAAAGACATCAGTCCATGATAATCGTTGAAATATATCAGAGCGAACTCTCTCCGAAGACGGACTCTGAAATTCGTCCACGACAGGTTTATTTTTAAAGATGACTTATATGGGTTTTACCGAATTCGATAATGATAAATTGATAACACACGTACCTTAGTACGTGTGATGTGTCCATGCCTTACTACTGTTAGTATATCCCAGTGGCGTGACAAAGGACTTTATTTGAGGCACGTACCTCAGCTTAAAGGGTGGTGGGTGTCCTGGAGACTAGGGGCATTTCACATAATATAGTAAATAATTTATTAAGTACACACTAAGACTAAGCCAATCATTCTCATTTACCATTTAAGTAAATACGTAATTATTTATAATTACTGATAAAAATTATTGTGCCTCATAAGTTAATGAGGTTCGCCACGCCCACGCCACTGGTATATCCTATCCTTTCTATAGGGGTGGGCGCTTTATACATTTTACAGGTAAGTTGTGAGAAAGACATCAGTCCACGATAATCGTTGTTTGGCGGAATATATTAGAAGTGAACTCTCCGAAGACGGACTCTGAAATTTGTCCACGACAGGTTTTTTTGAAGACGACTTATATGGGTTTTACCGAATTCGATAATAATAAATGAACAACATATGTGTGATGACGTGATGTGTCCATGTTTTACTATTGTTAGTATATTCTTTCTGTATAGATGTGGGTGCATTATACATTTTACTGGTAAAGACAATTTACGTACATTTTACCAATGTTTTTTACTCGGTGAATTTTGATTCTGATCGTAAAATCGAGAGATCTCATATTTTAACTGTAAGATTTGTTAATTTTAGTTTTTACACTAGGTACGGACGATTTCAGACCTATAAAAAAATTGACCGTCATTATGGTCCCACTTGGCCTAAATGTATATAGATATTTTTAATTATTCGCATTATCTTTTACTCCTCTCGTATACACCTGCAGCGACAATTATATGTGTTTAATTTTTATATTGCATCCGAATCAGAGTTGAATTCTATTCCATTTTGTTTTTATAATATTCACGTATAGAGACCTATAAATTTTTATGTGAGTTTCTCGTTCTGATGTCGATAGCAAGAACTACCTCAGTTATGACAGCACAATAAATAGTTACCTCATCGTATATATACACATTTTTACCCTTTATTGCATAAATCATAATATATATTTGATTTGATTTGTTTTATATAAATAGGCCACAATTTCGTTTCATTCAGTTCCGATAAAAAAATTTTATTAAATAATATGGCAGTGGTAATAGCAATGAATATCGTGTAAATATATGTACAGTTGAAAACAAAATGTTAAAGACAAAAAACCACTACAGAGTAGTGTAATTAACCTACCAATTAAATGATGAAAATCAGTGATATAGCCGTATCTCTTGTGAACTAGAAAATCCTCGATTTGCAGATGGGATCATAATATGTAGTAATGTAGTATTATAGTATACAACAGATTAAGATTGACTTTATATAATTAACAACAAAATTAATGTCTATAACATCATATTAGCTGTTAATTAGTGTTATCAGTATACAATCATTGCGCGTTATCAATGTATGCAAAATTATTCCCACTTCCATATCTTATATATTCACACCAACTATATATATTCATATAAAATATAGTTACGAGTGTTGCTACTTACTGAATTTAATGAAAACAAAATTAACTTGAGTTTTGACAGTAGTTATGTTATAAAAACAAAACGTCATCCCCAGTCAACCTAATCTGACCTTTTTAATTATAAAAATACATCATAAACTACTAATTATCATATCAAGGATTATGAAGGATAATATACCTTCAAAATCCTTAGGTACCTACCTACACATAAATATACACAGTATTTTTAACACTGTTCGTATTACTATCCCGTCATTAAAATGCATTGTTCGAATAAACAATTTCTAATCATTATAAAGTGTTAAACTAATCTATTAACTCCGGTACAAGAACTTAACTTAGGTAAAAATAATAATAGATTGAATTTTATAATGTATTGTCAACAAACAGTATTAAAAGGATCGGCACAAAAAGTTATTGTCTCTCGTGCATTATAGTCACTCATCACTACTCGAGTAGAATAAAAAAAAAAATATGTTACACTTTTACAATAATGTATTCTTTATTAAAATTTCTATCACCGAAAACTCTTTTGAGTAATATTCATGGGGTGTTTTCTTTTTAATTCCGAGTGAGATTCAACACATATTAATTTACAGTGATTTACCTATTTGTATTATTACTATTTATTATGCGTGTATGTGAAATGTGATTACATTTTTAGACGAGACAAGTAACTACTTGTCAACCCACTTGCTGTTATATTATATTAGACCAACTGTAAATTAGTTATAAATCATGTTTTTATAGTAACAATAATTTCAATGTTTGTAAAAAAAAAAAAAAAATGTTATTGCCAATTAGTAATTACATAGTAATAAGTATAACTATTACAATTTAAAACTTTAAAACGTACCTTATTTAATTTCAATCATACCTCGACTATATTTCAAATATATCCGAAAATCTTTTCTCATTTATACATATTATAAAATGTATATTTTTTATAAGCACTTAAAGTTTGAAAAATTACATACTATACTACCTGTAGTAAACTGAATTCTACTCGGTAGGAACGTCTGCGATGATTTATCACTGCTTTCAAATTTAAAATAATACAACACAACACAACGCAATATGGCCGGGAAGTGGCAAGGTGCTCATCGCCACCCAATATAAAGGATTCGATATGAAAATATTTACATAGTACTTTTTTGAGTTAAAAACACACTTATTGTTATTATAATCCAAAACAGAATGTCTGATTTTATTCAAATATTAAATTGATAATTTATAGGTACTCATGATATCCATACGATACGATATACGTTTTCGACAATTGTTAAATCAAACATACGCATCTTAAATATTTGTCAAATAAATTAATATGTGTCGTATATTGTTGTTGGAAAAGTAAAAATCAAAATATATAGATAATCATAATAACCCGTTGAGGATTTTCGTGTTAAGTCAGTGCTTAGTTTTAATTTTTTGAACAATATGTTCGAACGGTTTCCCGAAGATCAAGATCTATAACTGATTTTAAAGAAATTATAGATTCACGCAAAGTTACATTGAAAATTAAATAACATAATATCAACTTTTAGATGAGTATATACAAAATCGTTGGCTACTTGGATTGGACGTTTGGTGGACCGTTTAGTCTGGTCGATCGGTCCGATGTGCGGATGTCCCCAAAGATTCCGATCAATTTATGGAAATTCATGAATTACCCAAAAAAAGATCTACTCAGAACAAATAATGGACTTCAAGGTTAGCTCGGAGGATAAGCGAATGACTTGTTAAAATTGTATTTAATATTTAAACACTTATTTATTTTGTTTATATTATAAATTTTCAAATTAAGGGACAAAAACACTTTCACGGATCATGACATATCGAATGGCAGTTTATTAAAAATACAACAATCAACGCAACTTTTAAAACAAAAAAATATGGAAATTAGACCCAAAAAAATAAATATGTGGTCTTAACTTTTGACCCTAACGACAACGTTAATATTACCTTGAGGTAATGATATGGCTTAAATTTTTTATTTACAGTGTTAAAAAAAAACACGAGTTTTAAATGATCATTAATTTAATAATTTAAAAATTAATTTAGTTCAATTCGGTATTTTGACTTTCGTGGTTTTGATTCCGATCTTTTGACCGAATACCTAAAAATATCTTAATATATTGAGCATAACTTATTTTAGTTGTATAACGAATTACCGTAGAATGGGGTAACTTTGATACCCATATATTTTTATTCACCAGAATTCCATATGATGATTAAATTTTTTTTCATATAATGGGGTTACTTTGATATCACATTAAGAAATATAAGTATCAAAGTTGCCCATTACGTTGTGTAACTTTGATAGCATATTAAAAAGATTGATATCTCAAAAGATAACATCAGAAATTTTAAAATTAAAACGTTAAAATATTGATCATAGCTAGCTGTAACTAATACTTAATTTTGAGAGTTATCTATAAAATAAAAAGTAAAATTGTCGTAAAACAGTAAAAAATTATCAAAGTTACCCCATTTTACTGTAATTCAATTTGTCAAACTATTCTTAAAATAAATTAACCTTCTATAATCTATAACCATATGTCCAGTATTTAAAAGTAGGTAATTTATCAATCAAAATAATAAAATATTAAATAACTGATGTTTTATTTTGCATTCGATAATTTAGTGTTAGTCATAATTAATCACAAATATTACGATTGACATTGAGAAAATGTATAGTTTACTCTGTTTTATTATCGTTTTATGTATTAATAGATACATAAGGAAAATATCAGTCTAAAGTCAAAGCTTGTCGGTTAAATTGAATTCCAATTTCTATAATGCCATGACTATCTCTCTAAAAAAAAAAATTATTTTTACAAAAATTGTGATTCTAAAAAACTATCGTTAACTATTTAACTGACTGCCTGCCTAAGAGCCTGTTTTACAATCATAGTTTAAACCTCGGTTTAATGATTGTAATATGGGCACTAATAGGATCAATCTGATTGTTTTATGTTTATGTTTTATTATTTTTCTTTTTTTAATTCAATTTATTTTGTAAAATTATTTTAAATAATATTTTTTGTGTCTTTATTTGTTTTTCCATCATTTATAAATAATTTTAAATATTAAATACAAACTCGAAATCAATCACTTATTATTATTGCTATTTTTTTTTACACTTTAAAAATACGGTACCTGCGACGCCTAACTTCTTAATATTCTTCTACTTACCAACGGAGGAAGTACTTTTTACGAGGCAAGACCTTTCGTGTTGTTTATAATACCAAACCGATGTTTATTTAATAAAAGTTTAATATGTTTTTAAAAACAAATCTCTGTGAGAATATTGTCATATTTTCTAAAGCATTATACTGTTTTTTTATAGGTAGGTTGTAGGTATCAAATTTAATTTTCAGTTAATTGCTAACCATTGACATAATCATGGTTGATCATAATTTTTTTTTTTTTTTTTTTTATATTGAAAAGGTGATCAATTATACTTTTTTTAAACTATAATTACTGTAAGTAAAGATACATAAACTCAATGCACAGAGTATTTGAAAAATGACCAAGTATTAAAAAACAATAGATATGGCCTATAAGAAAAACATGAGTACATTTGATGGAGGAATACCTAGTTTGAAAATTAATTTATAAAAACAATTACCAGTACTTAATCAATTTAACTAATGTTCTCCATTATTTTTAATTCCAACAAATATTCAGACCAGCAGGTTTCTATTTATGTTTTGGTTATGATGAACAAATAAGAAAATTATTTACTCAATTTAATTTAAATTTTATAATAAATAAATAAATAAGAAGGGTTTTAGTATATTGTATATTTTTTAAACAATGTATTGGATTTTCGACAATTGCGTCATTGTGATTAACGTAAAGGTTGTGTCTGAGAGCGGTTGTTCCCTTATCCATATAATTTAAATTAATTAACTAAGCATTTTTACACTATGTTGTGTTTAGTCTGTAATGACATATTATTTCCACATTATGAAATAAAATGAGCACAAATGAGGTGATTAAAAGCACAAACGAATGGAGGGTCGTGGAGCTAATATAGAATGTACAGCTATAATATAGAGTTTTTAAATTTTTCATGTATCAGCATTAGGAAAGTAGCATTTTGAAAACGTGCCAAACCAGCAAAGGATAAGTGGTGCTATGTAAATTGAAGCACTATAATGGTTAATAAAACGGAATATGTGCTGTGGTAATCGATGGACAAATTGTAACGTATGCTGATGACACTTGGAGTGAGGTTTGAACAAAATCTAGATGGGAATCCAAAAAAATAGTCGACTACTTAAGTCATAAAAAACTTTTATTTTTAACTATGAAAAAACAGATTTTATTAATTCCTCAATTCTTGAAGATGATAAATATAATTTTGATCTATTTAATTTGAAGTATTAAAGAATACATCGTTGTGGAAATGAAAACCTTTGTAATTGTTTAGTGTGTCACAGCATATTTATAGAGTACCTTATATCCAATGTCAAGTTTTTACATCGAATAAAAACATTAGATGTACAATGTACTCTACATGTCAATGTTTACGCACGGTAACTTCCAGGTTTTACAAATTACGAGCCTTTTTACAAACTATGTGTATAATTTACTTGGCTTTGCCAAGCGAACTTCCAATACGGTTTGCTGTTGTAAGGGGGTCTAGCTAAAAAATGCATTACAACAGCTACTACCACAGCGAAAACAAGTCTACAAGATCTGTCTAAACAAACAAAACTTGGTAGGATCAACTGACGACTTACCTGTTGGTAAAAAAATATGAATAATATGAATATGGTGGTGGATGTGAAAAACGTAGTATGCAATAAAAGGAATAGTATTATATTATGACGCGAAATCAAACCACAATAAAAAATCATTTAGTAAAAAATGCACTGTCTGACTAGATTCACTTTCCCATCAAACAAGATACTGTTGAAGAAAATCAGAGCAGTGTCACTGCCCCAAACGGTGGTGACAGACACAAAAATTAAAAAAGTAAATTAATAAAAAAATTTTCAAAAAATACACACATCATTGTAAAATCAATACATTCACCGCTCCGCTCATAATCTTAAAGTATTCTATAACATCAGAATTGTTCATGAAAGTTTAAAATAAATAAAAATATTGTTAATTGGTTATTCACGTCATGAGACCAGTTGGTTTGTATGTATATATTATAATGAATTTTACTTAACTTGTAAAATTCTATATATATATGTATTTGTATTATTATTATTTTTTAATTGTTAGGTATAATATATTATAGTTCTACCATCACATCAAGCTCGCTTAGAGGTGATAGATATTATTACGAATCATGTGTGTTGTATGATTTTCTAATAAAAATAACTGTGAAATATGTATTCGGTTTTTCTTTGCTTTAAATATTTTTTAATAATTTCGTAGATCTACTATTAGCAACGCCTAAAGTCATTCAACTACATAATTAGGTGCTCTGATAATATTTTACCATTTCCAAAATTGTCACCCAATAGTTTCTACAATAAAATATTTTATTGTTTTAATCTAAATTAAATTTCTCGTATAATCCGCTTAACTATCAGACATTTGGGTTGTTTTTACATTAAATATATCAAAATGAAAAGAAAGAATAAAAAGTTAAAGAAAAATTATATATAAAAAAAAAAAAAATAACAATTCAGTCTGCTATATAACATAATTTAATTGCCATTTTTAAACGTTATTGTTTACAAAAAAGGTTTCATCTATGTATAAAAAACTATTCACGTTGTTGCATAATTTTAATCTGTTACATTATAATATTATAATACATTAAATTTTTTAAATTTTTTTTAATGTCATTAAATTTCTAATGACGAAAAATAAATATAATTTATATGGAGCATCTAAGATATTTAATTAGTTTATAGAGGTTACTCTATTACTTGTTTGTAGTCATAAACTTTAAGAAAACATTAAAACTTGTTTATGGCTTTTAAACATTTAATGTTTGATTATTGCGTTTTAATTATTGTAACAAAACTTTACTATCCAAATTTAATGGATATTTATATTTCCATTATAAAGTCAAACATCCATGTGTTAGTTAGCCAGTAACTTTGACGAACACCTATACAGTTATGAAAATCAGCCGTTCTCTATTATAGGTACGGAGGAGTTTCGGATTATAAATTATACTTCATATGATTTAATTAATTCTTCATACCTTTTTGTTATTTAGTTTGATTAATATAAATTATCTTTGTGTTAGTATAAAAATATTTCATAAGTAGGCACCATTGAATTTCAGAATTTTATTCTTATAATAATTTCAGTAAGTACAATGTCGAGTTTAAACTCATATATGAATGTACGTCTCCTATACAGCCCATACGTATTGTTTGTATAAGTGGCTAGCCTATAGGTCTAATGATGTGATATTGTCATTAAATCAAAAATGAATTTGTGTTGACATTCCTGTAAAATTCTACTGTAAAAATTGAAGGACATAAACTTACAAAAAACAAACGATACAACTTACATGGTAGGTACCTAAGAGTAAAAATAATACGAAGAGGAACGATCGAATGTTCAGCGATAGTCATATTATAGCTTAGGGACCATCTGAAACAAATCGGAAAAGGTAATACGACTTTACTAGACTCTGCAATATTTCCAAATCGATAATTTTCTTCTGGCTAAAAATGTATTGACAGGAAAAAATAACATTGTAAAACTATATATATATTATACATAAATTCCTTGCTTCGATCAGCATTTAAAACACACGGCAAACGACATAAAAATTAGTTAAAATCCAATAATGTGTTATATATAATGTATTATAACACAATCATTCGACGTTGAAATAAATCGAAGTTTATAAACGGTTTAAATTTTTATAAAAAATGTTAAAACTATAGCTCGTGAGCTATTTTAAGGTTAAAATATTTCACAAATCATTGGAAATTTGAGAACATTTAAGAACAATCGACACATTTCAAACTATCAATAAGTTGGATATTCTATATTTCTACGATGAAAATATAGATTCCGATGACCGATGACATTAATTTGATTAAAACAGTTCATTTGAATTCATAAGTAGTACCTATGATATTTGACCTGTGCTCGAGTCGAGCTCGATGTGCAGACGAGATGAAAAAAAAAATGAAAAAGAGACCACCGAGCGGTGGAATAAGAACGAGAGAAAAAACCCGATTATTAATTTACTAAGGGTGTGCGGCTAGGAATCTCTTAATGGAAAGCAAGTGATATATATTAGTACATATATTGTGTATTATATATATAAGGTCCTGGGAAACGGAGCGAGGGTATTCATCCGGAGTGACAAAAAAAAAACAGAATCGCTTCTCGGGGGACCAAAACTCGCGCGTGCTCGGGAGACTAATTAAACACTAGCGTTTGATTAATGAAGCCCTTTCGACAAAGTATCATTTCAACCACTCTGTATATGCAAATATTCGTGCGGACCTTTGTGTCTTTAGAGGAACTCAAAGAAAATAATTATACAGCTGTATAGTCAGAGTAATTTAATATCAGCTTTATAATATTATATTATGTGTATATTAATCCGACCGTTTCAAAAGTAACTAATTTATTCATAGGTACTGTAAACAGTAAGTAGACAACTACCAAGGGGCAATGGTATAATATAATAATTTATTACGTTTATTTAAAATAATAAATGTAAATGATTTATTTTTCGTGATATTTCTATCGTCGTATCGTGAATAACACTACCCAACATTGGCACCGTCTATAACGGGTAAGTGACTCTAAAAACGAATAGTACCAATAAATCAAATTTTCATAACAGTAGTAAAATATTATAAACGATAAGTACGTGAATATTAAAAAAATACAAACGAACAGAACTAATATTTTTATATTGTATTTGGTTTCGAAAACAAACGTTTATTTTGTAGCAATATTTGTATAACGAATACAATTAGTTTTAATAACACAGGTTCAGAGACAAAAACTTTAAATAATACAAATTTACAAGCAATATCTTTCTTAAATTCAAAAAAAAAAAGAAGACATTTTGAATCAATGCCTCATTATTAGAGGTTTTTTTTTAAAATATAACTCTACAATTCCATCCTCAGCACCCGTTGAGAGGTTATTTAGCTAGGCTCTACAAGTTTTAACACTTAGGTGTAATACATTAAATGATAGAACTTTTGAAATGATTTTTAAGTTGTAGATCAAACATGGCTTAAATTGTTATTATTGTTTTAAAAGCATTTGTTATTATTATTATTATTTTAATGTTAGCTAGTAGCTCCTTTGTATTATTATTAAATTTAGTCAGATAAGTAATGACTTTGCATATGTATTTGAAAAGTAAACTGTTTTATTTTCAATATGTTTTAAATTACGTATTTTTTTTTTATATCACTGAATATTTACAAAAAGGAAACATGAAATTATCTGATGTTTATCTAGATAAAATATCAGTTGTCTACTGCCAACACTGAGTCCATAGAGGTAATATTATATCGTTAAAAAAATAGGCATCCAGTAAAAATTATTCAAACATAATAATAACGAATTGTGTTCACCGCCTGAACAATAACGCAATATATTATCGTAACATGTTCGTACGATAGCTGGAAACGAGTGCATAGGTGTAAAAATCAAATATCGTTTAACATTGGCGTCTCCTGCGTAGACGTATGCACCTATATACCTTACGCACCACAGAGAAGGCGGTTGACGTCGCAGAATTTCAACTAAAATAAACGTTTTACCTTCTCGGGGCACCGTGTGATGTTAATTTTGGAAAGGGTCCAGTGTCCACGCGTGTAGACGACCCGCCAGTGATGTGAATCACTCCGGAGAGAATGTTATTATTGTTATTATAATTAGCGTAGAACGTTTTCCGAATTTTTGGCATCCATATGGAAACGCGCCATGACGTCCCAGAACGTGTTTGAAAATTTGATTTCGACTACGTTAAACGACACCGGCGAAGTAACGCGCGGCAAAACGCGCAATGAACGAATTAAATAAAATATGTGAAAAAAGGAAAATTTGTTCGTAAACGATATATTATCATATATGCATTGCAACGGCTCGTTGTTTTAGCTGTGAAACGTAGAAATATTAAATATTTTCTTCGAAATTGTATTGATAAATCGGTATGGAATGCATATGTCGGTAATTGAAATATGTAATAAATATTATTTTAAGTTAGATATGATTTTTATAAAATTTTAATTTAGACATAACTGGTTTATCAAAATATGCTTATTATAGTTCCAGTCGTTATGGATGAAAACTAAAAAACTGTAAAATTGTACTCGTTCAGTTTTTTGGTACACCGTATCACTGTTATTTTAATAAAATAAAAAAAAAGAAGAAAATCTATTATTGTTTTGAAAGTACAGTGAATTTTTAATTTTACCAATACCAATATTTATTTACTGACAGAAACCACACTCGAATTTGAAAATCAAAGCATTTTTTCTATTAATTTTCGTGAAAACAGAAACAAAAAAAAATAAAAACACACATTGTAAAATCAAATGGTATCTATACATACTATTATATATATATTCATACTAAAATGAATTTTAATACTAATTTTTCTACTCGGATTACATCGTTCATTATGTAAATTTCCAAAAAATATTTCAAGTTCAAATCCGTAGATAGGTAAGTATTAGGCTATAATGCCTCCCTGCAGTTAATTTGATCGAACTCCCTAAATCATTGAATTTAACGGCATAATATAAAAACAATAACTATTACATTTATTTATCATTTTGATATTGATTATTCCTTTTATAGATCTATTTACCTTTAAATTATCCTCCCCGCAATAACTAATGATATACTCAAAAAGATTTCCATTTCATTTTTTTTTTACCATTAAAAATATCGTTTAATATTACGTGCTGCAGTAGGTCAACTAACTCCATTTTTAACAAACATTACGATTATTAATATATTTATTTCAAATATATCCATAGAACCTCGATGAATCGAAATGCATTAAAAACGTTTTTAATATAACTTTAAACGACTGCGCTAATTTAATTTATTACCGATTATTATAGTCCAATATTGTGGTTTTATAGTTTCTACTATATCGGTATCGTCAGGTAAAATATAATGTTCTCTCATAATTAAAATATCGAATTTGGAAAACTCGGAAAATCGTTATCCGAACCATTATACTTCTTCAGTGTACAATTTGTGTATTTTTTAAGCAAATAATCGTTTATTTTCTCCTTGCAGATTGGATTGAAGTATATTTAAGTAAAAACTTTGAGTTACATCCGCAAGGAATCGCATTTATACGCATCGGAATTAAAATGTTTTTCGTTTCTAGAAATTCAGCTTTTTGTTTGTGGGTAAACAATTTAAACTCTTCACGAAAAATAAAACAATCTTCCTAAGACTTCGTATATTAGTTTGATTGGTACAATGGTATATAATATCCTATACCCGGTATCGCGCCTATTTTATCTGTCTGACGGGTTATTCATTAAAAATAAAAAATATAATTATTTTCTTGAATGACATTTTCAAAAGATATTGCCTCTTGCCCATCAACACCTGATAAAATGTCTAACAACGATTTATCCTCAAACCATTTTTGTTGTTTTATTATGATGCAATAACCATTAATCGTAGAACCTCAAGACATTTCATTAATACTTAAATTGTCATTTTACATAAAAAATTTAATTTTTAACGTACATTTAGACTAATTTTAAGCCATATTATGTATTATAGGCATTTTTCAAATGTATCCAAGTTATTTTTTAAAATGTTGATAAAAATGTTTATTGGTCGAAAAGCTTGAAATTGTAATACAAAGTCCCTCATAAGTTTGAATTATAGCAATTTATATTTATTGTGATTTGAAGTTTTAATTTTTACGTGACAAAATATTTATAATAATATGAATATCAATAACGATTGTTCCTAGTATTTTGTTAATTAAAATGTATACTATAATGTCGTAATTAAAAGAAAAGTAATAATTTGACTTGAATTTTTCTTGTTATACGTATATTATTATTTTCTATTCACAATGAAATTCCTCAAATATTTACACTAATTTTGAGCTATTTATGTACCGTGAAACTATTTACACCATTCGACGGTACGCTGGTATTGACTCAAGTTAAGTAATAACAATGTAATAATTAATTATAAAATATGTGTGATATTTTTGTCAAAAATTCATAAATCAACATCCCGTACTAGTCGTAAAAAGAAGTCAGAAATAAATTGCTCGGCGCGACGGTACCTACCTAATATATAAATAAATGATAAATTAATATACTTAGAAATTACCGTATCCGATCAGAATCGTTTTTCGTAAGCAATGTTATCATTTTATCATTTAATTCGAATTTAACACTTCCATTATATAGGTACAGCGAACTACACTCAATAACGAGGTATGGTAGGTATACCTACACTCTAAACCTACAATATACAGCAGATAGTGACTTATCCGCTTTGTTTCATCTAGTCTTATGATAACGGATAACACAACGAGTAACAAAATCACATAATAATAATATTGCTTTTAAACGTGAACTTCTGGTATATTATGATATACACTTATTCGCCCATACCATAATTATTGTGCACGTCCGTCCTTTGCGACTTTCACCTATGTATGGATAACTTTATTCAATCTCGCATTGATGATTGTATACAATAATAATAGTTATCGTCGTAAATAGTCATTGTATTATTGTCGATCGATATGTATAAAATAAGTTAAACGTTATTTTACCTATGAAGCTATATATTAAAACTATGAAATATATACGTAGTAGCAGCTAAGGACTTGCTCGTCGTATAGATGTACGAATAATATTACGAAATCTAGAAGTCACTTTATGTATATTATTATCAAGGCATAGAATTGAAGTACCGTTTTAGTAATGTAGAATCGAATATGCTGAATTATTTGATTGGCCTGGCTATATATCAATATTTATTGGCTATATTTCATCTTCATCTCATCAATTACGTGTATGGAAACCGGAAACTTAGGCGTGCAGGTGTGCAGCGTGCCCTGTACCTTAAAATTCGTTCCATCGTCTGCAGAGTTATGAGGTTTTTAGACAATAACGAAGACTATCATGGCTGTCTGATTGATGAATCGTGTAAATTAATAAATAATATGGTAATTAACTGATATAAAATCAAAACTATATAATACATTTTGTGTATAACGATAGCAGTTATAGTCGTGTTAAAAGTATTACAATTCGTTGGACAAATCTTAATTCTTAACGTAGTACATACGAAAAAATATAAACAACAATAATTAAATTACATTTTTAATAAGCAATTCGTTAATTGATAAGTTATGTATAAAAAATCTATTCTTCGTGTCTACATACAGATACCTACTATGAATTCGGTTGCCTTCGGGCTACAGTAAAATAAAATAGTAGATGAATACAACGGAATATTATGTTGAGTGTTAATAGTTGATATTAAATACTTCTTTGTTCGATTATCATATTTCTGTGGTTCATTAAATTTATTTTAAAAATAAAAGTCATTAATTTCAGAAAAGTCAATTATGTTACATTGTGAAATTATCTAAATAACTGCAATTTTAACAATTTTAGAAAATCTCTTTACATAAGTAATTGCGTTAAAAAAAATATATACTGACTATAAAATAGATGGATACTCTGTATCATAAAACTTAGTTACTTTTTTACTTACTTTAAGTCCTTCAATCAATAACAATATGTTGTTATTTTATCGGCGCATGGATCTTAATACCATTATAGGTATATTAAACGACTTTTATATTATATTTTTCACATGTAGGACGCAAGTGTATATTATATTAAACACACAATGTATAAAATATCGTATGTACATCGAAAGCGCGTGCTATAAATATGAATACCGATGTATTATTTTAATTTTTATGGTTACAGTGCACATACCTACCTACTGACTACTATTTATTGGCGAAATGTAATCCCTTACACAGATTGCTACCGCTCAAACAGCTTATTTAGAGATGCGCAACATATTATAGTAAATGTGCGTATATTATGTCGGAATCTCATAGGCGTTTATATTGACATTTTAAGTATAAAGCTAGTTATGAGCACTTTAAAATTTTAATATTATATATTATTATCTACATACATATTTATAGGTCACTTTAAAATTTAAAATATCAATAAAAGCCTATTAAATACTCCGGATAATATCCTTAACCCTAAGTCTCATAACAATAGTCAATTAACTCTAACATTAAAGCTAACAATGCAAATTTGGTTAGGTGCTGAACATGTGTTGCAGCTAAAAGAGAAATCAAATAATACCCTAACTTCTCTTATGTCTGTGTGAGTGGTGCAACGATATGCAAAGTTATATACCAATGTAAAAATATTATTGTTTTACGTTGAAGTCGCATCATCACAATATATTCTTATATTATTAGGTACCATTCCGGAAATTCATGTTATGTTTTAGTGAATAAACATATAATATTATGCTTTAATGGTATTCTACTATTTCGGTATATTATTATAATATAATTATTTCAATAGATCTACAATAAAATAACACGTGCGCATGACTATCACACACACATATATATATATACAATAAACATTATCATTAAATGTTTTTCAACGGTTCATTTTATATGGTAGGTGTACTATGTTAATGTGCTGCTGCTTCCTCACTCAAGTAATTAATTTTATCAAATATATCTCTTTAATTCGTACTGTAATTATAATATGTGCTTATTATACATAGAATCTAGGTGTCGTATGCGTTTCACGATTAATCACGAGTAACAATAATAATAAATATGAAAAAAAATCATTAATTAATTATTCGTATTTAATTAACGTCTTCGAGTCGTAACGTTTAATATATTTCTACCCTAAATCTACTTACGTAATTTATTAATTTACCAAACAATATTTTGAAAAAGAAAAAAATATTTCTACGTTTCTTACATTGAAGTATACATATACATATATTTCTGTGTGTGTGTGTGGAAGCTGTCATGATTTCATTAGTGTATATTTGTACACGAACAAAACAAGTATAGACGCACTAAACAAAAATGTTAAACTCCACTAGTGTATCGCGTGATTATTATTTATCTTATACATCGGTATTGTATACAAAATTACAAACAGATTAGAATGTAGTTGATTTATTTAGATAACTAATCGCGGTCTGATCGATATAGATTGCGGAGTAATGGCTAATCGACATTCGTCCGACTCCGTTAATCAGCAGTGCTAGCAGCAGATGTCTCCGGAAAGAGAGGAACCAACAACGAATTCATATGAAATCCCAACGAAAGGTTCTGCAATCCGATTTTTTTACAAGATAACGTACCTACTGTGCTCTTGCTGAAATCGTAAACAATAATAGTGGTTGTTCACGCAACAAAAATATGTAACCCGGTGCAGGTAATATTATCCCGACACACACATATAGGTAGTTAATGTATACAACTGTATAAAACTTAAAAGCAAAAAGTGTGTAAAACCAATGTAATATTATTTCGCCAACGCGGAAACTTTATTCTATTAAAATTGTAATTTACAATCGGACTCGGAATAATAATAAAACCCATATTCGTGCGATATAATAATGTAACACCATAGTTATGAAATAGAATCGTCGTGCGTCATTACGTCCGGTTTAACATGCACAATGTCTATTATTCACTTGTAAAATAAACAACGCACTATTGTACAGTTCAATATACGTCTTAAGAACAATAACAATAGGTATAAAAAAAAAAATAGTATAATCTACTGTAATGGTCGTACCATTAAACGCGTTATTTCGACTTTTGAGTAATACCCTTTTCCGTCACTAATCCTAAACTTTCTGATTAATGAAAAAAACTTGACAAAAAAACCCGATTAGACGCGTAATTTTTACGCAAATATATTATTTTAATTCGCGTGCGCAAAGTCCATTACGGTGTACTACAGAGTAAAAATAGTACTTCTCACACTGAGAACTCGGAACTATCACAGCAGAATATTACATTTAAAATTTCCAAGATCATTCGACGCAAAACAATATTTAAGAGTAGAATTTAACATATAAAATGAATAAATTACGTTTTCAATCAGCTGGTTTGTTAATCGTGCGTAAATTAATTTCAAACTCTGAAACGTGCTATTCTACGAATGGCTTTAATTTTTTTGCTTATGAAAAATCGTTCCTGTAATCGAATCCATTAGTTTAAAATGTGAATAGACAATCATGGCATATTGAACTACTTTTGCCTAAGGAGCAAAGATTTCTAGATACTACCCACCCACTCATTTTATTTTTATATAGCCACTTAAAAAAATGTAATGAACAATATCATCATGTTCACAACCGGTACGTAATAATACCAATATTTGAAATTGATTTATCTTAAACTCTTAAACTCTCAAACTATATTATAATTTAACGTTTCTAATACTTTGTAAGTACCTATTACAAATGATTTAAAGTAAAATATAAGACCACCTGAAAGCCATGTAAAAGGTACCTAATATACAATTAGTTAAATTCCTATAAAAAATACAAATAATTTAATGTACCGTTCCACGGGGTGCCGCCATCGAGTGACTTCCCCCTCCCTTCAATCAAACCACATCAAATTTACTTGCTGTATAACGTGTAAATACAGATTATAAATATAAATTTTTATCCAATAAAAAAAAATGTTAATGTACCTATAGTAGATACTTACTGATTTAATACCGCTTTAAATCATTTTTTTTTTCAATAGCACATTTTGTTATTAGTTTTGTACACATCTACGCAAAACATATTTTACAGATTAACTTCATTTTTTTTTTTTTTTAATTAGTATCTATACAAAATAAACTAAATCTAGTTTAATACTCAATAATGACTATAATACGTACCAAAGTCTTAAACCCGTCGTCTTGTTTTTTTAAAAGTATATTTAAAACAGTAGCTTTAAGTACTGTTTGTCAACTAAAATTAATTACTATTAGTGCTATTCCTCCATAATATTATATTATACATTTTAGAATAGCATTTCAACAATCTTAAACCAGTGCAAATTCCGACCAACGCATAGAATATATTACGTGCTATTTGATGCGCTAGGAATGCGCATATTATAGTACGTTATAGTTGTAACTTTAAAACGAAACCAAATTTTAAGCAATTTATTGTATTTTGTTAAGTCTATTGTACGACATAACTTGCGGCACGAACTCGGCGTCACGTGAAGCCACAGCCCAATTAAAATATTCACAATAATATATAACCTGCGTAAGCACGCACCTCAGAACGTCGCACTCAATATAGGTAGGTAGGTAAGTTTGTACATCCATACAAGTTTACAATGTCTGTTGACATACCCATATATTTCGTATTGAATAACATTGTATTCAATGGTTTTCGCAATTTCATATTAACAAAAGCCTGTTCAACAATTAATAATCCCGAAACCACATTACATATTTTATAGACACTATAATAATATAACAACAACAACTAGGTAGGTACCATCTATATTATAATATTATAACGGTCGGCCTACTCATTATTGGGAGATTCCGATATGAATTATTATTCTCTAATTTTGTCGAACAATATATTTAAATACCTAATATCAATAACTTCTAAAAGGAAATAAATTAACATAACACCACGAAATAATTTATTCTGTGATAACACCAATGCATCTTCCGTTTTAACTGATAAATTCGCATTGAAAGCATATGACAACTTTTGAAAAGTACAGAATTTATATTATATAGTAAACAATGTATCTCTGAATAATATCTAATGCATCTTAGTAATAATTGACGTTCAGTAGGTTTCCATTCAATATGAAAATTTAAAGTTGTCAACGACTACATTCATTTACAACAATTGTTGTATTGAAAATCGATGGATTTTTTAATATATTTTATAAATTAATTAGTATATTATTCATGTAATAGTTACAAGCAAATATTAAAATACTAAAATAATACTACATAACATATACATTATAATAATTATCATATCAGCCAGTCTTTAAAAATAGTTTACAAATTAAATAAATTTTGTATTGATTTTTTTTTTTTAATAATATAAGCAAGCATAATTTGTAGTAGGTACTATTTTACAAGAATTTGTTTTAATGCTTGTTTAACTACATATAAAAAATACTGTCGTTTATTGTATTAAACGTACTAACAATTACAACAATTATTGATTTATCATAATAAAATTCGTTTAATGCAAAAAACATATTTTAGATTTTAACACAGTTAAAATTGTGTTGAATAATTATGTATTTAATCACTCACATTTCTCAATTTTTCTCAATTTAAGGTCAAAAGGCATAAGAACAAAAACATCTATTTCTTGTAACCTTCACAAAAGTGTGATGTATAAACTTTTTCTTCAAAAATTTGATGTTCATATTTTAAACTTCAATATTATACGTACCAATAGATTGATTGCATAGATGATTTTTTGAGCTTATAAATATCTTAGCTTTATCAATAATAAAAGAATTTAAAACTATGGAACAATGTAATATTACAATTATTGAATTGACAATAACCAACTATTAATAATTTTCGATTTAGTCTAATATGAATCCAGTACGCCCACAAATGCAGTCAAAAAGAAAAAATGCACATTAACAAGTACGATTAATATTAAGTATAGTTAGCCTGCATAAATGCATAATAATATGTGCGTATTTGCCGTTTAAGGGTGTCCGTTAATTATGAAAGGTGGATATATAATATTTTAGAAGAAAAAAATATTGTTTTTAAAACCCAAACCCTACGTCATTATTATAACTGATTTACTCAAGTATTCCAACTAAATTATTTGTAAATAAAATTATTTTCATAATAAATTAAATCAATTATTCACTTATCCTAACTAATTGTGATAAAAACAAAACTACAATTTTATTATTACTTATAATTATAAGTAGTAATAGATAAGTACACTTACTCAAATGTATTATCGTAGGTATACCTAATATCCAATATTCACTATAGGTACCCACTGCTGATCCAGTTATTTTATAATACAAATTATTATTAATAATAAAATATAAAATATTATAATGACGCTGCAATATAAATTTGTTTAAAATGAACTAATAACATGAAAAACTTGTATTGTGTAAAAGACAATTGAATGCAATTCACTCGGAAAAAATACCTTTCTTTGGACTTTGAACCAGTAGGAATTCCGTGAGTTTTATATTGAAGGACAAAAGCTAGACACATCAAATATAATAGTATTTCGTTAGAACTAAAATTAAAAATATGAACGCTATTACAAATGCATGACACTTTATCGTGAGGATAAACTTTGGAATCTTTATGATAATAGCGTGTACTCCAAAGAATTTATCTACTTGATTTTGACTAATTATAAATACCTATGTCAATAAATAGGAAATATAATAATAATGTTGTTTGTGACTATGACGACAAAAAATTACAGCTTGCAATGAAAAATGAACAGTAGCATTGTTATTCATAAAGTTGATGTCGTACCAAAAAAAAAAAAACTAACAAATTACGTGGTTTAATCTTATTCTCAAAATAGTCAGTGTGATAATATCTATTATTTAGTTTCATTTACTTTTTTGCTCCACTAAATGTATGTATTGAAATGTGAAATATAATTTTCAAATTATTTCTTTAACCAAATTGAATTATTAATAATATTATGTGCCTATAATTAGGAGCAATAATGTTCTACATAAAACAATACACTGTCTTCTGAAAGAGTTTATTGTATCAGAAAAATAATTATATATAGGTAGGTATAATATTATATCATATAAATTATTATGTTATTATTTTATCTTCTGTGTTATACTTAACACAGTTAAAAATAATAACTAAAGAAATTATTTTCTAACTATACATGATTAACATAAAATCGGTTCATATTAAAACGCAGATAAGTTATATGTGTTATTAAAATTTCTAAAAAGTGGAACATAATATTATTCTATTACATGTAACATGTAACGTATAGTTACAACTATTAACCCATAAAATGAATTTTTGCTTTCTATACTTGGCACTATTGCATCACCATATTATTATAGTTGCATTGTTGTGAATTATGATATGCAATACCTATATCATATGAAGCATAATAGTTGTCATTATTATTATTGTTAGTATTGTCGTTGTTTTTGTTTTTTTTAAATTTACGAGTCAAAATAGTGGTCCATGGTAATTTTACGAATAGTTTTTTAGTGTATACTTAGGAGAAAATTTAAACATTTCGTTTTTATCTTGTACCATTTTTTCGTGACTGGCATTTTTTTTTTTTTTTTCGTAAGCAGTTTGTATGTAACAAAAATTTAAATATTGTTTGAAATTTTCAATGTATTTTTTTTTATATGTTCTAAAGTTAACACTAATCAGTAGATGTTTATATTTTATATTTCAATTACTGTCTAATATACAATTGAAATATTGAAATATGGATACCAACTATGTGTTCGAATTTTTTTTTTATTTCAATAGGACATTTTGTGATTCTTATTAAGTAGGTAGTAAGATATGACAACATTGGAAGCTACAAAAAATACATAACCTACTCCAACGCTTTTGTAATTTTTACGATGTTTGCCAATGGGATCACTGCCTACGCGTGTGCTGCATGCACAAAATAAGTAAAGTGACTATAATAATAATATATGGTTATACAAATTTAATGAAACAGTGCCTAAACAGTCAATGATAATTTGCTTTGATTCAATAATAACACAGTAGTAGGGAGTAATAAAATCACAATTTATTTGTTATAGTTTGATATGGCTAGTTATTTATATAGCTTTATACTTTAATTTTAAGAACGTAAGCTTCACTAACTTTAAAAGAAAAAAAACCACTCAATATTTTTCCTTTACGAAGAAAATCTTTGAATCATAAATATATTATTGTAATCCAATACAAAACTTTATAACATTGTGGAGGTATGCTAATTGATAAAATAATAATATTAATACAACAACAATGAAATTACGAGAAAAAAGGATTTGAAAATGGTCAAATATATTTTTAATAATTTTCTAGGAAATATATTTAATTCATCAGTTATAAATATTATGTACCTGCCTATAATTTTTTATTCACATTTCACTGCAGAAAAATATGAACAAATAAAGTTTAATAACAAAAGCGTTGTCTCGTTGTTGTTTAGGTAATAAAAACACATTATCGTGATTTCAAAAAATTGTTTTAGCATAGATAGTAACTTTTTGAAGTTTGAAATGTATTCGACATTAATACGTTTTTTTTTTTTCGTAAAACTACCGTGAAAAACGATAAATCCGTAAATACAAATCGTACGAAACAATAATAATAAACACCAATTGTTTATTATAATATACCTAACAATATGCAAACTCCTTCATGGCGTATGTATTCCCATGTTATTTCAAAACACTTAAATATTGTACGTTTTTACCTTATTGGAGTTTGTGTCCCGAGAGTAGTGCCATATATCCAAATCGAAACGCGTATATTTTTAACTCCGGTGCTGCTGGTTGTATAGAATCCGAGGGATTCGAAAACGATAAATCGTATGCGGAAAATCAATGCGATGTCGTAATATACGAGTCGAAATATTACAGGTCGTATATTATCGCACGTTGTAGTAACCGTATTGCGACGGCGAAACTTATCTCGGAGTACGGAAATATACCTAACATTATACGATATGATGTGCGGGGCGAATAAAATTTTCTAATTTATTAAAATTGAAAAAAACACACACACACACACACAGAATAATAGTTCTCAATCGAGAAGAAAGTCTTACGATTTATTTATTTTACGGCGTATTATTGGCGGGCGAGTAGTGTTAAAATAATATCGCTCTCACGTGGTGACGGAACGGCACATCGCGATGCACTGTACACATTTTGCTACCTCGAGGAAAACGGTTGCTGGAACGCTCCGCGAGATTTTGCGCTCTACGCGCCGGGCCTATGTGTAAGTAGGTGTTTTTTTATATTTTTTGCTCTCTTACGGTCTCTTATCACTGCAGCAGACGACTACGGACTGTTTATCAAACGAATGTCTAAAATACAATATCATCGTCGTTATTATCGGATAAATAAGCCGGCGACGGGTGATATATATGCGCCGTATGGGTATACCTACGTTGATTACGTTCAACTATTCGCTATACTCGCATACGCGTATGTACACCTGTTTGTAGAAAATTGTAATCGTGTGATTGCGACGAACTCGACGCGTAGAAAAATGGAGGAGGGGTGGACGCATTTTTGAGGGTTTTTATTTTTTGCTCTCTTACGGTCTCTTATCGCTGCAGGCCGCCGACGGTTTTTTAAACGGATATCTAAAATATATCATCGTCATTATCGGATAAATAAGCCGGCGACAGGTGATATGCGCGTACGTATATTGTATATATTAAAATAGTAAAGTGTTCACGTAGGGTTGACGTCAACGTTCGACTATATAGTCACCTACTTTGATTGCATTCAACTATTCGCTATACTTGCAATGGCGTATGTACACCTGTTTATAGAAAAGTGTAATCGTGTGATTGCAACGAACTTGACGCGTAGAAAAATGGGGGAGGGGTGGATGCATTTTTGAGGGTTTTTATTTTTTGCTCTCTTACGGTCTCTTATCGCTGCAGCAGACGACTACGGACTGTTTATCAAACGAATGTCTAAAATACAATATCATGGTCGTTATTATCGGATAAATAAGCCGGCGACGGGCGATATATATGCGCCTTATGGGTATACCTACATTGATTGCGTTCAACTATTCGCTATACTCGCATACGCGTATGTACACCTGTTTGTAGAAAATTGTAATCGTGTGATTGCGACGAACTCGACGCGTAGAAAAATGGAGGAGGGGTGGACGCATTTTTGAGGGTTTTTATTTTTTGCTCTCTTACAGTATCTTATCGCTGCAGGCCGCCGACGGTTTTTTAAACGAATATCTAAAATATATCATCGTCATTATCGGATAAATAAGCCGGCGACAGGTGATATGCGCGTACGTATATTGTACATATAGTAAAGTGTTCACATAGGGTTGACGTCGACGTTCGACTATATAGTCACCCACTTTGATTGCATTTAACTATTCACTATACTTGCATTGGCGTATGTACACCTGTTTATAGAAAAGTGTAATCGTGTGATTGCAACGAACTTGACGCGTAGAAAAATGGGGGAGGGGTTGATGCATTTTTGAGGGTTTTTATTTTTTGCTCTCTTACGGTCTCTTATCGCTGCAAGCCGCCGACGGTTTTTTAAACGAATATCTAAAATATATCATCGTCATTATTGGATAAATAAGCCGGCGACAGGTGATATGCGCGTACGTATATTGTATATATTAAAATAGTAAAGTGTTCACGTAGGGTTGACGTCAACGTTTGGCTATATATAAGTATATACCTACTTTGATTACATTCAACTATTCGCTATACTCGCATACGCGTATGTACATCTGCTTATAGAAAAGTGTAATCATATGAATGAAACGAACTTAACTATATTTTCCAGTAACTTAACGATTTTTCTCATCGAACAAATTTCTCATTTTGTTGAGATTCAAAAACGAAGAACCGTAGATACTTTAAATCGTCACTAAATGTTTATTTTATCATTTTATATACATGATAACACTTTCAAAATCTATATTAGGGCATTTTTTAAGCTGTAAATACATTTTTTTTTTCTACAATCAATGAAAATGTTCAGTAGGTCTGCTGGATTTGCTTAGTTACATTGGCTAACGTTGAAGATTTCACCTACTATATTTTATTGTTTACAAAATAATATTACTATCTATATTATACTCGGCGTGAAATAAGAACTTACCCTGGCTGTGGACCCAAACAGATTCGCCGCACGCCAATATTGTCTGCGATTGGGTTACAAAAATAATGTTATAAGAAAAGTATGTTAAGATTGCGGGTTGGAAGTTTGAACCGTCCCACCACCTGCGAGACGAGGTACGTTCTTATTCTGTGACGAGTAAGTTTGACGAGTACCTAAACGACAGAGATTTTGGTCTTAATATCGTTAACTGTACAGTAAACCATTATTGATTAATCCAGTGGTCAGACCAAGAAACATCGATCTTCCATATTTTATAACGAGAATTTAAAAACATAATGTTTACCCGAACAAAATATGAAGGTACCTATTAGCCTCAGCTTATGTATGATATTATTATTATTTGATATAAACAGTGCTTGAATTGCATATCCCTTATGATTATATCTTAATCAATAAGAATTTAAATGATAAGGTGTCTACGCACATTTGGTTGAATTGAGTGTTGAATCCCTCTTCTATTTTTTTCCCAATTCAAGCACTGAAAGTAATTAGTTATTTATAGTTATTTGCTTTTAGTATCCAACAGTTGATTAAATACCAATTATTTCAATTTTATACTTCACAATAATAGCTAATCCAAACACTTCCAAAGCGATTCGACATTCATTTTATGATATCCAACTCGGGTGTGTAATTGTGTAAACATTAAACATCGTATGAATTATCAATGAATATTTTCTCCTTGATATGTATTAAATTGTAAATCAATAATGATGATTATATCTTTGCAAGTTACCTAAGCAATCATTAGTTTTATATTATATTTTGTATTATTTTATTGTTACTATCCCATAATGGCATAATGACTAGATAATTCATATACCTATTATTTATATCCTATAAATAATAATGAATTATCTTATAAAAGTTATAACTTATATAATATGTGGATATGGTGAAACTTGCTTGAAGGGTGAAGGTAACCCTGACTAATATGTAGACATTTTTTTTTTTGACAAAAGTTCTACGTTACAGATAAATTAATAATTTATAGTCAGAAACCATGAAAATGTAGTTCGACGTTTCTCAAAAATTTTTCACATTTACAAATTGAAAAATATCGAAAATATATTGTCATAATAATTTTTTACAAGTAATTAAAGTTAGTATTTCGACAATATTCCTAAAAATCACGAGCATTTGCAAATTAGCCTGTAGTTAAAAATGCAGAACATTTTTAATATTTATACCTAACATTTTAATATTTAATTTAAGTTTTTTCGTAAGTTTTATTATTGAAATTAAAAAAGGTTAGTGTACCTAAATA
The DNA here is from genome assembly GCA_008086715.1 of Sitobion miscanthi. Taxonomy (NCBI): domain Eukaryota; kingdom Metazoa; phylum Arthropoda; class Insecta; order Hemiptera; family Aphididae; genus Sitobion; species Sitobion miscanthi. The sequence continues at coordinate 2,695,806 of CM017797.1, forward strand.
TTTTTTATGAAGTTTAAACTTTGCTGAAAAGGATATTTACATACGTTTAACAAATATTGTACACGTAAATACCTAATGATATTTTAAAATCAAACAATTTCCTTATTTTTTTATAATTAAAAAACTAATAAGCGTAGATATTTAATTGAAATTTTCACCAAATGTTCATATTAGTATTTCCTATGCATGGTATTTTTACTCTTTTTTAGCAATTTATTGGCATTTGAGATTTTTAGTTTTTTTCTTTAAATATCCAAAAACAAAATTGTTCGCTAGATCGTAAACCTTGAAAATAATAAAAAGTTTCTTATAAATTTTTACAAATGTTATTTAATAATATTAAAGATACGCAAGCACGATTTGTTATAGACATTTGAAGTTCAAATTTGGACGAAATTCGATGTATAAACGATGAACAACGATTTTAGTTATTTTGTTATAGTTAAAAAAATATTTTTTGTTGGGATTTGAAACTTTTACTTATATTATTATTATATTGTATATATTATATGGGTACAACGAAGTTCTAAAAACATTTCGATTAGTTTTATAATTGTATGCTATTTATAGTTTATACCTAATAATTTTAATGGCAATATATTTATATCATAATTTTAGACGATGGACGGAAGCTCAGAACTGTCTTTCGTGTGCAACGATTTATATTTTTACCATTGAATTCAAATTTTAATTTTAATACATCCATTGCAGTGACCTACTCAATGACGAGCTACAGTCCTACTGTACGGGAAAGCGATTACTTTCCCCCTTTTACGTATCTATATGACATTCGAGTGTCGGTTTGTATTACTTGCGTTATACTTATATTACCTTTGTTATTTTAGATTGTGCACAACTGTTGTTGACAAGCAGAAGTATAATAATAATTGTATTGCAAATTTGAAGACGTATACGTGAATACGACGATATGAAAACTAATTTGAAAACATAAAAAAATAAATTTAAAAAGTTTTCGCTGAAACAGTTATAATTTATAGCGACCATATTATAATATGAGTATTGTGTAGGTACCTATATATATAATCATAGTTTGTAAGTATTAAAAATGTAAAACCAAGTCGTGTTCTTACGCGCCTGGCATTCAGGTGATCGCTATATTATTTCATAGATAACTATTTAAACACACAATACTATTCGTATTTACCATGTATTAAAACCCTAATAATATTGACAATGGTCATAATATATGGATATTACGATGCCGTGGTCAGGACAATTATGGTGAACATTATAATATACTTAATACTCACATCACCGATCACCCATTATAATATTATAGTCTATACGACACGATCTGGTGGAAAAACAGCGACCAGCAAAACTCGTGTTCGCGGTTTAGAAGATGGCGCCATCGTCCGCCACTTAACTCGGTCACTATTGTAGCTAAGCCATATTATTGTTTTATATTGCATATTATTATAATAAAATCGAGCTACTGGAAGTATGTTTAGTTTTTTTTTCGCTTATTTAGCCAAATATAATATGAAAAAAAAATGGTTGCTCCAGCCCCCTTGACCCCGATGTTATTGCATTACTGATCGGCTGCGGCAGTAGAAAAACACGACAGCTTATATTGTAATAATCGTAGTATTGACTATTAATGTTAGAAAAACATTTATTTTAGCGTATTTCTACGTATATTTTTGTAGACGAATATTAATGTATATACATGATAAAATAATATTATATCGAACGGTTTGAGGTCGGCATATGAATCGGTAGATATCTATTATTTTGTACCTATTGTTGTAATAACGGTGGCGTGTGATCATGATGTATACCTATACCTACCATTCATATACATATTATAATTATTCGATAAAAATGTAAAATGTTTTAGACATTATATAATATCAGGTCTATATAAAATGTAGGTACTTTAAGTAATTGATTGAGATTTTAACTCATTAGGGTTGCCTAATTATTTTTGAATTACAACAAAATCATCAAGATAAATTTAATTCTAAACTGGTGTCGTGTAAATATTTCCGTTTTTTTTTTTTTTTTTGCCAAGTTGTTACCTATTATTTGCAATAGTTAAATAGGTATGACTTATATTTATAAATATTTTAATCTTGTTCTGAAATTTTAGTTCTTAGCTATAAAAATTAAACATTATATACATTTTTAAATACAAAAAATTTGATTATGTTTGCGATTATGATGGATTTTGGCAAAATTTGAATTTAAAATGCTTATAAAAAAATGTTTGCTAATATGAAATGACTTATGGCCTATGGGTACATTTTCAATTCAGCAAAAAACCTCATTAGTTTACTTTCTTAGCTCGCCAATGCATGTAGCCTAATATTGTAACGTCTCCTGTTCATGTCGACAACAATCGTTACAATATCTAAGTTTTTTTAAAAGTTATTTACGAAATAATGATGTTGGGTTATTTGTAAATGTTAACGGTAGTTTGACTGATGAGCAAAAAGCACCTAGTAAGTTATAAAAGTCATTAGTGATAGTAATACTTTGACGTTTAACTCAATGTCATTTCCTATAACGATATCCTCTATAAAATTCCAATCTATGGAACCGGACCCTCCCCATATAAAAATTCATAGCTATGGCCCTGCATCACAAAACATATTTTTGAAGAAATTATCAATATTGTGTTTATGGATCTAACCAGTTCTAACTTCTAATGAGTACGCGTGATCCAAACTATTTTTTCGTTCGATTAGTGTTTAAGAGAAAAATATTGCACATTTAATTGCATTTCATTATACATTCGGGCGTCAAACAATACAATGCAACGAACCTACTTCACAAGATGGCTTTTAATTCTATAAAAATTTGTTTTTTTTTTTAGGAGTTCTCTTATTTATAGTTTAATTTAATATAATAGACAAACGGTGATTCGTCCGACGCTTATTTTCTATAATGTAATAAACATTTCTCATTTCGTGCAACCTTGTAAATTTTTTGATAATCCGTCTATAATCGCAATCAGGAAACATAAACCGAATCAGCTGATCTAGTGTGGCTTCTATATTGTTTTATGGTTACGCTAAGCTGACCATGAAGAAATTCAACTCGGCGTGGGACGGTGGACGGCGTACCCCACTACTATGGTTCAAATTTCTGTTTTTTAAATGTTTTTTTTTTTGTTTTTCCTGATGCAGAAAATTGGGATCTGGAACTTTAAATTTTTTTAAATCAGATATTTTGGCCGATTACTTACAGGAAATGCAACCTTTAGTTAAAACTACGATTACCCACGGTTTACAAATGTTAATTATTGACATTTTAAAACTATAATAATATTATATCAATTCAATTTTTACGCATAAATGGTGATTCTATACAGGTTTTCTCAGCTTTCGTTTATCAAGTATTGATCATCAGAAAAAACTCCATTATGTTAAACCGTGTTTCGTGATCGACGATAAGACGTGTTCAGTGGTATATGTGGGAGTATAACAACATCGTTGGAGATTGTGGACCGCGTCATTGGGACTTTCCACTGATTAACAGGTAGGTACGCACTCAAGTATAAAAAAAAAAAACAACATTTAACAACTGTTGCTGAGAAGAATCGATGCGCAATCAGTACCTACATTACTACGTTAGTGTCCGTTTACAACGCAACAAATAATTCGCATAATACTTATTATTATTTAAATACTAATTATTACCAGATAATGCGGTTAAACTATAACCTATATACGTCACTTAATAATAGTTTTTTTTATTGTAATCGTACACATACTAATTCAAAAATTAATTCATGAAATAGCAGTTAGTTTTAAAATTGTATTATATCTACTCGCAATACGGTATTTCTGTGTGAATCGCGTGTGACTATTGCGTCTTTTCGTCTTCTTGTCAAGAAACAAAAAGTTACTCTAAATAGTATCCATCAATATCATAAACCAGTTGAGTAAAAAAAAAAAGTTACCAAGTTATCAGTTTACCTTGTTTTTACATTTTTAGTTTTGCTAATTGATAAATATTATATTATATAATAAGAACCTTTTTTTTGTTTATTATTAAATTATTGTGACTGTGATTGAGTTAAGAGAATGTCAGCTATAAGTAAGATTTGTCTAAATATTTAGACAAATCTATATGTCATTTCCTCAAAAAAATTATTCTCTATCTTTTTTGTAATGGGTGATTTAATCTAAGATTACTTAAAAACATAGAAAAAACGATTCTGCATAAATGCGTTTTATCTATACGAGTATTGTACGTGGGCCAGAGAGAGAAAACAAATAGTGCGCTGACATTCTCTTAACTCAGGAAAATATCACATCTAACCTAACAATTTAATAAAATAATTAACCAAGTAACATAGATATTAAACTGTATCTAGATATATTAGATTCTGAGCGGAGCGAGGAAGCTAGTAGTTTTGCAATGGTGTTTATTTTTTTTTTTTTTTTTTATATATCTTGTATATAAAATTTTTACCAGAAGAAAAGCTTTTATTTCAATATATAGTACCTTATCTGTTAGCAAATTAAATCAAGATGGTACTTTAAAGAGGTCATTTTTCGATTTTCTCAATAGTTATTTAATGCCACGGGAAAAACCACTGACACATTACGAAAAACCGCTTAAAATGGGATTTTAATTTCCAACGATTTGTTTATCACCGTAGCAACCAATAAAAAATTATAATATTATAATATTGATTCAACTTAAAGGCTATAATAAATAATAAAAATTAAAAAAATCCAGACTGATAAACCGTCTCCGCTCAGAACCGTTTTTCTTATACAATGATATTATATCGTTGAATTCAAATTTAATGCAATCCATTATACATTGACTCACTCTTGTAACATACTGTACAGCAGAGCGACATCCACTTACCCGCTTTTTTTTTATCGTTATTCATTACGTAACTAGTACCTATAGTCATATAGAGTAGTTAGCATTACAACTAAAAAATAAAAATTTGGATTTGTTCTACTTTTGAATTCCAAATGTCCGTTTAATAGGAATCTATTGAACACAAATTGAAGAAAAATATTATAACATAAGAAAGTTTAAATCATATACGTATGTAACATAAGAATTTAAATTGTCCACAATATTATGAATACACCATACATATTCTTAATTATTCTTTGAAAGGTTTAACTCGATTCTCTGTAAATATAATAATTATAAATATAATTATTTGTTCTTTTTCAGTTGTACTATGAAGTTACTGAAAATTGTTATCTGTATGTCATTCGTGATCGGTGTGGCAATTGCTCAATCTGACGATGGTGAGTTAATATTATGTTAAATACATAATATAAATTATATAAGAATAATTATCTTAACAATATATAAAAAAATATACATAATATATGTAAAACAAAATTTGAGTAGGTATACTGACTTAAGGATAAACTACATAACGCATCATCTGTGATATTACCTATTAGTTTAATTGTTTTTATAGATACATTTAAAATTAAATGTAATTATACCACTTAACTACAAAATTACAGATTTTTCAAGAAATGCAAAGCGCTGATAAATTTGTTTCCGAAATAAAGTTATCGAATTCTCCATTCTAATTCCTAATAAAGGAATTTAGTATCAAAATTATGTAATTTTGTAATTATTATATAGTATTTACTGGGTATTGCATAAAAATATAATATGAAGATGTCTTACCTACAGTTACAAATGTTGTAGGTGTGTGTAACATAGATACTGGTTACCACTAGGTACTTACTACTTACCTAACTATTTAATTGGCAATACGAATAAGAAGTGAATCGTTTTTAATATTTTTCACTCCCTCATTATTGCATTAATAATAATGTACATTGAGCATCGGTTACTAATATCCATTATCCGTGTTCCATAATATTATCTAAGCGTTAAACTATAGAGTTAAGATTTTTATAAAATATACATCTGCAAATATTATAAATCATACTATCGAATAATCGTATTATTATCATCGAGATAGTATTAATTTATACCGTAATAAATTCAATATAGTAAATCGTTATTAATAAAAACAAATAATTATATAAAAACAACGGCAAAAAGTAAAAAGTTTAGATTCCAGAACTCGAATTTTTGAGGTATTCACTATTAACTATTGACTATTAACCACGGCCGACTAGCTAGGTTACTCGCTTGTGTTCAAATCCCTGGTATCTTTGGTATCAAATACTAATAAGTGCCAATTATTTTTGTTGTTTTCGTTGTGTTATTATTATTATTATTATTATTTCTAACAGAATGCCGTACACCAAATCATGAGAATGGTGTTTGTATTAATATTAGATATTGCACAAAGTTAATATTGCTACTACAAAACCCAAATACCACTGAATCTGATTTGATACTTCTTCGAAATTCAATTTGTGGATTTGAAGGTAAAACTTCAAAAGTTTGCTGCCCTTTGGAAAATACAATTCCAGAGGATACATTATCATCACAAATGATGTGTGGACAAAGGCAGCTTTCTACTGATCGAATAATTGGAGGGAGTCAATCTCAATTAGGTTAGAACTTGAAGAAAACTGTAGGTACATTTCATTTTAATATTTCACTTTTGTATAGGTGCTTGGCCTTGGATGGTAGCTCTTGGTTATCAAAATTTAAATATAAATAATAATTCTCTACAGTGGCTGTGCAGTGGAACGCTAATCACGAATACATACGTATTAACATCCGCCGAATGCGTAAGAGATCGTGTTAATATAAGACTGTAAGTAAATTTATCGGATTTTTAATGGAAATTCAATACGGTTGTTTGAAAATAATAACAAAAAATTATTTTACAATATTTTCATGATAATATATGATAAAGTTTTGTTTTATTTTTTAGGATCATGGCTCGATTAGGTGAATTAAATTTGGATCCTAGCGTCAATGACGGCGCAACTCCATTGGATATTCCGATTAGACATATTATAATACACGAAGGGTACAGCCCTGAAGGGGTTTCCAATGATATAGCATTACTAAAATTAAGCCATAGTGTTGCTTACACTGGTAAGTTTTTCCATCACCGATTTTTTTTTTAATTAATTTATTATTTGTACCTATAATACAATGATTGTGCCAAACAGTTGGCAAAATCAATGTATGATACGGTTGTATGAATATTATGTTTCTATGATGGAATAATTTTTAATATTTTCATACTTTACAGAATTGATTCAACCAATCTGTTTGCCACTGTCATCGGATGTGAGAAACATTAATTTGAGAGTAATTGATATACCGTTTGTTGCTGGTTGGGGTTCCATCGAGCCTCCATCAGTTTTAAGTAAGCATAATAGTGTAATACTATATATTAGTCACGATGTATAATAATGAATAAACGTAATATATTGGTTAACAATAAATCATTTACATTGTATAAAATACATGTATATACGATGTGCAATTATTATTAATATTATTACAAAAATGTATACATATTATATAATATAATTGTTCAGGTGAACAACGCAATACACATTTGATGGAAACTCAAATTCCATTAACGAATACCACGGACTGTAAATATTTATATGAGAAAAACAATATTGTAATCGATGACAAAATTATAATATGCGCTGGACATCCGAAGGGAGGAAAAGATGCTTGTCGAGTAATTTCCTCTTTTAATTGCATACCTATTATGAAGTTGGACCTCATAATTTAAATTATAAATCATTGTTTCAGGGTGACTCTGGCGGACCTATGATGTTTTTCATCAAAGATCAATACTATTTGATGGGCGTAGTATCTCGTGGACCTAAATTATGTGGCGAACCAGGTTACCCAGGAATATACACAAGAGTGTCTAGTTTTATCGACTGGATTGTTAGAATACTGAACAGCACCTAGCTATAATAAATTGGAACTCTTTAAATGTTCATAGGATATATCGTAAATAAATAAAACATGTACCTAGGTCACGATGATCCAGACCCAAACTTAATGATTAAACGGTACCTCCAATCACAAATATTTTTTAAAATGAAATGGTTATAATATAATATTACAATATTTAAGTATAAGACTTATGAGCCAGTATACCTATTCAGTTATTTTTCATTTGATAATAAACGTATAATTCAGTTGAATACTACTAACATGTTATGGGCTTAAAGTAATTTTTAAAGAAAACCAGGCCATTTAATAAGTTTGTAACGGTCGCACAGTTTTAGTGTTAACGTGTCAAATTGATAAAACGATTATTCAGTATTACGTTTTCTTTATTGATTTTGTCTTAAATTATTATGTGTACAATTCATGGACATTGGGGTCTTAACACACTTTCAAACAGTTATTCTCGTACTGTGGCGATAAGATTCTCGTATTACTAAAAAAAAATTAAACATTATATAATACAACATAATACCATATCGCCATCGATAAAACTAAATACAGTGGTAACTTCATGTCATACGTTCATGATAGTGATATTAAATTGATTTTCGAATTGTGCGTGCAACTACGAACACCAACGTTCGTGTCACTGGACTCAGCGTTTTTATTATTATTATTATCAAAAATTAATATCATGTTATCCAGAAATAGATTTAAAGAAAACCAGGTAGTCTTTATACATTTACAATTGGGTTATAATTTCCCTTTTAGTTTGAATATTACTTGAAAGCATTTGTTAACATAGTTTTCAATGTATTAGACATTTAGACTAAAGTTGGGCAAGTACAGACTAATCAATAGCTCTTTGCTCGGCATTCGGAAGTCACTTGAAACTAGTTGTTGGGAAATATTATGGGATAATTAATTATCCTGGATAATGGTTATGGGTTTATGGTGCTAATATTGTATAGTCATAATAACTAGTATAATTGGTACAGTCTGACACAGTTTTGAAAATTTTCTGTGGAATACCGAATTATGAACCAGGTATGTTTGGAATGCATTTTAGTATTTATCTCGTGTGACGTGCACAATATTATTCCCATTGCAACTGATAGCCGATAGGTAACCCTGAACCTTGATAAGTAGCACGATTTAAGATCTTAAATTGTATTATCTACTTCGTCATAGATAATACCAGTTCTAAAAAAAAAAAAATATATATCGAAATTTAATTTTTCCAACTTTTAAATAAAAATAGATATATTTATCTTGCTGAAATTCTCGTATAAAAGGTGTACAAGGTTAGGTGTTCCCAGGGGTGTATTTACGGGGGTGGATATAAGGACAAATCCGCTCCCATGGCTCTTTAAATACATGTGTGTTATTATATCGTAATCTGTAAGCTAAAATCCTTGTCATCCACCCCCTACAAAAAATTCTAAATATGCCACGGGTGTTCCTCGTACTTCCTTCAAATGGTCCAAATTCTCGTAAAAGTACGAGAATTTTCGTATGTCTGGCAACCCGTGTTTGCCACTTGAGAATCACATATACTTCCAAGTATTTAACGTTTGTTAAATGTGATTTTTGCTTGTAAACCTGCGTTTCTCAGTCTCATGGTATTTCTGGGTCTTCTGGTTTACTGTACTCTGTTACATGTTTCACTGTCTTTCACCTTACAAAAAAATGGATTACTAACTAAATAAAATTAAGCTTTAGGATTTTATTACCACAAAACATTTGTAAACAATTATAAGTACGGTACACGTTAGAATAATTCAAAAGTTACATAAAAGTTGAAGATTTAAAATTTTTAAAATTTTTTTTTTTTTTTTTACAATATTTATACAATCTGTAAATGTGATTATTTACGATACGTACAAGAGTGGGAGTTGATGGGTTGGAGGCTTGAAGGAAGAATCCATCCAGTGATAAAACTTCTTGACTTAATAATTAATAAAGAATTTAATACTAGATTATGAAGTAACTATTTATGGTTGTTTTTAGATTCTGAGCGAAGCGATGAATGTATTTAAAAATTTCTCAGTAGTTTTCAAACGTGACTTGAAAAACAAAAGAAAAGTTAAGGAAAAACGGGAATTTTTACGCAAAATCTGTTTTCGAGAAAATCGATTTTGGTTTTTGGTGTAAATCTAAAACAAATGACCGTAGGGACATGAAATTTTGACTGAATGTTTATAATTGCATTTCCTATACACGATAAAATTTTCCAAATATTTTGAGCTGTTTACGGACATTGTCAGTTTCCATCTTTTTTCTATAAATATCAATAAAATTTTATCTGTTGAGTACAAAAGCTTGAAAATTTAATAGAAGGCTTCTAGGTTATTGTTTCAAAGACAGATGAAAAAAATTAAAAATCCTTAGTCACAGTTTTTATTTATAAGCATTTAAAGTTCATATCTTGACAAAATACGGAAAAATCACGAAAATTAGCAAATTATTTTGAGTTGAGAATTCATAAAAATTTTTCTTTTTAAATCTAAGATTTGAAAAATATAATACAAGATTATCCATAAGTTTGTCTACCTTTATCAAAAAAAAAAAAAAATGTCTAAAATACAGTCAAATTAAATTTTTATGAGCGTTTGAAATTTATATTTTTACAACATTTGATATTCACTCGATATCTCATGTAACGATTTTCTTATTTTGTTCTAATTAAAAAACGTATGACTGTAGATACTTGAAAATTTAACTGAATGTTTATATTAGCATTTTCTACATACCATAAAATTTTGAAAATAATTTAACTCTTTTTGAGCTGTTTACGGACATTGTCAGTTTTCAATTTTTTTGGTTCTTTTTTTCTATAAATATCAATACAATTTTATCTGTTGGGTAAAAAAGCGTAAAAATGTAATATAAGGCTCCTGATATATCATTCTAATAGTAGTTGAAAAATATTAAAAATGCATGGTCACAATTTTTTTTTATAAGTATTTAAAGTTCATATTTTGACAACATTTATCAAATTTATAATTTAATAATTATTTTGTAGTTAAAAATTTATAAAATGTTTAACTTTTATAGCTAAGGATTAAAAATTTAAAACAAGGTTCCACGTAAATAGGTTATATATAAATTACTTTATTCACAATAATATCATCAAATATACTTGGTAATATTATAGGCTGACTGACCGTTTTCGCTCAGAATCGTATTTCTTATACAATGATATTATATCATTGAATTCAAATTTAACACCATCTATTAAAGTGACCCATTTATAAATTCTGTACAGCAGAGCGACACCCACTTGCCCGCCTTTTTTCATTATTTAATTGTAAATATAGTTTAAAATGTGTTGTATTTTTTGTATACTTACATTCAGTATTAATGTACAATTTTTTTTACTACCTATTTAATTGTAAATATAGTATACAAATTAAAACTTGTAATTTTTGTATATTTACTTTCAGTATTTAAGTAGGTACATTCGTACATTGAATTAGTATCATTGAAGTAAATTGTCATAATTTGTTAACATCTACTTAGGTACCTCTGCTATTTGAATTGGCCTATTATTAAATTTAAATGAAAATATAATACCTATGTGGCTATGCACCCATAGGCTTTTTAGGTATTGTAATAATTTGGAAGCAAGTTATGAGAATTATAAAATAGTACATTTTTTGTACACATTACATAATATTATTTACCGCATGACTACCATTTATAAATATACTAGCTGATCCTCGTGCACTTCGCTGCCCATAAAAAATTACAAGTTTTAAAAAATACTGAACCGGAAGTGACCGGAATATTACAATTACCTTGGTGACGACAACTGACTACAAGCTACAAAATTTAAAAATACGTCGCCAAAAACGCGCAATCGATCTGGCGCGGGATTGCTGCCATCTACCGGTGTAAAAACAAACAGAGACAACGGCCGTAATCGTCGGTAATTTTCGTCTGTTGTTGACGTGATAAGCCGGTATCTCTAACGTGCGCGGTGATAACGGCGTTTATTATTTCGTGAAAATAACAATAATAATAATAATAATCTGTCCATTGCTGTGTTGCTGTAGTTCTTCACCGCGGCCGTAAAGTGCGCGCCTACACATTACGGTCACGATTCACGACTATCAATAATTATTATCATTTACCACGACCACGGCCAGACGATAATATTATTAATAACTCCGTCATATTAGTCATTATAGTAATTGATCGTCTTTAATTATTTTAATGTGTACGTGCGTGTACGACTGCAACGCTACAATAACACGACGATAATAATAATAATAATAATATTATAGTGGGTGTGTGCGTTGTGCGGGTGCGTTTGCGTGCGTGTGGCAATCAGTCGTGGTCGCCCGCGTTATCCAAGTTCCCAATTTCCAATCGGTTCGACCCGATAAAGAATAAATGCTCTGAGTGGCTGGCCTCCGCCGCCGCGTTCCGACCGACTCATCTAGATCGTCATTCGACGTGGCACGTTTAATGTTTATCATCTGTGTGTCACGCACCGCGTTGGTCTCGATCCGCACTATGGACCGTCCGCATTTCAGAAGACGACCCTCGACGGCATCCGCCACCGACTCCTGTGTCGCCCGCGATTCGAGCACCGTCAACGTTTGACGGGTCTCCGCCACCTCCACTAGGTACGTCAGAACGTCATCACCCCCCCGCCGGGCAAGAGACGCACGCCGAAGACAAGTCGACCCAGATCCGGCGTATAGAGACGATCGACGGCTGGACTCGGGGCATGTAAAGACATGTGCGGAGTAGACACCAAAATGGCCCAAACCAAAGCCCTGATATTGGTCGGCGGTTACGGCACCCGTCTGCGACCACTCACGCTCAGCCGGCCAAAGCCGCTCGTCGAGTTTGCCAACAAGCCGATGATACTCCATCAGATCGAAGCCCTGGTCACAGTCGGTGTGCGAGAGGTAAACACGTTCACCATCTAGAATCCGGCGGTTAACCATGTCTTTTTACACCTCTAATCGCCCCTCGAGCTGCGTGACTTGTCATTCGACACCTCTGTGGCGTCTTGCACAAGGTAGTGCTTTTTCAGGTCAACACCCAGTGCGCCTGTTCACATTTCTATCAGTCCCTCAATGTTCTTTACCTTATTGGGTACCTATAGTTAAAATATAAGTTTTGTATTTGAAAGACAAAACATTTAGTTACCTAACTAATATTTATAATTTCAATTTCTTACCGACGAGATTTTATTATTACATTTTTATATAACTTGATTTGACGGTACCTAATTAGCTTAATATTATTATCTTTCATTGCTTAGTACTTACCTATACCTATTATTTTTTTTTTGATACAATACTAATATAATGACTGTTGAATTTAGGTTATATTGGCTGTTTCGTACCGTGCTGAACAGATGGAAAAAGAGATGAGTGATGAGGCCAAGAAACTTGGTGTTCAACTAGTTTTTTCACATGAATCTGAACCGCTTGGCACGGCTGGACCTTTAGCTCTAGCCAAACATTTGTTGGCCAATGAACAAAACCAGCCATTTTTTGTTTTAAACTCTGATATTATTTGTGAGTATCCATTTAAAGACTTGATTGCGTTCCATAAATCGCATGGTCGTGAAGGTACAATTGTGGTGACTAAGGTTGAAGAGCCATCCAAGTATGGTGTTGTGATGTATGATGAAGACACTGGTCGCATAGAAAGTTTCATTGAAAAACCACAAGAGTTTGTCTCTAACAAAATCAATGCAGGCATTTACATTTTAAATCCATCTGTATTGGATAGAATTAAGTTGGAGCCAACAAGCATTGAAAAAGAAGTGTTTCCGTTTATGGCCCAAGACGGTCAATTATATGCGTTTAACTTAAAAGGATTCTGGATGGATGTAGGACAACCAAAAGATTTCCTAACTGGTTAGTTGTCAATTTGTATGGATCTCATAAATCTTAAGTACCTATAATAATTGTTTCTTATTTTCAGGAATGTGCATGTACTTGACATCATTAAAGACACGTAGTCCAACTTCATTGTATTCTGCTGATGGTGTCGTTGGTAATGTTCTAGTTGATCCAACTGCGATTATAGGTGAAGGTTGTAAAATTGGTCCTAATGTTACTATTGGTCCAAATGTAACTGTTGAAGATGGTGCTTGCTTAAGAAGGTGTACCATACTAGCGGGGGCTACAGTTAAATCACATACGTGGTTGGATTCTTGCATAATTGGTTGGCGTTCAGTAGTTGGATGTTGGGTGCGTATGGAAAATACTACCGTACTTGGAGAAGATGTTATTGTTAAAGATGAACTATACATTAACGGTGGACAGGTTTTACCTCACAAATCAATCAGTACTTCAGTACCTGATCCTCAAATTATTATGTGATTAATATTATTTTATTTGTAAAAAATATTTTAATTATTATTAATTGTTAATTTTTTATTTTTGTGTACATAATTGGGGTTTTATTAATTTTTATTTATCAAATATTGAATCTGCGCAAAAAAAGTCAATCTTAATCTTTTTGGATAAATGTATCCTAAGGCCAGACAAATAAAAAGATTAAAGCTTATTCTTATATTAAATTCATTATGATGAAGCATCTGTTCTGACAGTTCAGATTTCATTACTGCCATACACAGAAAGGTTGAACCTTTCAGATCCCATGAAACAGAATTATATTATAAAATACAATTATTGTAGACATATTAAATAGCTATTTATTTTGTAACCTACTATAATAAATTAGGTTAATGAGCATGATTCATGCAATACTATATTGGAAAATAAATAATTATTTTTTTATTATTTGCTTAAATTTATTTAATTAAAAACACTTGCTTGGAATCATTTCATTTAAATCATAACTATAAAAGTTGATAAATTTCAACATTTTATAATGTACTCACGTTTTTGTTTACATTGATTTTATGTTTTTCACAACTAAACAACACCTTCATTATTATGTGTATGATAGTAGAAATAATATTAGAAAAAAAAAATTTATAAGTGGTAAAAATTAAGACTATTATTTATATTATGTTAATTATATTAACTTAACAATTGTCGGTAATCTAAATATTGTGATGTTATTTAGTTATCATAACAAGACTTGTATTGCAATATTTAAAAAATCTATTACATTTGAAAAACATAATCAATTAGTAAATAATAACTAATAACTACTATACACATAAAAATAAAATAGGTAAAAAAACACTATTGAGTTATCTTCTACACAAACGTGTATTTCATCAATATTACATTTCACAAATCATTTATTTTATTATTTTTTAATTGTTACATGTATTAATTTATATAATTTATATACACGTTCATGGTTATCAATCATGGGTCTCAATAAACATCTACTAAAGATAAAGAAAATCAAATTTTTCAATGTATTTTTTATTACTTATATCAGATTTTATTCCAAAAATATAATTTATTTTAACTTTTTTTATTGTTTATTTTTATATACATTTTGTATTATTCATAATTAGAAAATATGTTTCAAAACACTTACTATAAGAAACTACAAGTCCAATATTTTGATTTTTAAATAAATAGAAAAAATATTTTATATACGAGTTATTTTTTGAAGGTAAACATTTTGTTTAAATTTCTGTACCATTCTGTTGAATAAAGTTATCTATATTTACATACTTGAAGTGTTTTATGTAAGATTTTAGATTCTTAGCAATGCAATGAGTAAACTGGTTTTGCAGTTAAGTGTTTTTTTTTATAAATGATCGTCCATGTCGCCACGTTGGCTCCTAAGACAAGGTACGATAGGTATGCATTAACATTTTTTTTATACTATAAATTTAAGACCGTTTTTCTATGTATTTTAACTACCTATTCTTTGGGTTTTACATTTTTTTTTACGTTGAACTTTTATTACAGTGTTGGGTAAATTACTTTTGAAAAGTAATAAAATTACGTTACTCATTAAATAAAATATTTTAATTTAAATTAAATTCGGCGTTACCCGACATTGTTTTTATCACGTTAGGTATAACTTAGATTATCAACGCGACAGACCATGTAAAATATTAAAATTTTTAGGTGTCCTGGACGTTAATATAAATCTCAAGATTTCGAGTAGAGATGTATAACTATAAATTATAATGACGTTTCGTTTATTACTTTTTGATTAAATCGAACAAAACAATGTGTTTCAAGTGAAATCAGTACACATCATGAAAACACGTCAAGTTGTATTACCAGTCTGTCAGAGACCGATATGGCTATATGAGTACTCGGTGCAAGATTGACTTTTTAAACGATGTCATAATGGAAAATGGGCGCAGTAGCTTATTTATGGGGGGGGGGGTCGATGGTTCCGGACCCCCCTCCATTGTTCTCATAAATACCTATCTAAACATCTAATACATATATAAATATATTCTGTAGCGGAGCCCCCACTTTATGTTTGGAAAATTAACAGGACCACTCCATGCAAAATTCCTAAATACGCTGCTGAATTGGCGACTGTTCAAAAGTTCGAACGAAGTGTTTTTAGCTTACATCAGTTCTGGAAATATTTAATTTCTATGACTGTTATGAGCTTATTTTGGATTAGCCAAGCAATAGTTTGGAGTATACAAGACGTCAATACCCCATATGCTTTGATATTTTAAGTGAGTGATTCTAAACATAAAATTAATTAATTTTTCATCATATTTTACCAGTAAATATTTTTGTTGATTTTCTAGGTATATGTTCTAGTATAATTTATTATACTAAATTTCCATATAATATTAATTGGTTCATCTGCTATCAAAACAATTAATAATTCACTGATGAAAATTACCATTTAGGTACCTATAAATTATTTATGGAATTTATCTCTGGTTTGAAATCTAGACATTTTCGAGTTATTTGATACAGTTTTCACGCAGATAACTCTTGGACCGAATTAATAAACCAAATCAGGGATTTAAAGTAGAACACTTATTTTTCAAATTTTAAGACAAGTAGGTATTTTATTTTTATTTGGTATTCTTTTTTTAATTTTTCTAGACAAGTTTTCCAACTATTAGTACTTAAAAAAATAATTAAGTTGATAATTATGTCAGTATTTAACAATTTGGTTGTATAAATAAATTTGTATTATACATTTAACTGTAAAAATCGTTATTTATATCCGTATTTTAAAATAACGATTAATCACGTAAAAACTACTACAGTACAAAATATAAAATAATACAATTGATTTCAATAAAACAAAAAGTATCATTCGCTTTAAATTTTTTAAATTTGCTTGCTTTTCTTTCAGGTACATGGAGACCTTAACTCGAAAATACTACCACTGCAGTGATAACTGATGAGCAATCGTGGACAAAAACTTTACAGGGTTTGGCCATAGGAAACCAATGTGTCGGCGGTGAAATTCCGTTCTTTTCTTTCCGGTTGGTTGGTCAAACGAATCGATCATGCGTATTGCATGACCGTCTTAGGACTTGGGTCTTTTCGCTCTTAGATTCTGTCCGTGATCCCCAACCCTATTTGGATACCTACTATCTGTCGAGTTCACCAACTGCATTACATTTGAATCATGTCGTGCTGTCTTGCGTTGGCTTAATATGTTGGACTTATTGCCCCGCAGAGTTCTGCCATGACAGTAGTGACATTATCCGGAGTACTATTGGTTGGTAGCTGGTTTTATACCACGGATGACGCCGTGACGGACGTGCGAATAGGCAACAAACGAAACCCAAACGAATGGAGTTAATTTTGGATGCACCGCTGCAGGTCCGCAAGATTATGAATTTTTTTCAAACCGCCACACAGGAGCGATAATTGTACGAAAACCTGGCCAAAATCATATACGTTGGAAATACACAGGCTGCATAGGCCTATTATATAACTGGCAAATAATTTTATTGGTTATTACATAATATAGGTGTCAAGGTGGATTTATAAATCCATATTTTATTTTATTTATAAATCCACCTTGTTACATATATATCTGTGTCTTATATCTTATCGAGTCATAATATTGATGACACGATTTCTCATAGATTTAGATAATAAAATAATAAATGCTTAAACAACGTCTTTTTACGTGAAGCCCGATGAAGGTAATTCATTGATTTTATTATTTGAGATTTGTTTAATAATTTATTGCTATCTAATTAATTTAAACTTGTGATGAATGACGATGACCCATTTAATTATTTCATGTTATTTATAATATAGTTTCTGACCGGAAATCCACTATACTCACTTACCTATTCACGCAGCCACGCCTAAAATATAAAAATATAATATTATCATAGGAAACATTCAACAAAAACAATTTTGCATATCTGCTCATAAGCTATCTATAATATTTAAATTGGTATAAAAAAAAAAAAGAATTTTTACATTCATAATAGTAGTTAGGTACTAATAGTTTGTGTGGCCAAAAGATCATAATTTTTTTTACATAAATAATAAATTAAATATTTAATAATTACCTAATAAATAATTGGAATTTAAATAAAACTATAATATAATTTGTGTAAATTTGTGTGGGCCGATTAACTTTAACGTGCATTGTCTTTGTACTAGAAATAAATTGTTCACAAAATTTAATATAGAAAAATATAGGTATAAACGTAATAAGTAAAAATTAAATACTGATAACAACAATAGGTAGGTATATAATAGTATATAATACGTTACAGCTAAAGAGTATACGGAAACAATAATTATAAAAAGCATAGGCGTTGAATAATATTATTAGGTATAATATGCCATGGTATTAATAGGTATGGTTATATTTTATAATAATATAAAAATAATTATGATTACTATTGATCAACGATAGTTCTCAATAGACTTTTACACTCCGCTCCGCAATCGCCCTAGAAAAAACAAATTTGCGATTTACGATTGGTTATAATATTATTAAGTTCTTATAACAATTATCGTTTATACTAATTTTGTTATAATATTTCATTAACACTCTTAAATAGATTCTATCGTAATAGTGTAATTCCTAGTGGATTCCTTATTTCTTCATACCCACTATATTACCTATGTCTATATAATATTATATTAGGTATAATGTGTATTTGCAATATTACAGCGAAATATAAAAATTTAATTTAAATCAACTCAATGCAACTACTATGATCACCCCCCACCCCCTGTATTAAGTTCCTGCAGTTTACGGTACTGCATATGAATAATAATTATTATAATAGAACGTTATAAACTTATAGGTAACTTATAAGATTATGATTTATGGAGTTTGACTGGGTGGTGAACGCGGTTTGGACACCTTTTACATCTAAATTTTATCACTCACAGCTCTTTCCGTCGCATCGTACGCTATTCTGCATCTGATTTGAAAAACAACTCAATTATCCATTCTAATATATAAGGTTATTTAGCCATTGAGGTAAGCAGTGTCATCAATGGAAAAGTACCCAATTGTACTAGTTTTTTTTCATATAATATTACGACGTATATAATAATATCGAATATTAACAATATTGTGCTACCTGGTATTGCGCGAGTGAATATTATAATATATAACAAATTACAAAATATAATGTGAAGTGATTGTTTTTGACATGCAGCAATTCACTTGGGTAGAAGGTATAGTGTTATCACCCTGCATACATACAAAAATAAAAATAAACAAGCCGATACTAGTTAACGCAAGAACAAAAAAATTTATTTAGCGATAATGTTACATAATATTAATTTTATTCATAATATAATAATAGTAATAATCATGAAAATATATCTGAATAATAATACACTCGTAACAATATAACGGTACATAAATTATGTTAGTACGTTTATATAAAATATAAAGCATATAATATTATAGTAAAATATATAGTATCCCACGAGTGAGTAAATTCTTTCTCTCTGCGGCGAAGAAATCGAATTCTTAATAACAACTGTACGCGAAACTTTAACAATGGCCGTTTATTAATAGATTTAAAAAAAAATTGATCCATTATACATGACGTATTTATATTGAATGAAAATAATTTAAGACACATTTTGTGAAATATCTACTTCAGGACGTAGTATAGTAGTAGTTGCAGTTGTTGGTTGTAGTAGTACTATAGTCAGTAGAGTAATCTGTGCGCGTCCACAATGGCGGTGGAATGAAAGAGCCTTTTTAAAAGCATTATTGCGACACAAGTGTGATAAGCAAATTTTTGTAATCTGAACCACAATCGCTCTGGGAACAGATATAAATTAAATAAATACGTAACAACAATATTTTCGTTCTATGTTATCATGGTTTTAATGTCTTATAATATTGTGGTTTCATATGGTCATCATTGCCCACGATATTTATTATACCCTATGATTGGACTCCACCTGATTATAATATCAAATCTTTTTAACCAATACGATAAAGGAATTAGTAATGTTAGAAACTTCCCGTGTTACTAGGTGTTATTGTAATCGATTGATTTTTTGATCGTGTTCCTACCATATTCAAATACATTATTAGGAATGTGTATTAGCCATTAGGTATGATGTAGCAAAACACAATTATTTACCAATACAAAGTTGATGTGGAATTTAATAAAAAAAAAAGTAGAACGTTACATTTTCAACGGATTTCTCCACCAAATTAAAATCTTCAAATCTCAGCTCTGAACTGAGAATTTTCCGTGCGGCGAACTCACCGTGTATTGTATTATTAGTTATCGTGTCCCCTCAAAAAAATTAAACGACTATAATATTTAAGAGGACTTCTCGTGTAGGATTTTTGAGGGGTTCCTATAGGCAACTTTTATGACATACAATTTGAAATATCAAAAACAAAATTTCCTCTTTGTATACTTTTATGCCGTAATATCCTGCACGAAAAGTCTTCACTAATGAAGAAACTTTGACGTTGCATGAATGCACCTACAGTCGTAGACGACTATTGAATGATATAATGAACATTATAATTACGTAGTGTTACGCGCTTTTGTGTTTTTTCACAATGTTGCAAGTGATTTTGAAATCCATAAAATAAACACAAATATAAAAAAAAAAATGGGTAAGTGCAGTGGGGTGGAGTAGGTTAGTGGTGGTGGAAGTTTGTCCATTGGCCTTTCGGTCATCGAATAGGATAGTGTATTCTTACAATATTCGATTTGTATGTAATGATTGCATTCGATAAAAAACGATACTGAGCGGACAAAAGAAAATTTATGAATCATAAACATGTATATATAATAATAGTTATCATTAACTGTATAAAACATAGCTACAATTGTAGGTAGTTTTTAAATTGTATTCGTTTCTATGGTGATAACTGATAAATAAAGCGTTAGAAAAAATAAACTTTGGTGGTTTTTCCCGTGGAGTTAAAAAACTTGTGAGAAAATCGCTTTAAAGTGCCATCTTGATCCAATTTTCTAAAAGATAAAATACTATTTATATGTTGAAATCAAAGCATTTTTTTTGGTAAAAATTTTGTTTTGCTCCGCTCAGAGTCTAATACAATATAGTATATATTATTATAGGCCACAATATCTAATTTGTGCGGTTATGGACTTTGATAAAAATAAATAAATAAAAAATGGATTATAATAAATACTATTGCAAATAAAACAAATATAATTATGTTCAATCGGTTTGTATAAATATGAAAAAAAAAAATAAAAAAAAAAAACGATATTTCAAATAGTTTATTATTTACATGAAATTAAAAGTCGGTACAGGTATAAAGCAAGAACTGTAGTGCCTTTCCTCATGCATTTCTAAGCATTTACGAGAGCCAATAACAGACGCTTGTAATCCCCAGAGGTGTCGCCCTAAAACAAAACCTCATTAACCGATGTACGATACAGCATAAATATTGGTATTGCATTTGTATTATTATATTATATAGTTGCACAACAATGTAGGTATATGACTATATAATTTGTCGCCACGCCCGTCGAACAATGGTAAAACAACGACTATAATTCGATCGCGTGCATATATACAATCATCGAATTATACTTATGATAATAAATAAACGTCACATACATATATTGTTGCGCAATGATAGAAAAATACAATTTGTATATTATTATTATTATGTTATTATACATTGTATATTTTTAGTTAAAGGTTATTACAATCGGTGGGAAATATGGGTTATGCGCGATATTATAGATTTTGTGTATATGTTATATTATGTTATGTGAGTCCTGTCTGTATAAACTTGGACATATTATAAATACCGTACGCTGCAGTTGTCTATTCGAACAATTATAACAATTAAAACCGGCAAAAAAGATTTTTACCAATGTGATATTATCGTATTTGTAATATATATAATATATTGACTCGATCTAAAAAAAAAACCATCGGTGTTTGTAGTTTCTCTGCGTTGAAACGCATACTATAAGTAACGGTTTAGTAAACACCGTTTTTGGTTTCTTCGTTCGCTAATGGGGCCATGTTAGCGGTGTATAAGTGACAATACGATTATATTGTCAATTAAAGGATTTAATAGCTTTGCTGCATAACGTACTACATAGATCTGTGTAGAGATTGTTCAATGGTAAAAATGGCATTCTAACAGGTAAAATGTGTGAACATAATGGTATCGTCTTTCAACCCGTCCGTAACGCGGTAGCCTTTTTATTTAGATTGCCAACGAAACACATATTTTATTGTGTTATGTGTATCGATCACTGAACTGCGTATAGGTACCTACTGTTATGTAAATAGTGACAGTTTTTTTTAAACAAAAATCATATTTCCATTGAATCGTCATATGAAAGAGACGTGCAGTGCAAACAAATCTAATATTATTATATTATATAGGTGTTAGGGGAAATTTTTATCCGCTGTGCCCATCATTTCAAACACGAACGGATTCTAGTGGATTTGAAATCAATATCAATAATCTCGGTTAACCGATTTCGTTATACCGACACGTTCGACACACGACAGAAATCTCGTTGTCGTAATACGATATAATATGTGATCCCACCAATAACACGATAATCATATACCTAGGTAACAATATTATGTTGCGACCAAAAAGAAACGACTCGTATTATAGTCGGTCATGTACGGTTACGGACGTCCATAATAATTTGAGCGTTTTAATAATAGACAACTGCAGCGGCCGATCGGCACGTCGTATTATGCTCGTGAACTGTCGAGTTTTACGAAATAGCAAGTGCATAGTAAAAAATATATATCATAAATTATAATAATATGAAAAACTGTAATTCATAATCAATTATTATTATCAGGCGTACTCTAGGCACCGCTTGTTAGCTATATGTTCTATACGAGCGTGTGTGATAATACGAATATGGCGTATAACCACGAATTAAGATACGTTGTGATATATCGTCTCAATTCGTGGTTAGAACCCATAATATGATACCTTTTTACCATACGTGTGTATAGTAATATTATTTATTATTATGTTAAATTGTACTACGTTGAATATGGTGACTTACGGCGATTCTGTCGGCCAACGGAGTACCGTAAATGGTCTCGTAGGACTGTTTGATGTCTCCCAAATCGATTTCAGATCTGCCCACGATGATCCTGATCAGCTGACGGTCGCTGGTGCCGAAGCCCGCCATCGAGGATTCCAACTGGTCGGCGTAGTAGTCGCTCTTCTTCTTGGCACTTTTCACTGCATCACATATAAATATCATTTTATATTTATTTACGACAACATTTTAATTTGCCGCTAAAATAACTTCGTACGAAGTCATGGTAAGTATTCAAGTTATAAAGCCGAGAACACTTCGAAGTTACCAGCTACCGAGATGACGGGTAATCTCATTCGTGTATATTTTATAAATATTATATTATATTAGTTATTTCTTATTGTATAGGCTGTAGCGGCTTATTTGATAGGGAAGAGAGGAAACACTAACCGATGGTCAAAAAGCCGTGTTCCAGAGAGCCGGAAGTTTCGTTCTTGATGGTCTCTACGATGTCCTTGCCAGTGAGGTTCTCGTACTCTTCGAAAATGGCTCTCAGCTGTGGATAGGAGCGAGTGGCCAAAATCGAATTGAAAGTCGACTCGTCCGTGCCCCATTGAGCTTCACCTGGAAAATATAAACGGTATGTCGATATAGTATTATACTATTGTGTTTATTTATTTTTTAGTTTTATTTATTCTTCAAGAAGATAATGGGGGCCCACGAGTTCACAATTTGAAATATAAATTCATTTCATTAAATATTATACAGATATGAAACTAACCTAACTACATATAATAATTATTTAACACACATCAGGCTTATTATAAGTTAAACAAATTATAACCATGATACATATAACCATGAGTAATCGATTCGTATAACCCACACTAAACAAAATACTTTTCTGTACATACCTAGTGTGTTTTATGCTAGGTTTTAGCAAAGTCCTAAGTACCTAATTATATAGTGGCATGTGCATAAATATGTAAGTTTATTATATAATGCCTATAGAATATAGTAAAATTAATTGATAATAAATAATAATATTTTTGTTGGTAAAAACGTATCTACGTCACTGAATTGAGCAGCATTTATCGATTGAAATCATTCATCAATTTTGATTATTATTATTATTAATTTTATGAGACCAAAAATAGGATTTCATACCTGCGTCGATTAGAGCCTGGGCGTCCGCGACTGCGGCGCTGCGATCGACTTCCACGTCTTCATCGCGATTGGCCTATAAAACGTAAAATTTAAATGATACATTGATGCATATTATAATATTGTGGTCGTATTAAAATATATATAAAAAAATGAAAATTACAAAATATCTTTGTCTTACACGTAATCATCAAATACACGTGTATTGACTATCAAGTTATCCGCGCGATGCCAGTGATCACTGATCGTTATTGCTATCCTCTCTAGCTGACCTAACCGCACTAGAAATTACGATTGTGCAATATAATTTAAGTCTGCTCTTAACACCAATTTTTGTAAATATGTACGTTCCCGTTATACCCGATCGCTATTCGTTTTGCATAGGTATACTTATAAGTGTATATAATAGTATATAATACGATACGTTTGACTGCCGAACGTGTGTCGGTATATTATGCGTTAAATATAGTAAGTATTATAAACGGTTATATCTTATGAAATACTTACCACCAAGGTATTTCACACTTTAACCAAATCAAACCGATAAGATACCTATGTAAAAAAATACAATTTAACCAGAACTTAAATGTTTTGTCATCATCCAGTTACACTGTGTATGCTGGTAATCGAATTTCGATAAAGTAATGATTAGAGATCGCGTCGAACTGTGTACCCTAATACCCGTATTGGCAATATATAAAAATAATTTTATAATTTTTGATATAATTCTGTAGCTGAGCCCGCAACCGTACACTTTTTACCAAACAATTTATAAAACGGTAGTCTACTGAAGCATTGTATTATTGTACCCGAGTAGAGATAACGTTGATATTGCATTATCATAGGTATTAACCTGTTGCGTCGTGTGCACGATATAGATAATAATATAGCACCCGTAGTTATCCGGTTTGTCTTACAGAAATAGTTTTTATCGATGTCTAATTTATACACCTATACGTATTACACGATCGTTACTTACACAGCACAAAGACACCAACAATCTCTGGAAAGATCCCGAAGTGTCGGATTTCAAGTCGTCTTCCAACGAGTTTCCGTATTCTGTAAAACGATAGGTATGCGTAAATACGAAATTCAACAGCTGCAGTGCTGTGCGAAATTCGACTAAAGGTTCGCGCTAATAATATAATATTATTGTTACGTTTTTCGTAGACAGAGGAAATGGTTCGGACTCCGAAGTTGCTGAGAGTGCCCAAAATCTCGGCAATGGCCTCTTCGTCTGTGCCCACGCCACTGATGGCGTCTTTCAACTCCTTGGCGTAGAACTCCGGAAGTGGAGTCATCAGAGCGACGATGGCGTTCTCAAAGTTCCCACCGAGTTCGCTCTTCAGATCGTCGATTAAATCCTGCACGGCAAAGAAGCGTACGTTATAATTATTTTTTAAACACATTCCCTTGACAAGGTTACGATATATATACTACACACAGATATAATATAATACAATAATGATGCATTGTGTACGATGCGTTCTTGAACGAACTGGTTGTGATTATATTATTATGGGATAAAAATACACCAGGCGAAAAACAATAGAAATGATTGTACGCCATTCCGTACCACAGATAATAATATTAAACTGAATACTTTAAAACAATTTGATATTTTGTTGGAAAATCAGCGTTTATCTTTTTTTCGTAAATATTTAATTGTTTAATATAATATCTCAACGCATTTCAAATTAAGATATTATCTACTTAACGAATATTTGAAGAAAAATAAATAAATAAAAATATTATCTTCTTTTGTGCACGTATTGTGCTACAGTATAATGGACACATTACATATTTACATTATTATAATTTCAACTTCAAAGTCTATAACGCGCTTGTAACATTGATAATCATATATAATTTGATCAGAATATGTTTAATTTCGGATAAATTTAATTTTATCATTACTAGCGATTCATTAGTAGTAGTTACATTTATTTGAACTTTTAATTAAACGGACTTTGTCTTAAGTTCAATAATAATAATGCTGTATAATTATTACCAAGTAATATCTTTATAAATGTATATAGTATTATCAATAGAAAAATATAGCTGTACATTTTTGAGTTAATTATAGATAGCAGTCACAATTATATCTATTACATTTATATTATAGTATAAAATATTTTCTATGTTTAACTGATACTAAATTATTAATTTGTTTGTAATATTATATTTTTGAAAATTGAAAGTATCGAATAATATATTATGTCGTGTTAGTTAAAAAAAAAAACTAAAATAAGCGTGATATCTGATCAGATGGATTCATCGAGATATATCAGTGTTTCTATATCGATAATAATAAGTACCTGTAGGTATCTCCTAGTTTTTACCTGATACTTAGGTTATTTAGCTAATACTTAAGTTACTATGAGTACTAGGTAGCATAGTTATTTTTATGCCAAATTCGTTTGTATTAAATTTGTTAATTATGAGTGACTAATTAAATTGTAATTGTTTTCAGGACATTAATATACATAGCGCAATAAAACGTTATGTTTATTATCGTTTTTAATAATGAAACCATTCAAATAATGGTCTCCATGATCAGAAAAAAAAGAACTAAAATGTATTTAGTTTCGTTTGGATTTCAGATTCAAAACGAAAAATTAACAGACGCATATACATATTATAGTAGGTATACGTTGTACGTGATCAAAATTGTCGAGGTAATCCGTACATTTTTACAAAGGAAAGAGGGAGAATAATAGTGACGATTGATGAGTGAATTATTTTATAGACTATTGCTTGAATTGAAAAATATATATAATACGCAAAAGTTTAAAACAGTGTGCGTAGGCACCTTCCGATTTTAATAGCTTATCGATCGAAGTATGATATCAGAAGGCGTATGCTAAACTTTTTTCAAAAAAAAAAGAAGAAGAGCTACTCCTCCCCCCCCCTTTCACCAATTCAAGCGCTATACCCATATCGGCTATCACGCATGCCAATACTATTATATTCGGATTTCGCTATAGGCAACACCGATATATCACAAGGCAGCCGATTTCTCACGTACCTGTCTAAAAATATTTATTGTGTACTATAGAGGCACACTGTGTCGGTAAACCTATATAACGATAATAGGTAAACAAATAGGTATATTGTGGTCGAAACAAAGTGCGGTACGCGTCGTACAAAAGTTTACAACAAATACAGACATTCTATTCATAAACTACGCATGATAAAATAATAATTGTGATGCACACATCGGCGCGTTCTGCGGTTTCGTCACATTCTTCGGTTTTCTATTAATTCGTCCGATAAAAAATTTACATCATTACAACAATAAACTATATCCAGTACCGTTAACTTTACACGCATCAGCGTAGATCATAAACGTAGATTATATAGGTATGTATTTTATACCTAGGTTCAGGTTTTTTTTTCGTGGTCGTGCACTCCTACATAAACGAAAGTCAGCCGAAACGACACACATTATCGCAGAACACGCAACCAACCAATATAATAATTATTAATAAACTGAAGTGCATTATGTACTGCTATTATATAGTGTGCTACTACTACGATATAAAAGTAATAATTATCATTGTTGTTCGTTGTACCGAATATATATTATTACTAATAGTAGGCATCTATAACAGTATATAGTGCTTACTGTGTGTGGTTTTTTTTAACATTTTTTAAATGTATTTAAGGTCAAATCAACCGCTAGATGTATCCGATCGATTGTACAAACTATGCCTGTGCACGCAAAACTACGAGGGCCGATAATATAATTTCAACGTCCCACGTAATATGCGCTCCACGTCGCACTATGATGAATAATGTCAAATAAGTAAACGCGATCTCACGAGAAGTCTCATAGACTTTCTCCGAATATTAGTAAACCACGCAGCATCTCGACGCTCTCTCTTCGGTGCATTTTCGTTATAATATATATATATATATGTGTGTTAGAGAGAAAGAAATGAAGAGTACCCGTCCACTTTATTATGTCTTCAGTATATTTATTACCTTTCCGTAGAGCGTCTTGAAAGCTTCTTTGATCTCCTGTCTCTGAGTGTTGGACCGTCTTGCCAGCACGTCGATGATGGCCTGCTCGTCCGTACCGAATCCTTTCATGGCTTTCCTAAGTACGGCGGCGTCGGCTTCGGCGTCGAAATCGGCTGCCGGGCGGACCGTGGGAGTGCACTGCGCGAGAAATACAAACAAAATGAAATAACGATTCGAGGTGAATAAACCGCGCAGGTACCCTGGACCGGGTAATCGGGACTGGAAATATTTTTGGGTCTCGACTACCGAGCTCGACAAACGTTTCTGTGGTATGAAAATACCGTAAAATACCGTATATCGTGCCAATTTCGGTTAAGCAATCGTGTAAAATATATCGCGAAGTCCGAAACGGAGCTCCTGATCATCCGTCGCGGACCGTCTTTGCGGTGTTGTGCATCCGTTACGGGCGTGAAGATAATAATATATCATCTCGTCCGTGACCGGGACGACGATAGTGATATTATATACGATGATAGACTTACCCTGGTCGTGTAGTAAGTCATGGTGACGTTATCGGATGACGCGGTGTTGCCGACGGAGTTCTAAAACAAAGAAATAATCGAAATGAATAAAGCGCAGACGGCAAAAACGTATATATACTATATCGTGGGCGTGGGGTACCTACACAATATATAAAATATTATATAAATTTATGTCGTATAGGCAGTTAACCCGTTGACTGGCCGGCACAAACTGAGCGGTAACGTTTGCCGTCTGCAGTCGGCGTATAAAATTCAGCGTGACTCATCGCAAAGAATTAACGTGATGATATTTTGCCTCGGGCGATTGCGCCGCCTCCCCTCTCCGAGCAACGCATTCTCGACGTGAAATAGTAGCGAAATATAATAATAATAATATGCACAATCTGCCGTATACGACGGTTCTGGTGTGTATAGTAATAATACCTATATAGTACAGTATTATGATATCGTGTACGTGCGGTTTTTGTTCAATGACAGGACCGCCGCTCCTAAATCACAAATTTATTTTTAATTGATTCGTTCGGTGTGCGCGGCGTTTATATTGTATTCTGCGGAGGGCTCGTTTGTCGCGGACGCGTTATTGTGCGGCGTTTAGAGTCGATAGGAATTCAAAAAATGCGCCGGATAACAACAATAGTGTTTAATTGAAACGACCGACGGATTCGAGGAGGCACTTATTTTTGTGTGCGTTTTTTCGAAACTCTAATAAAATCAAACATCAGAACGATAATATAATATATTCGGATTATATCGCACCGCCGACATCACTTACCGCATAATGATGAGTCGTGTTCTCTGAGAGTGTCATAATATTATAATATATAAATATTATATGCAATATATATCGTAATACGTTTGTCGCAATATTATTTATTAGGTAGTTATTGAAATATAAACGTGACGGCGACACGCAAGAGAAACGTAATTCATTATTAATTATTATAGATGGAAATATCTTTCGTAAAGAATTTATCACTACATTTTTTTCACGAAAGTCGTTTGACATATCGATACAGATTTTGGGCTGGATACGACTTTTTTTTCTGACCGTAACCGATTTCGCTTAACCGATTTTTATCGTCATAGAAACGCAAATCAACAAAACAAACATAATATTATCTATAATTCCTCAATTTTGAGGAAAAATATTGAGTAGTATGTCAGTGCCACTGACAAAATGTATCGATTTGTTTTCTATAAATATCGATAAAAAAATGTTCGACGAAAACCTTAAAAATGCAATTCATGGTTCCATATAGGTTGTAATTTTTGTCAGTTATTCACTGTTGCCAAATAATTAAAAATAATGTTTGAACATTTTTTACGTTATTTTAGAATTATAGAGTGAGCTTGAACAGTTTGAAGTTCAAACAAGTTTATTGAAAATTGAAATGTGTAATTAACCATCGAACTACATAAATATAATGTACTTATAGAATAATACCTACGCGAGTAAAACAACATCTTGAAATATTCAGATTATATTCTCAACTGTTGACTATAGGCAACTAAGGTAACTAAGTATTTATATGCACCTATACGAAAGTAAAATAATCTTTGGGACTTGTATTTAGTTCAACACTGTGATATACCTATAAATTATAAAATTGTTATGTTTTTTTTTAAACTACAAGTAATATTTATCAACTTTTTATATATTCAACATGGATTTAAATGTTAAAACTGCTAGTTATTTTCGGCGAATTTATATTATAAAAAATAATATGGCAAAAAGCAACGATAATCGCAAATCACCTCACCATTGCTCTCTTTTTGAATACCTACGCTAAAACGAATTTTATACGGTTAATCTTTTCATAACAATTTCGTAAATGTAAATTACAATACTATTTGGTAAGGTGGTATAATATCAGGCTTATAAGTTAGTCATCTGTATTCATTCAAACATTAACATTGGTATTTAAATTGTATAACAATAGTCAATAATTAGTCATATAAATAATTATAGGTATTTATCTTTTTATCAAAATATATATTTGGGTCGACAAATATAAGCTCAAACCTATTATAATATTCTCATTGATGTTTAACATATTACTCACTGCAGTGGCGTGACGAAGGACTTTATTTGAGGCTCTTGCCTCAGCATAAAGGGTGGTGGGTGTCCTGGAGACAAAGACATTTCACATATAGTAAATAATTTACTAAGCACACACTAAGACTAAGCCGATCATTCTCGGTTACCATTTAAGTGAATACGTAATTATTTATGTATAAGTATTTAAATACTTATATAAATTATTGTGCCTCATAAGTTAATGAAGTTCGCCACGCCACTGGGTCTCACTGTATAACGTTATCTGAAGTATTCGGCATAATATAAACACTTCAATAATACGTACATAGATAAATTATACATTTGTAGTTTTAAATGTTGATAAATATACAACAATATATAATAGCCAATAGGTATGCATCAGAGAAGAAA
This sequence comes from Sitobion miscanthi, assembly GCA_008086715.1. NCBI lineage: Eukaryota > Metazoa > Arthropoda > Insecta > Hemiptera > Aphididae > Sitobion > Sitobion miscanthi. The sequence goes on from CM017797.1 coordinate 2,727,112, forward strand.
CGTCGTGTTTGGATCATCATCACCAGTTTTATTAGCACATACCTAAAATATTTGGTTAATGTACACGACAAAAGTTCATCTCATACAACGGTTCACTCCTGTCCACTCGTCATACTACGAGTCTCACTCTATCAAAGCATTGCGCGAAAAAAAAAAAACGTTACCCGTTTATTAGCGTCTGATTAACTCTATTAATAGTAGTTAAAAAATGTATGACTCCATTCAAACGAAATATAAATAATAATGGTATTGAAAAAAAAAAATGTTTCATCAAAAATATGCATTGATCATCGACACCTACGCGAAGGATTATACCAAGTCGCGTTGTGCGCTCATTGATCGAAAATGAAATTGTATTATTCATTCTGTACCTGTGCAGTACAGACTCGCATTAAAACGCAGTGAAAAACGATTTTGCATTTAACAACGAACAATGTGTGTGTATGCAACTTATATGCTAAGCTCGAAGGTTGGACGTGCGTGGTGAATATTTATATATATATTATTTCGTCCTATAGAAGAATATTATGGCCGTCCTTGGAAATACGCCAGTGACACATACTCATAAAATACACACGAAGCTGTCGGTCCAGCTGTGGTACGAAATATACTTCGTTACACCAACACAACGATGAGAAAATGACGAGTATTTAAAAAGTTTATCGTTTTTATGGCGGTGAAAACCCGGGACCATATTATTATATTATAACAATATAATATATTATTTATTGTAGTGGATAAGTATAACATACTTAACATAATTTGATAATAATAATAAAATAACATAATTTCTTTTAGCGAATATTTTGTTTAAAATTGCCTTGGGTGGTTAGGTCAGTTGTTATAATATAACTATTAATAATTATTGATTATAGGTTTGATTTAGTCGTTGTACCCGCACAGTCATAAAGCCAAATTAAAAGTAATGATTCATATTATATTATAGACCTACGGTGAACTATAATAGTTATTACTAGGGAACGGATTTATATGCAATAAAAATACAAAAGTATGTACATATATATGGAAGTATAATTTATAAAATATGTGCTAAAAACATCCAAATATGTGGGAAAAAAATTTAGTTAAATTTAAAAAAAAATACAATTAAAATTATTAAATTATCAAAATGATTTGTTGCATTGAATTATTACAATTTCTTTTAAATTTTCGAATGTTAAATGTCGCCTATTAGGTCTCAAAATATTGAGTATTATATGAGAATTTATGAGTATAATGATCGTTCCACATCAACCGATGTAATTGGAGCATATTTGAAGCGCATAATATTAGAAGGCGATAATTCCAAATTTTTAGAAGTGTGTCTGCCACTCATTATGTCATTGATTGTTTTAAAATCAATATAGCCTGGATTTTTTTCTGTAACTGCATGAATTTTATTTTTTACAACATCTCCTATTGGTCCGCTTACGAGTTTTAATTTTTCAATCGCTGATTCAACAATTTGCATACTGTCATTATGTATCATCATACAAATATTTACAAATTAGTGAAATATGTAAAAATATGTAATTATACCAAAATATGTAAAAATATGTAAAATAAAAGTGGCATCATTTTAATAGGAATGATTTAAATCATGAACATTTCTTATCGATTCTTGAATATCTTGTTTTAATAAAAATGTGCATTTACATATAAATCCGTTCCCTAGTTATTACTATAAGTACATTATACACATGATACATTATACAAGTGTAACGAGTATCTCATATCAAAATATAGTACATCAAATATCAATATCATTATATAGATTTATTGAATTAGACTTTTAACTTTTAAGTAATTGTATTGTTAAAGTGTATATAAATATTTTATTTACAAATATTGTTATAACTTTTTTTTATATAATAGTATACCTATATGTATATAGTTATAAATATTACAATATTATGAGTGTGAAAATATTAACTGTCTAAACTTTCGTCTCTATTGATATGTATAGAATACGAAATGGTTACAGCAATGCCTATGAAAGTATTCATATAATTTATATTTTTCAGCCTGCAGAAATATCTAAAAGAACGAAAATCTAAAAAAGCTAATTACATTAAACACTGTTTTGCTTGTCATCCTTATTACAGGCCACAGTGATTACTGATAATTTTTTTAATAATATTATGAATATCACGAACACTGAAAACTTTTTATGATTTAAAATACACGTAGGTATATATAGTGTAAGTTTTTGTATTAATTAATTTAAAAAATGCCATGACCCAATTACACTAATAACTATTACACTAATCAAAAGGGAAACATCGCTTTTACATAAGATATAGCATCAATCGAATTGTTCACAAATTATTGTACAATTTAAAAACACTCGTCCGAAATATTTTCGAAAATCCGACGAAAACAAAAATCGCCTAATGATCTACATGGGCGCACAAACAAACATCTGCGATACAATTTTCGCGTTTCACGAAACTGTAAAAGTTAAAATCAGTATTTACAATTTCTATGTATACTTTAAAGTTTTTTAAGATACGAATTCATGCAGTACTGCATAGTGGCGGCAATGGCCAATTTGCTTTACACAATAGTCAAGGTCAACACGGATAAGAGAAAATGTTACCTATGTTTCGTGTACGCGATGAGTCAATATCTACTCGTACAAGTGTTACAACGATAAAACGGTCTGCAATAGGTAAACAGGTATTTACATATTATTGTTAAAATGTACACGCAAAAAGATAATAATATCATATCATTGCTAACATAACCCTGACCGTGACCCTCAATCGGCTGTGTTAAAATACAATAACACAATATTATATAAGTCCAAGTACGGACGGCATTTAAATAATGTCATTCCGCAGCACACGAAACAATAATATTAACCGTAAATCACTGCGATATTTTGAACGTTCTCAAATTATTATAAAATTATGAACAAAATAATGTCGTTTTGACATTATTATTATTTAGATAATATTTCCGTGTACTCACCTGCAGTAGGATTAGAGCTCGAAAATTTCACGTCGTTTGTGTGTACACTGTGCCGAACAGAATAAGATTATAACAATATTATAATATTGTATTGTGTTGTGAGATCGTTCGCCCGCAACGGTGCCAGACAGACTGCTTACAGGCCGTAACGCTGTCGCCATTCGTCGATCGATTTTTATTTTTGTATGTTCAATAACATACCATCGCGGACCGTCCCGTATTACAGCGGTGTTGTATACGGTGTGATTAAAAAGTAGAACGGTTAAGTGATAAGCAGTGTTGGGCGTAAACATTACTTTTGAAAAGTAATAAAATTACGTTTCTCGTTACATTAAATATTTGTATTCAAATGACATTCGCGTCACCCGACATTGTTTCCATCGCGTTGCTTTACTTTTTTAATTCAAAAAGTAGGGCGTTACAATTAACGTTACTTAAAAAAAAAAAAAAAAATTACAAAATCAACCCATAACGACCAACGGGTAGTGGATGTAAGTAATAGCGACCAGTGGCGCACAGTCAAAAATAAATAGTGGTAGCATATATTGAACCAGTTACCTCTATATTGGTTGATAGGCTAATGGCTATAATAGACTATAGATTATTTAAAATAGTTTATTTTTAATATTTTTTTTAAATAGTAGAATCTCTATGATATTTTTGGGTCAGGGGTCCACCCACCCAACCACCAAAAATACAAGTGTAGCAGCTTTAACCCTCCAGATTAGGTTAGTACAAGGTTGGTACGTTGTTAATGACCTAATGGTATACATGAACAAAATGTATAAGTATTAATTCTTGGGATCTTTTAATAATATTGTTGATCATTATTTATGATCCAAAACTTTCAGAATCTTAAATACATTTTATTGATTATTAATTTTTCTTGAATACCCTAGCCCCTATTTTTTGTCATACATTCTACACACGCGACTTGTTTTAATAACGCGGAAAATGACACGTTACTCCATAGAAATATTACTTTTAAACAATTCCGTTAATTTAAATCAAATATAATGAAATTCCTACAGCGTTACTGCAAAGGTAGTTTGTAACCAAAATACTGGTGATAAGTCTTTGACGTCATAAATCATAATATACCATTTTTGGACTTCGAGCAGAGCGAAACGTGTATGTGGAGGGGGGGGAGATTAATAAGATTTTTTTGATGAATTTCAACGAAAGTATAATGCAACTCCTCTCTAAAATTGAAACCGAACAATCGTTTGACTGGTATAGCTTTTCGAATTTCCCAAGAAATTTTCGAGAGTTCTGTCTGTCACGTCGTTCACGAGCGTTTTTGATGTGTCACTTTATTAAACACATATACTATAGTCGTGCTCTTTTCATATACGTTATATTCGTTTAATTAGGTCGAATCAATTCCTGTGAGACTTGCTTGTATTTTCCAATCATCCTCTCTGTTAAAACTATCGGGTCAATTCTCCGTTTCTATTGCTTCGGAATTAGGTATCGTTATAAGTTTTATATTTTCTTCGCTGAAGATTTTGTAGCCGCCGAAATCAATATTCCGGTGAACTTTTTCAGTCGCGTTTAGTTACAGCCAAGTTTTTAGTTTTTTTTTTACTCTTCTTTATTTCTATAATATATATTTTGTGACCACAACTTTGTAGGAAAGGTAAACCTTTGTTAATCAATACGTGTTAGTTATTATAATATATTATAGAACGTATTGAACGATTGAATATTGTCCTTTATAGATATAATATTACAAACGTTTTATAACAAAAAAAAAAAAAAAGCGCTAATAACAAAAAACGGTTTAATAATTTTTGTCCTAAAATTACCTGGTCTTATTGCATTCAGCGTGAAAATATAGAACAATGCTAGTTTTTTTTCATTGAAAATTGACTTCCAACTAATAGTTATACCGAGTTACAATACCTCGTTTACAATTTAAAAATAATATTATGTTCATCTGTCGTATATCATAATTAAAATAATGAATTTTAGTACTTACACCAGCCGATAATACCAATAACCATAAAACACATTTCTATATTTATTATACATTTTCTATTGAAATTACTCAGTATTCTTCTGAATTCAGATGGTTTGACTGGGAGTGCTTATAGTCTATTACTAAAAACAAGTTAAATCTATAATATAATTACGACATAACAACAGAAATGAACAAAAATCATTATTATAATATTTTATATTTGGCATTTGGGAATAATATTGTAATTATTAGGAGGAACAAATGAAAGCGCCGTGCAACTTCGTCGGATGTTGCAAAATGTGGGTTCTACACACGAATGTATTAAAATTGCCTATACAAACCGCCGTACTTGAAAACGAGTTACAATACGTTTTAAATGAAAACCTTATACAACAAACCAGCCATTAAAACATCAATGTTCGTTCGGTCTCAGGTGTTGTTGTTATAAGTAGAATACAAATTACGTTCGTCAAGTTAAACACACTATTTTATTTACATAAATATTTACAACATTATTTCTATAGTATAAAAAAAAAAAACTATAAACTAACTGAAAGTCACATAATATTTACACATAGGTTCAGCATTAATACTGATCAGTTTACGAGTACTACGAACTTTCGGAATAAAATAAAATAAAACAACGTACAGATATAAAAATATTAGACGGACAACATAATATTAGGCTTACTTACAATAACTTTTAGTGAATAACATGTAATCGTTTCTAGTACAATAATATTATTATAAATACAAGATGACTAAGTATGAACACATCAAATAAATAATTATTAATCTGATATAATATAACTATTTTACACAATAAAAATGTTGGTTGGTTTTTTGCCAGTCCTGTGTATTTCGGGAATAGTCTGATAGTAAAAACACTGAGATCGTTTCTGTTCTGAATGTAAAGGTCTCATCTGAAAATTAAAATATAATACATAAGCGATATAAATATTAATGCAATAATATATTTGATCCCATTAATTGGTACTATTTATTAATAAATTGTATACTGAAACTATAACTATGTAACATAATATGGAGATAAAATAACTACGTATTTTTGAACGATTGTATATTATGGTAAGTTCAACATTTTATCAAAACTTCAATGTAAAATATATAATAGTTTAACAGTAATCGTCATTGGTTATTCATTTATATTGAATCAAAGCACATTGAAAATCTCGTTCATAAAAATGGTGTTTCGGGAAATCAAAAGTATATTAATCGAAAGACAGTTTTTGTGGCTGTTACCGACATGATTGCAGTTGTATTTTCGAATAATAGTTAGCACAGTTTTAACCGACGTCATTGCGATACGGATTATAAGACTATGCGTCGGTTTAAGACGTATTGCCAATAATGCGATGAATAAATAATAATATGTACCAAACTATAATTTTAAGTTAATCAATAAGACAAAACAATTATTGAACGGCTCCCTGCAACAACCAGGCAAGTCCATATTATATAGAATTAGATTTTGAAATTGTTCAAGGGTGATCATTTAAAATTTCGTCATTCCGTCCATCACCACGGAAAATAATATCAAATTTTCCACTCAAAATTATTTTTTTCTTAAGATCCCCATATTTTATTTTTCAAAACCACACGCGCATTACGCGCGTACAGCAATCATATGGTGATAAGTCTCTAGTTTTAAAATATATTATGACACACTACTATACCTCTCCCTGGAGAAAATTGGTCACCTCGACTTCTGGTCGCATGACCGCCATTCGTATGGCGATGTATACGCATGCCGTGCCCGAGACCACAATGAGTCCGACGCCATAGACGAGTAACATCGTGTGGTTGTCTCCGCTATCGGTATCTATGGTCATGGCGTTCAACTGGTAACCCCACACCACCACGAGGATCAGTAGCGACACCGGCAGGCAGACGTCGGAGAGAATACTGAAGGATATTTGATCCTGCGTCAGAGAAATAACTCCGTGAGTAAATTTCAAAATTTTTTTTTCGCTTGTAATAATAGGTATGTACAATGTTTACTAGGAAATAGGTAAAATGTTTACTAGGAAATAGATGGATAGATTTATCGACACCGAGTTAAAATTGTAGTAACATATCATAATATGAAACAAGAAGATTATAGGTACAATAAATAAGCATTGGTTCTCCGTTCTAAACCGGAGCTTGTGCTGAAAAGAGAGGATATAATTACATATTGCATACGTTACATAAACCTAATTCATTTTGACATAATTTTATTAAATATCAAGAATATTGTCGATTTTGTGTAAAATGGATCGAGCAAACCAAAACGATGATCAATAAGCGTTAAAAACAATATTATGACAAATTGTACTTTATTTAAATCTTATAATACTTCTGTAAAACGATCATACTATATGAAAAAAGCAGCGGTGGTTACTGCATTTTTAATGTGAAGTCAATCCTATTTGGATGCAATGGTAAAACGAAATATTAAAATTAGAAAAAATCGCAAATTGAATTAATTGTATAATAATAAAAGTGAGCTTAAGTTTATTACATATATGAAAAATTAATGTTGAAGTATTACATAACAGTTTTTTTGTATTATTGTCATTATTATTATTAAACTGGAAACACACATATTGGACTGCTTTGGAATTACTTATTAGACATTAGTTATTTTAGTACACAATGTTCACAACTTTTTGATTGTTTTTGCGATCACATATGTTAACAAATTTATTACGTTCAAAGGTTAATCGAGGTTTACCTATAAGTGTTGTTGCTATAAGTATTATTATCAGTATCATCGGCCATTGTTATTTTCAGTTGTTACGTGTTAGTTATCATGTACATGATCTCTACTATACAACAATTAATAATTTTAGCTTCATATATAAATTTCTTAACACACTGTTATATCATATTATATTTTTTATTGCTTGGAGAAATACAGTTAATTATTGACCTTCGGTTTAAAAATAAACATTATTTCTTATTTATAACTACATTAATTATACATTATAATAATAATATGGTGAATAAATTATATTTGTTTGTTTTTATTTTCAGTAAAATTAACAGGATGTCCAAAATTCCTTATAATATTATTGCTTCCGTATTTATAATGAATTGTTATTGTCTTATTGGGTAGAACTGAGCATAGGACGGTATAAAGTTCATCTAAAATTATAAAAACTTAAGTACAGTTTGTATTTGTACTGTACAAATTCTTAAAATATAATAAATAATTGTTATTGTTTACGGGAGTAATGTAAGAACAACACAATTATTCTGTTTGTATATATTTTTTAATCGCAAGTCAATACATATTTTAACATTGAATAAAATAATTATTTTCATGTTTTTAACATTTTAGAAAAATATTAACAGGCATTGAAAAAATATGAAACACTTTTCTTAACAAATAAATATGTTTTTGTTCAATCGCGTACCTACCTATATTGTATATTTAATAATAATGCTAGTTTGATTTTTTTTTTTTTTATTGGTACAAAACAAAATTTACAATTTAAAATAGCAATTGCAAGCAAAATTATCTTTTGTTTCCAGTTTTGATTCTTTATCACGGTCGGATTAGTTATCACAAAGAGAGCTTCATGGTGTTCAATCTTAATTGACAAAAAAATAAGATAGTACAAATGAACTGAAATCGATACAGAAAATAAATTTATAAAATGTTGGTTTAAACGAAGAATTACAAATTATACATGGTATAATATATGTATTTATGTGTGCCAGTGACAATGAGGTGCATGTATACAAATCGATACAAATTACAAATTCAAAGTAATAATATAAAAGGTAAAAATACGTTTTCTAATAAAATTTCATGTTGTGAGGGGGGGGGGGGGGTAACTTGAATCACACTCATGTATAATACGTGTTAGGTTGCACGAAACATGTGAAATACTATTCATATTTTCAGGGTCTAAAATACTGTGTCCCCTGAGAATCAAAACGTGTCCAATGAATGACAAAATATGTGTCAAATATTAATGTGCAACTGTGTATGGCAAGTGGTAGATAAAAGTAGGAGGGGGCGTTACGACCGCCACAAGTTTTTTATGCTTTAGAAATCTGTTAAAACCTAAAGGTAGCAGTTAAATTGGATAAGTGTGTCACACGAAATCTGACGTATTTTAGGCCCTGCATATTTTGTATCAAACGATTTCACACCGATTAATAAAACATCGCGTAACGGTCAAAATTTAAACGTAAGCGACAGTGTCCAGGAAAACAGTCTAGATGATAATAGTATCATGTTTTTCGCAATAATTATAATTGTGCGACCAGTCGTCGTGACTCGTGGCGCCTAGACAAGGATTTTAACACCGTCCTCGGATGCGTTCGCCCAGAGTTCCACCGTCCATATTACAATAATTATTTCTGCTGCCAGACATTCGGCTAATCGGCATCGGTAGTAATCGGTTATTGACGACAAACAAACATTTAATAAATATTATATCATTTTATCATACACAGCTGTGTCATAGGCATAATCACTTTAGTCTATATAATTAATAATTAATTATGTTTCAACGACACGCGTTCACAAAACAATACGTATTATATTATACATTTTTTTTTTAACTCTTTTGTCCGTCAGGTTTTACCTCCACGCTTCGCGTCATTGATAACGATTATAACAATATATAGTTATATATTATTATGTAAAGCGAACACATGTTCTATCCGAGGTATTATTCTTTTTGTTCGTATTTTATAAATGTAAACTAAGGTACATTATTAGGTTAATTATATTACAACCAGTGGTAAGTTGCCAACCGTCATACGTCCCACGATGCTTTAAACTTTTAGCAGGACAATCTAATTGTTATTATATTTTCTAACATTTCACAAAAAATACCTATTTATATTTCAATATTTCATTATTATTGTTATTTTTTTTTAACTTTATCAATTTATCTTTAATCACTAATTGTATATACCACGGTCTCACATATTTCATCTTCTCTACATCGTAGATAGAGCTAATCGAAGACATGGTTATAGCTTAGATCACGATATACTACGGATCTACCCACGGCGTATTGTGAGTCGTGTCGGATTGTGCAAGTACACATTTAATGCGTCGACATTTTCTGTTTTGACAAATAAATTAGTATTACATTGTAATTATAACGACTGTTGAAAATGTTGTAATGATCAAAAATGCTTTGATACTACGTGACCTTAATAAGTAATTTTAAGAAATTTATATAATATAGATACTCGAAAAAATTACTCGGGTTAATTTGGCCAGATCCTATTAGTAAGAACATAATATTCACATCCACATGTGTTGTCTCCGCCTTACGAGTATGTAACGTAGTAGCAAACTTTTACGTTCAGCTGTTCTCCTCTTACTTCGTTAATTTCTAATATAATGGTGAGTTTACCAATTATTGAACTTAAGAGGACGTCGTACCAAAAGACCAACGAGAGAATTCAGATAATGTTCTTACATTTAAGTTAAATAGTAATAGGTCAATTCGCTCTAATGGTTAAGCTAATAACACGAAATTGTAACCGCTGCAGGACGTACATTTTTATAAATTATGTGTTGATAATACGGAAAAAAACACATGTGGATACGACGTGCTCTCAAAGGTAACGTCAATATCTGTGGATAAAACACTTGCGGGAGATACGTTTTAAAGTTCTAAAACATAATAATTCATATTATTTAAAATCATAAAAAAGCACAACTGTACCTAGGTACCTCAATGCGTATATACGTTTAGACGTATAACAATATTGTTAGGGTATTATAAATAGGTACCAGTTTTCGATTGTATTTTTTATTTTTCACACAAATTAGGTATATCATGAGTGATAATACAACAACAACGGATTATTCATATTAGAGTCATTTAAAATATTGTAACATTATTTAGAACAATTAGAAATAGTTGATATTTCTATTTTAAACAAAAAACAAAATATTAACAAACCTATTAGCAATATTAGTATAAAATATAAATATGTGCTTTTGAATACAATATTTCGCATGGAATCACTATTTTAAATAATATATTTGCAACGATATAGATTTATTAGAATTTGCTGTAGATATATTGTAAAAATAAGTTTTTAGTTGACTTAACTTGACATCAAATTCATATTTGAATGGCGAATGCAATTAAAATGCTATGTTCTAGACACCACTTATATGTAGTTTTTATAATTATTTTTATAATTTAATGTATTACAATTTATTTTGAATTCACCACTAACATAATTATTAATTGTTTTTTTTTAACCTTGGCATTTAATTCACAACTTTTTATAACCAACAATACGGGAACTTCTATCAAAATTATGCAATTATAAATTTAAAATTGATCGCCAACTGGAAAATAGCAGACGTTAGAAACAAAAAAAATAAATATTGAAATTGAATTATAAATATATTTTATTATGTACACTACATCTAAAATAATTTTTCTATGATCCAAGTAGGTATACGAGTACCTATACATAAGTACAATAGTTAGATTTCAAGTGGTTTTTTTATACAGAAAATAAATAAATTTGTTATTGTTTCGTTATTGGAGTATAATATTCTGTTGTATTAATAATGTTGTAAATTTGTAATGTACACATGATTTTTTTTATTTTAATTATAAAATGTACGGAAAACGGGTTATAATCAAACATTTGATTAACATTTGAAATTATAAACTGACAGTTTGATTAGAGTACCCACCACGACGACAAATCACTGGATATAAATAAAAAATTATATTTATAAAATATTAATTTTATATTTACTTATAATTTACCAATCACATCACTTTAAACACTGCAACCAAACCGTAGTTCATGACCACCCGAAAATATAATATTACACAGCACACGTCATAGTAAGTTATATCAATGAACGGTCACGAACATTTTATGAGATATTATTATTATTATAGGTAGTTCGCCAAACACAAGATATTTTTTTCGGTATGTTATACTTAACAAGAATTGTTTTTTGTTATTAACGTAAAACCAATTATAGCTGGAAATACATATAGATGAAACCTGCAGGGAAGAACACGCAAAGGCATAATGGCGTATTGTTGAAGTCGAACGCGGTTTCGTGTTTATTATAATTTATATTATTATACATTTATGCACATAAAAATATATAACAATAATCATGGATATTGTTTACGATTATTGTTATTATTATTCCTAACGGGCATAAAATAACGTAATATTCGTACCTACCTACCTACCGACAGATAGTGAGCTTGGCGAAAATATGAAAGTACCAACTTCGTGATATTATATAAAATATAATATATTAAATATATTGCGGTAAAAATAATATTGTTATAATATTACTGTTGTATACACGTTATTATTATTATTATTATTATTGTTAATCGGAGTACGAACTTTTTTGAGGTCGTCGAGTGCAGTGTGATATTCGTATTCCAACAGCTGCAACCTGTTGATGGCGAAGCATTCTGATTTCAGTTTGAGTCTGCTGTCGGGTCTCATGTCTGCGCTGGACGAACGTTCCGGGACTTTTGACGGAGCACTTTGGCTCGGGCGAGATTCGTAGTTGGATGTGCGTAAACCGCGATAAACAGCATGCCGATGATGCAGGACCCGCGTGCGTGCATCCGTTACAATATTTATATAAACATTTTAAAGGTATACATATATTATATAACATATATATATATACACGAGTGACAGGGTGTAACTGGAAGACCTGACAAATGAAATATTATAACTTTTGTTTGAGTCGACGTTTGAAAATTTTACTTTTCTCTATTGACTCACGCATAATGTTACGTTTTTTTATTTTTATCATAAAGTTTACACACGATTGAAATTTTCGAAACGGCCGACTTGTATATAATATGGTTTTTAGAAAACTTTGATTGGAAAAACATTCATCCGAGTCGAACGGCTTATTTTTTTATGATCATGCAAGACTCATTAGTTTCAAAAGTAATAACTTTTTAAAAAATATTTAGATTTTACATCTAGTACGTTTCTATTTAAAAATCCACATAAAATATTTTCAAAAAGACGTATACATTTTAAATTTAAAGTGTTTTTTTTTTTTTTACGATTGGATCAATTTCACCTGGCAACAACGATGAGGTTTCAAAAAATAAACTGCACGACTTGCAAATTAAAGTTTTTCCAAATCATTTTTTCTTCATTCGTCCGGTCTTCCTGTTACACCCTGTACATCGCGGTATGTATATAATATTTTGATCGAAACGGCCGATAATATAACAAACGAGAATCTTATCGTCACGTGCATAATGATCGAGGCCCTGAATGGTTGATAACGACCGGGACATGTGATACGACGCACGTCAGCAATCGTGCTACATCAGAGCCGTCAAAATATTTACTTACAAAGCACCGCTGTTTACTTACTACGTAGATAGGTATATAATATATATACTGCCCATATTAATTATAGCTATAATTTATAAAATTAATTGTTATTACCCATTGGAATTGGACCGCACGTCGTGTGAAGTTAATAATAGACACATTATACCCTATAGCTATAAGTAATCGTAATAATATAAACTTACAACTTACAAGACGTATTTATGATGTAGATTTTCCGCTTACTGGCGTCATTTTCGACTTGCATGGCTGTTTGATTTGTTCTCCGACATTTATATATGCATTGCTGATGGCACATGATTTAAAGTTTTATAATATTTTATAGTGTTAGCAGTGCCAATGAATGACGATAAACGTACAGTCGTTATTGTTATTGCACAAAATGGAAATACACGTACTGACCGGTTAACAGTCATATTAATATAACACCCAACAATAATACTGCGAATTTGGTTTAGTAATTACTAATTTTGTGTTCAATCTAAAAATGCGATAATTATATAATTAATAATAATAGTCAAAATATTTACTTACAAAGCACCGCTGTTTACTTACTACGTAGATAGATATATAATATATATACTACCCATATTAATTATAGTAATAATTTATAATATTAATTGTTATTACCCATTGGAATTGGACCGCACGCCGTGTGAAGTTAATAATAGATACATTATACCCTATATCTATAGATAATCGTAATAATATAAACTTACAACTTACAAGACGTATATATGATGTAGATTTTCCGCTTACTGGCGTCATTTTCGACTTACATGGCCGTTTGATTTGTTCTCCGACATTTATATATGCATTGCTGATGGCACATGATTTAAAGTTTTATAACATTTTATAGTATTAGCAGCGCCAATGAATGACAGTTAATTTAAATTTAAAATATTAATACATAAAATCAATATAACTTTAAAATTTAAATCTTAATTAACTCAATATGATATAACGAATTCAATTTCAAAACCAATAATATTTTATAAATATTAATAAGTTATAACATAATAAATTAATAATACAATATTATTATATATATATATACGTATAGTCGTTATTAATATTGCACAGCGTTTCAAATAAACGTACTGATGACCGGTTAGCAGTCATATTAATATAACACCCAACAATAATAATATTGTGAATGAATTTCTGTGAAACAAATTGCGAATTTGGTTTGGAAATTACTAACTTTGTGTTCAATCTAAAAATGCAATAATTATATAATGAATAATAATAGTCAATAATATATTTACTTACAAAGCACCGCTGTTTACTACGTAGATAAGTACATAATATAATATAGTATAATATACTACTTATATTAATAGCAATAATTTATGATATTAATTGTTTTAACCATTAGAATTGGACCGCACGTCGTGTGTAGTTAATAATAGATATTATTATTATTATTATTATATAGATACTATTATAGCTATAGGCAATCGTAATAATATGAACTTACAACTTACAAGTATATAATATGATGTAGATTTTCCACATGCTGGCGTCACTTTCGTCTTACAAGGCTGTTTGATTTGTTCTCCGAACTTTATTTGCATTGCTAATGGCATACATGATTTCATGTTTTACAATATTTTATAGTATTAGCAGCGCCAATGAATGTCGTAAACGATATACGTACAGTCGTTATTATCATTGCAGAGCACAGAAATACACGTGTTGACAGTCATAATAATATTATAACAACAATATCGTGAATGAATTTCCGCGGAAAAAACTGCGAATTTTGGTTTAGTAATTACTAATTTTGCACACTGCACGTGTAAACAAATCTACAGTACCCCCCCCACAGTACTACGGGCTAATGACCTTAGTAGTTGCTCAAACCTTAACACTAATAAAATAATAAAAAAAACATAATGTTGGTATTAACCGCATGATGGTATTATAATATCAAAATAACTTTTTCTTCATTTTTTTTATAATCAATATTAGTTATAAGGTTTCGGTTAATATTACCTCAAAAAACAAAGTAACGCATTATTACTGTAGACATTTCATTAAAAAATCTTATAGATTTTCAGAATATATCTAAACAATTAAATACACTCCCTGCATGTTCCCGTATTTCCCAGAGTTTACATCCACCTCCCTGACGCCACTTGCACCTTCCTGAATTTAAGAATTAACTGTCAATACGAGTCAATAAAAATTATAAACTAGAAAATCGTCCAACATTTTACTCGTATTTTGTTTGAATATTTTTTAAATAATGATGTCCAGAAATCGCTTGTAAAAAAGGCGAACAATTCAAATCTCTACTAAGAAATCATCTGCTTGAAAGTTGAACATTGAAACACCTTTTATAACATATTAAATGCTCGTAAAGGTAAATACATACACGTCATGTGACATTTTTTCGACCACTTTCGAATTCAATAGGCGCTTTAAATCACATGTTTTGAAAATAAATTAAAAACTGAGAATGGATGAGGGAATAACCTGTATTTGTTCCAAAATAATATATATGTTGATGTGACATAGTCTCTATAATAAGATATAGCTTTGTCTGAATAGTCTAGATTTAACAGTTAAAACATTAAAAGCTATAAAAATGTCAATTATTTTAATTGATTTGTAAATAACGATTTAGACTTAAATACCATCAGTAATATCAAATTATACCTATTAGTAAAAAATTACTTTCATTGAAGTAGGTATGATAAAAAATTTCAGAATAAATTTCTCTCCGCCGGTCCTGCGGTAGTAAAATTGTAAAATATGTAGAGGACACGTAACTTACTGAAATTCGTTTATCTCATCGTCAAAAATGTTTACTCCACTATACTTATACTTACGTTATTAGTACTTATACCTATATATTTTAAACAAAGGTAATACAATAATTTTTAATAATATTTGTTTAGTATAGTCGTGTAGTATAACAATAAAAGTAGACACCAGACACACGATAAATATTATTCTTTCACAACGTTTTCAATGATATTATAAAGCATTAAAAATATTGGCTAAATTGGTGGTGATATTATTTCGATAGATTTTAATAATAATTTACAATCGTCTGGTTTTTAATTTCAAGCTTTTACAATACTCAGTCGCACAAACGATTTGTGTGATTTTCTAGTTGTACAATGGTACGATAATTATTTTTGAATAACTGTAACAAAATAACCGTTCCATTAATTTTGGGTATTTTATTTCATTGAATGTCGCCGATGTCTTTTTTGGATATTGTTTATTAAAGTTTTTCTCGTGTCTAGAGAAACTAATAATAAGAAAATCGATGGCTGGTAACCGAGACTTGTTATCGCATTAGTTACTAAGTACCAACTCTAAGACGTAATCTTTAAAGTACTAACTAACTATATTAAATAGTACGCATAATATTCATGATTTTCAACCGAAAGATTGGATCATCACGTTATATAGAACCATCCATAACCACGTTCACGGAGCGTGCTCGTTTCCTTCTAGTTAACTGTTTCTACTGTATAATATATTCCTGGTTCTATAATTAATTAAACATAAAAAATTGTAATCGGCAACTTGTCTATAAATGACGTCTTTGGCCTGTAGGTTATCTTTGTTTATAATATGATTAACACTTAATCCACGCGAGTTTATGTTTATATTTAAATGTGCACGGTTGTCGTTAGTTGTAACTTTATACTTAGGTGCGTTATGCGAGTCATTACGAGTGTCTAATTCTGATCCACGATCGATAGAGACTTTTTATTTTATCGAAGTGCATTGATCTGAATGTTGTCATTAGGGTTATGTTTTGATAAGGTAGATAATTGTATAAATATTTGGTTTATCCGAACACCGATCGAGAATATTTCATCACACCATAAACATTGCGATTTAACAGGTTGTTAAAAGTGCATACAGACACGAGTGTTGTTCTCTGCCGTTAACGAATATTTCTCAATTTATTTTATTTTTGTATTAAAACAGAGTAGTTGTTCGTACTTTATAAAATATGTCTAATGAACGCTCATCCGGTACAACATTATGTAGGCAGTCGATACATTTTGATATAAATATATTTTTTTAATTTACCTAATGTTTAATCCGAGTCCACGACATTGATAGTTTAATAAAAGGTTGGCTCATCATAAGTCGTTCTTGCAACAGCTAAATAGCAATAGCTAAATATCAAAAATACAATTATAGTCAAATATGGCCGGTTTGTTGTAATATTGTAATCGTTATTCGTTTGAAGTACAACAAAATTTTAAAAACGTCGGTATTTAAATGTAAAATTAGTCCCCAAATAGATTTGAGTTATTTTGTTTCAGTTCAATAAATGTTAATCGTAAACTTGAAATGATCCAGCATACGTTAGTCGTATCTATATTATACATTATAGAATGACATTTAAGGGGGTCCGTGCAAAAATCAGACATTTCCGTTCTTCAAAACCTTTCAGAAAATGAAATAAAAACAAGTACATTTTTTTGGAGTTATCTTTTGTTTTGACCAGAACTTATAATTTCGAATTACATAAACTTATAAACTCGAATCATTACGAGTGTTGTTCTCTGCAACCGTTTATGAATATTTCTCAATTTATTTTATTTTTGTATTAAAACAAAGTAGTTGTTCGTACTTTATAAAATATGTCTAGTGAACGCTCATTTGGTACAACATTGTTTAGGTAATCAATTTTGAAATAAATATATATTTTTTAAATTTACCCAATGTTTAATCCGAGTCTACGACATTGATAGTTTAATATAAGGTTCTTCATAAGTCGTTCTTGCAACAGCTAAATATCGAAAATACAGTAGTCAAATATGGCCAATTTGTTGTAATATTGTAATCGTTATTCGTTTGAAGTATAACAAAATTTTAAAAACATAGGTATTTAAATGTAAAATTATTCCCCAAATCAGTTCAATAAATATTAATCGTAAACTTGAAATGATCCAGCATACATTAGTCGTATCTATATACATTATAGAATGACATTTAAGGGGGTCCGTGCAAAAATCAGACAATTCCGTTCTTCAAAACTTTTCAGAAAATAAAATAAAAACGATTATAATTTTTGGAGCTATCTTTTGTTTTGACCAAAACTTTGTATTCATTATAATTTTCTCTTGGAGCTATCTTTTTTTTTTTCATACAATTTAAAACCAGACACCTTCAAGGCTCCAATTACGTTTTATGTATTTCCCATACGGATCCGTCTCGTTCATGAAAACATAATATTATATTCTTGATTTTTTTTCTCTATCATATATTATCTAAATCGGATTGGATAAATTTTTTAAAAATATTTTTACTAATTTTAATAATCTATTTATATAATGATCCCGTTCATACCACCGTAGATCGGTATTGATTTATAAGTTATACACATACTATAAAATATTTATTATTATAATATATTTTTGGCAAATATTATAGATGCTAATCCAGCGGCTCTCCACGTTTTTATAACTGCATACCACTTACACAGTTTGAAAATTTCCATGTACCACTTGGCCAGATAACATTATTTTTTTGCTTATCAAAAATGTATACGTTATTTCACATGTATGGGATTTTATTTTATTAAGAACTTCAAAATTATGACAATACAAGATGAATTACTAAATGAAAATGCTTAAATTAATGCACAAAAAAAATATGTAAAAATATGTACAGTCATTATTTGTTCTATGTTATTATTAATATCAATAATCGACCACATAATATTTAATGTGAATAACGATCCATTATAATTTATTTTTCATAAAAGGAGATTTTCTTCACCTATGAGCTTTCCATGTACCGGCACTAGTGGTACGCGTACCACAGGTTAGGAAACGTTTTGCTAATCCATCCATCTCGTTCATTCATAACCGTGTTTTCATAATCAATGACTATTACGTTATCGTTGAATTCAGATTGTGCACATCGATTACGGCAGTGACCTGCTCAACAATTAGGTATGCCGAGACCGACTGTACAGCAGAGCGAGTTCTCTGGTTTTCGGAACTTCGTTATTAAACCATCATAAGCTAAATACGATTTTGATGCATACCTATTACCTACGTTCAGTGATGATATACGTTCAGAATAGTTCAAACTTCAGTTTTAACTAAAATTATTAAAATCAACATTTCGGACCAACATATTATTTTTCTGTTCAAGTTCAATGGAATCATCTAAGTTACAAAGTGCGTTTGACTGAATTATTGTTAATTATTACATCTGCTGCACACGTGTTGTAAGCACATATATGTTTACTACGTTACGATAAACATAATACATTTCAACACATACCTATATGGCATACGCAGACTTGGGTGGTATGCCCAATACATTATTCGGAATACTTTTTAAATAAATTTTTTTTTTTTTGAAATTATTCAATACGGTATTTTGAATACTTTTTACAAGTATTCGGTATACCAACTTTTTTTCGTATTTAGGTATACTCTTATACATTTCTAATTATTACTTATTAACTATATAAATTTGAATATATGTAGTCATACTATGGTTAGCCAGATAGGTGTGTATCATCCAGATTTTAATAATAATGTTCATTTTCAAACACAGAATTTAAAAAATAATATTTTTGCTATCGAAATCTAAACCTGCTAAAAAAAAGTATTCGAAAAATATTTGGAAAACTTTTTGTGAAGTATTCCGAATCCTTTGGAATGTCATCATCATAAAGTATCCGAATACATATTCTGAATACTTTTTTTTTAGTGTTCGGAATAATATGTGAATTTGAAATAAGTATTTTACTCAAGTCTGGGTATACGTTGGCTATAAAATATATAAATATATTCACCGCAAACAATAGTAGAAACGTCCATACTCTGTTCAGCGAGAGAACACTGCGATGTAGAAGCATCCCCACTCGACACCCTATACCATCGATACCGATTCCACTGAGGTAGGGTGAGGGGCGCCATTTCAGTTTTAAAATAGGGCTGCCAAATATTTTACCGGGCCACAGTCATGACAATGAAAATAGAAATGTAGCCTTGTTGGAGTTATTTCTAAACTTACTATTAGCGATGAAAAATAATTAGTATTTTATGTGATAACACTGATAAAAATATAATATCATTATTCATTAATGTAAATTTCTTTCTATATCTTTAACATCTAAGTATATCTACCTATGTATATAAATGTATAAAATATTTTTATCTTATATTGATTATTTCAATTAATTCAATTTAACCGATACATCGGGCATCGGCGCCAGCATGAAATTAAGGCAGGCCGATATGATACGTCGAAAAATAGGGGCGCCAATGTATACCCTGCGACATTCCAAATGGCGCCCCCGGTTAGGGTTTCGGGTGAGATGCGCAGAAGAACAGATTTTCGAGGGACGGCCGCGGCGTGTTGTTCCCTCGTTGGACAAAGTATATAAACATCATTTTCCCTACTGACGCCTGCAGGTTATTTTGAATTAAATATATTATAATTTAAAATATCGTTAATTTATTTTTTAGATTTAATGGTTCTAGTATATGAGTAACTTGAGAGGAACCTTTATTCGATTTTCAAACGTTAGCTATGAAAATTGAACATATTTTTATAAATTGTTGACTGCAAAATAATTTGTGAATTTCGTGATTTTGATATTCTGCCATTTATATACAAATTTGAATATGTATTTTCTTTTTTTTATATTGGTATACGAAATACGTAGGTATTATAATATATTACCTTTAAGACTCTAAAGTAATTAGTAGATCCAATTTTCAATCAGAGATCACGCTCAAAGTTGAAAATCGAAACATTTTTTCTGCTATAAATCGTGTACACAAACACAAAAAAACATACATCATTGTAAAGTGATACTAATGAATAGTTATGGAATCAAAACAGTACATATTCGTTAGATAAAATCGTACAAATTAATATCGTTAAAAACAGTTGTGAAATGAAATACAACAGGAAGGTAAGGTACCTGTATAATTCTTTATTGATATAAAAAAAATAATTAAATAATTACAATTTTGACTAAAACTAAAATAAATTTAACTGCACATTAATGATTAGTGTATTGCAGATAATTTATTACAAATTTCATGGATTTACTTATTCTGTATAAAAAAAAAAGTATTTAGACATAATTCCTTAAAAAAACTAGGAACAATCTTATTTTAGGTATAAAAAAATCTAATATTTAATATAATGATTATCGTGTATAAAATATTTAATTTTATATTGACAAAATATATATCACAAAGCGTGTCACAGTTTTATAGTAACGCATTTAGTATAATTATTAAAATAATAATAAACCGAAAAATATCCTATAAATAATAATAATAATAATAATAAATTGTACGCATAAAAAAATATACCTATTTATTATAAAATATATAAAATGCAAAAATTGTCGTATATCATTCAGAATTCTGAACTATATTAGACTTAAACAAACGTTCCTTAGGATGTCGATTTTACCAAGATCATAAAATTATTTAAAAAATATCAATGGATAGTTTTTAAATATTTTTATCGTTAAATGTCAGTGAAATCGACCGGATTAGTTCCAATAATAACCTAATGCCAAACACAATAATAAACTCGTGTAAATATTAGTTAATTTCTCGTCTCAAAAACGGATCGCTGCGCTCGTTTTACCGTCCATGAACGAGGAATGCCTCGCGGTGGTCAATTCGATATTTAAAAACTTGAAACTCACTTAAAAATTTTTACTATCATCATTTGGCAATAGTGTAATAGTGTGTACATATAGTAATATTATAATATTATGTTTTGTGATATCAATAATGATAATATTAATAATAATAATAATGATTTAGTGAATTATTATATAATATAATCATTACGAATGGTTCACGGCAACAGCCTTGGGTTGAACCTACCCAGGTAGATGATCATCCCTGTGGGATTGTGCCTGACCAGGTAGAGGAACGGCCTGTCGAACCGGAGCCTCGGCACGTCCGGGAGCCGCGCCTGCCTTGGCCGCAGGTTGAGCGGCAAATGCGAGTACGGGCTGTGCAGCGGCAGATCTTCAGCGCTGCGCTTCCGGCGACCGCCGTCGTGGCCGCTATCGTGGCCGTCTTCGCTGTCGCCACTCGGGCCGCTCTCGTGGCCGCTCTCGTGGCCGCCGTCGCGGCCGGCACGGCCCATCCGCTGCGGCGACGCCGGGTACGTCTCCACGTGGTGCCGGGCGCCGATGGTGTCCTCGCCGCACGTGCTGAACGTGTTCACCTGCAGCATGTCGGACAGGTACAGGTCGTACAGCCCGTTGACGCCGCGCAGGTCGGCCTTCTGGTCGCTGAACACGTCCCGCAGGCCCATCTTCTGCAGGGCGGCAGTGGCGTTCAGCACGGATCGGTGCGAGAACCTCGGCACTTGCAGCTCGAGCCCCGGTCGGGGCAACAGGCTCCGGAGCACCCGAGACCAACCGCCCCGCCGGTACGACGTCTCGATCAGCCGCTGCTCCAACCGGGCGAGGCCGTCGCCCGGGGCCACCTGGCCCTGTTGGCCCGGCAGCACCAGTATGGTGGACACCGCCGAGTCCGGGCCCAGGCAAACGGCCGTCGCGTCCAGCCCGGGTTCGTAGCCGGCCAGGAATCCGCCGCGCCACACGGCCGCCGGCACTGGGACCAGGCGCCGTTGTCTGGTCGACGGCCTCACCACGAAGTACATTTCGCCGTCCCTGCCCTCGGTGGACGCGCTCTCGCAGCTCGTCTGTAACACGAACGGGTTATATCAGTATATAATTTAATATATTATGCACTATTTTTATGACGATAACACGTGTTCCGATATTCCAGTCGCCTGATGGGAAACATTTTTGCAATAATGATTTTCGTTTGATTTGTTTTTTTTCGCGTAATCGAGGTAATACACCTTATGATTCTAAAAATTATATATTAATACATGTTTGTAATTACGAGTAAATCGGCTGTAATTTGCAGCTACAGGTCCGAACCCATAGGATAGAGTTTTTACATTGTGTACCTATAATATCATATGCCATGTGCACTAATTTAAAAATGTGTAATTTTTAATATATTTACTATTTATATTTTAAAACAATTATGATTATTCAACATTTTGAAAAATTACAACCATTGAACTATTTTGAGTCGAAATATTATATTGGCAATCTCATGTGCTATAATTGTTATCACACGAATGTCTTACCCACATGACGTACTGTCTCCATCTTATTAACACATAAAATAACAACGTCAGAATAATCCATTTTATTTTATTGTTTTTAACATTTAGAGACAAATTTGAAGTGCAGAAATAATATCCAGGGTTAAATGTAATTTTTTTAAATGTTTTAATTTTGAATCATGTTACAATTTACAGCTTAAATGTATGATAAGTTAATTTAAAAAAACGGAGTGATAATCAACGATAATAACACCTATTGTATTATTATAGGATAGGGTTCAATGTTTTCATGTCAATCAATGCCTTAAATTATATTTATTTTATTATAATATTATATTTTACTAAATAAACTTAAATGTATATTAATTTAGTCTGTGTGCTATATTTAATTATTTTTGTATTTTGTCAGTATAGATCCACCATTTAAATCCCAGACATTTTTAATTAACTCTAGTTACCAGAAGTCTTTAGGACAGCCCTATGTAGTGCTTTCCTATCAAATAACAATTATGCTGGAACTCAATTCCACTCTTCGCCTTATCACGAATAATTACGTATTTTTTAAAAAATAAGCCTATATCAAATCCAGTTTGCTTGTGGTTCAATTAGAATACCAAAAACACGTGTTTAAAGACTATTTTATCAGTTTGTGTATCAACTGTGAAATATCATTAATTAAAATTACCTGGAATACGTTAGCACTGAATGCGGCGAATGGTGGTGTCAAACTCAACCCAGAACCACGAAGATATTCCACAACACGACCCAAAGTTTGTCTTTTGACTAATAAATTCGTTCGTCTCCTTAAAACGTCTCCTATCGTATTGAAGTCTACTTCTTCTACGTGTCCATCGTAATACTGTTGTACTCGTTCTTTATAGAACTCTAGTATTTTTCCATTTCCCTAAAAATAAAATGAGAAAATGTGAATAACGATAGCATGTTTGTGCGATCACACCTAATTTATTTGGGAGGTTAACTTAAGTACGGAAGTGGATATAAAAATACAAAAATGTATAAAAATGTTTTTCATGATAATAACTTTTACCTTGTGGCTGTAGATTTCCCGGACGAAAGACGCGGTGGCCACACCTGGATTGTTGATGTTAGTTATTGAGTGCGTTATATTCCTAAGCACTTGATGAGGATTGAAGGTGACCATGTCATCAAGCCTAAGTACGTCGTTCATTTGACCGGAAGTAGAACCACGGGCACCTAGGAATACCATGGCTAGCATAGCAGTCAGCTCGAACGGAGACAGTACTAGACTTCTGGAGGCTATCTGACCTTTTCCGGTAACGGCTGTCCACATCTTGAATGACAACTCGTTACAAAGGTCAGCAAATCGGCGCACATCGTCGCCCAAAAACGCTACACTCGCTTCCATGCCCATGCTCTCGTGTGGCGCAGGGTGCAGTTCGACTGTGGACGGAGACGCACTGTTGGCCATCTGTGGTCTATAAGCATTGGACGACGGTCCAGGTGATTTTACTGCAGACGGCAGAGGGACAGTGGCTGGCGTGGACGAAGTGGTGTAGTTTGTCACGGCCACCGTAGAGTTTTCGGATACTGCCGTCATCGAGTTTTGGACTTCAGACTCTACCGTCGCGGCTGTTACTGCTGCCGATGCTGTTGCTGCTGTTTCGGCTGTTGCTGCTGTTGATACTGTTGATACTGTTGCTGTTGCTGCTGTTGCTATTGCTGATTTCACTGATGGCATCAGTGATGGTTGTATTGTCGTAGTGGTCGATGTGGACGGCATGGTTACAGCTGACATTGTCACCTCCCTCGTCACCGGGGCGACATAAGAGGTGAATGTTGTGGTTAATGATTCTTCGTTGCCGGTTTCCGGATTGGTAACGGCGCCACGGTTTTCAAATGGCGTGGTGCTGTCGAAAAACACTTGCGTTTCCGATGATAAATCGTCCAGTTTGGCCACTTGCCCGGGACCACCAGTAGAGCTGACATTGAACACAGTCAACATTTCCATACTGGGTTCTGAATTTCGCATCGCCTCTTCTGTGTCGTTGGTGGTCACTGATTCTGCAGCGATCGTGTCGTTCGGTTCCAGGAACTTGGTAACCAACTCCGCTGAATTCGTAGTGAAGTCATAAAAGTCCTGCGTGGCCGCGTTCTCGGACACGGCAAATGTGGTGGTCTCGTCATAGTCTGACTTAACCGTCGCCTGTTTTCGGCTGGCTTGTTCAGTGGATGATTGTTTTCCCTCAGCCAAAGACAATTTCTCGTAGGGACGCTCGCCAATTTCTTGGTACTCCGTTTCAAGAACCGTCGCCACCGCCGGCTTTTGTGTGTTTTGCAACATGCTAGCCACGGCATTTATACCGTCTTTGAGCATCAGGTCCACGCCGGGCGCACTGTTGTTGTTTTCGGTTTCTGGTCTGTCTTTTAGTTGTAATTCCGGGAGGAAATGTGTGACCGGAACGTATTGAGTTTCCGATTCTGGTGTTGTAAACGTAACCTCGGTCGCATTAGTGGTTGTGGTCTTAGCCGCCGTACTGGATACTATCGAACCTACTGCTGCACTAGCCGCTGTCTGTGCTATCGGTGTACCTGTTGTTACCTGGGCAGCCGTCGTACCGACCGTCGTCGTACTCGCTGCACTCGCTGCACTCGTTGGAGCCGCAGTCGTCGTCACTACAGTTACACCTGTATCTGTAGCTTCCACAGCGGTTTTTACTGCTTCCATTACTTTTTCCGTTGTGGTTTCCAATTTCGCAACTGCCGCTG
This sequence comes from Sitobion miscanthi, assembly GCA_008086715.1. NCBI lineage: Eukaryota > Metazoa > Arthropoda > Insecta > Hemiptera > Aphididae > Sitobion > Sitobion miscanthi. The sequence goes on from CM017797.1 coordinate 2,753,294, forward strand.
TTTCTGTTGTGGTTGATGTTGTTATAGTTGGTGTTGTTGTAGTCGGTGTTGTTGTAGTTGGTGTTGTTGCAGTCGTCGTAGTTGTTGTTGTTGTTGTTGTTGTTGTTGTCACTAAATCTCCAACTGAAGAAGAGATCATTGATACCGGAATTCCAGTTATAGTATTTACCACCGACGGTGTTGTAGTCGACATGGAGGCAGTGAGCGTTTGTTGAGCGCTAACAGTAGTTGGGGACACGGTACTAGTAGAGACGCTGGAAGCTGTTGACGATTTAGTCATAAAAGACGATATTAAATCTCTAATGACGTTAGCGTCTGTAACAGAGTTCAGTAGCTGATTGTTGCTGGAATAGAACGATTTTTCGGTACTCATGTATGGAATAGTCGAAGGGTATGCGGTTGGATGTTGAGCGGTCATTGGCCATTCTTCTACTTTCACTGATACATATTTATCGGGTTCTGTTTGACTACGAACCGTTGTTGTAGATGAACTATATCCGAAATTTGGAATAGCAGTAGTTTTTAATTCTTGTATGCGATTCGACAGAGTGACATTCGTTCTATTTATACCATTTGGTCGATTTGAAGTGACTTTAGTCTGGAAAACTTTAACAGGCTCTTTGACAAATTTGTTCTTCGTCTCTTCGGTGGAATTCCAAAATGTGTCTATTGGTTTTTTCACGCTGAGAGTTGCATTATTTATCGTTTTGTTAACAACTTTTACGAAACTATCAATTAATTTATTTGGGTAAGCTTGAGTGGTTTGTGTAATTTTTTGCATATATTTAGTTGACATGTTACTTGGTGGGTACTGGTAGTTATTTCTAGTAGTAGAAACAGTAGTCGCATTAAATTTATTAATTGAAGATGGCTTTGTCATATAAGAGGCTGTCGTAGCATTTACATTTGGTCGAGGTTTAGTCACATTATACTTGGGCGGTGCAAATCGTGTTGCTGTGATGGTAGGGGTGGTCTTTTGCGAAAATGGCCTATCTGTAGTTGAAGTTTTATATGTCATTGTAATTGGAGGTTTTCTGGCTGATGTCAAAGCTTCGGTAACTGGTTTCAAAGCACCACCAGTGCTCAATGACATTGCTATTGGACTGTAGTAGCTTAATTCTGGTGAACTCTCTTCGGGTATATAATCTGCTGTACTATCTTTTTCTACTAAATCATTAGTCTGTAAAGGTTTGTGGTTCGAAGATTGACTGTCAGTCACTTGTGACAGCATATCTGATATAGAAGCTGACATTTCTTTATTTATCTCAAGACTATCTGCCATAATAGATGGTTTAGCAGTTGAATGCAACATTAAAATTGGTTTTTGTAGTGCTGGCTTTTGTTTCTCAAATGACTGTATTGGCCTAAAAGGTTTTTTAGTCGTTGATGGTTTAAGTGTTGTCCACTGTGTTGTCCACTGTGTTGTTGACTGTGTTGTTGACTGTGTTGTTGACTGTGTTGGTGACTGTGTTGGTGACTGTGTTGTTGAGTGTGTTGTTGATTGTGTTGGAGTGAATTTTGTTGTTACTTCAGGTTTGACAGTGGAGTATTTCGGCGTTGACCTCACTTTTTCTGTTGTAGTGGCTACTTGCGTTTTTATAGATGACTGTGGCAATTTAAGTGTCGTCGATTGAGGTTGCATTGATACTAACGGTGCCTTAGTAGATGACAATGGTTTTTTAGTCAATGGATTGTCCATTGACTCAGTTGTTTTGGACGGAAGCAAGTATCCGGAAAGATGAGCTACATCATCTGGAGTTTCAATTAGTCCTGGGAATAAGGCTGACCACGCGGACGCTGAATCTGGGCGATGTAAAGCTGTGCTTGACATAGAAGGAATGGGTTTGCCCGAGTTAGCAGCCATTTCATTTTTCAGTACATTTTGTACACTTTCCAGAACCTTGTGAACTGCTGGTGCATCTAGTGATTCGAGATCGGAAGCGGGTAAGTGCATAAGTGCTTCTGATGAATGACTTGACAGTGCATCATGATAATATGTAGGGGAAGCGTCAGCCATCACTGATTCTGGATCTGCTCCAGCAATTAAACCATGTATTTCATCCAGTGTCATTAGCCGTTTAACTAAATCTCCCGTTTCGTCAAATGTATAAAACTCATAACGGTCTGGTGATAATAAATTACCAGGACTACCGATTATGGTATCTGTAGGTTTGTGTATGTTTTTACTTTGTCCATCAGCAAAATATGTTTTGGTGCCATTACCATGATCCATTATCACAGATACTGATGTTACCACACTAAGTTAAATAAAAAAAAACCATGAATTACTGATTATATAATTTTTAATTTTTGTCTAACATACCTTGAACCAAGAACTCTTCTTGAATCTTCGGAATCTGTTTCCGTTTGAGACGTAACCCTGGAAGGAACACATTGCGCTACAGAGAGCAAGCACAGGGTCACCAGCCACCGGGTGTCGGTACCCACCATGTCTGAATCTTACATTAGTTTTGAAAACCTAAAAAAAATATCATATTTATTTAATATTGCATTAAAAATATTAATATCAAATTATTTAGTAAACCATGCATGATAATTTAATGTTACAAAGTAAGATAATATTAAAAGAATATATTCTTAAATATTTTTCTAACAAGATCTAAAATTTTAACTGTAAAAACAAACTAGTACGAATCATCGCTAAATAGTAAATTATATACTTGTATGCTATTAACTGTTTTAGATAGGTTGCATGAACCAGAGCGTGAAAACGACTGTGAATGTAAATGTTTTATAACACGTTGACAATTTATACTCTAAAAAATATTTTTTTTTAAACCTTATAAATAGGTAAATGTATATACTCGTATAAACTAGATATAAAACTATAAATATATTTATGTTCGTAGGTAGGAATTCAGCTGAGAATAAGATTATTCGATTGAAATTGATTAACTGTTAACAGTAGGTAGTTAGGTAGTTAACAAGGTAGGTAAATGTAACTTGTTTTTTTAACATTATTAAATAAAATAAATTATTCAAAATACTTATTCAGTATTTTTAAAGATCTAGGCATACAACAATAAGTATAATTTGTAATAGAAATGAAAAAAAAAAGTTTTATTCTTTGATGTGTGATTGGATTTGTTCAATTACCGCGATTACTTATTGGTTATTAGTTATTATGTAGGTATTAAGTAGCGTTACATTAATTATACTAGTGATTTTTGTCTACCGGGGGCATAATCTGTGCCGCCAAAGAATAATAATTGACTGTAGTTTTTACATTTTTGTACCATGAGTGTTTGACGATGACAACGTTCAGTCAACGACTTGTGTCGTTTCTTATTTCCAAGAGGATAATGGACATAAGATATTATTATTTCCATGACATATCGTCCTTGTGCCAATGTTAAACCGAGACGAACGTTGGCTCGTCCACGGAGGACACATAACAACAAAAATAATAATAATAATAATTTATATTATTATCGCTTTAAGAACGTTTTCAAACGGTTTTTTTTTCAATATTTTTCATTTTCAATTTTTATTGTGCGAAATATTTACCCATTGCGATTATCCTTCGACAACACTAGATTCTGTCGAGTTGCACGAGCAATTTTCTCCTCGAACTGGGTTAATATGTTACTGTAGCTTTTAGACCTTTTCCAAATTCATGTCAATGAATTCCACGAAAATCATCGGAATAATATTGTAAATATCAGAAAACGAAGAAAAAATACGATACAATATTATAATAATATAATACGTGACGAATCAAAAATGAAATTTTTCCATAATGCTTTTAATTCATATTTGAATTTATTTTTTCGAAGGTTTTCTTCGTATAGTGCCTTCTAAACCACAGCAAGTACCTACCTATATCTGTTTGAATGCGAATCGATTGACGAAAATATCTGAGTGTACTCGTGCGATTAACAAATTCAATAGAATAATATATTGCTCAATTGGTTTACGAAAAATAAAATTTGATTCGTGTTCGAATCAATTATATTATCAACATGTAGGTAATTCGTGTAAGCCTACGATATTACAATTGTTTTCCGTTTAATTTCCACGGGTCGATATTTATGTCATGTTAATTGATTTTTTGTCAACCACACACATGGTCAAACTAACCATTATTTATAAAAAAAAAACTGTAACAATCGATTATTCGTATAAAGAAAATTAGGTAATAAAGAAAATGTAACAAAAAAAAATATGTTATAAAAAAAAATCAAATCAGTTAAATCATAAATATATTTTAAAATGTCTAGAACGTTTCATATTTTAACTTTTAAGATGTAGGTATAATATGCTTTGTTATTATAATATTATATACATTTTGCAGCTATTTAGTCAAGCATTAATATGCGTTTGTTTTGATGTAATTAATTTGAATTTAAAATGTATAATTAACTAAAAATTTCCATTAAAATGTATAGGACATCATATCACTCTATAAACTTAATATAATTTCGTAAAATATAAATGTGATGAAATCTAGGAAACTCCAAGAATATATACAACAAGTATCCAATCTACGAATCACGTACGTAACAGAAAATAATCTGAAAACGTCAAAATGTTATTAAGCACGACATAAAAATCTCGTAGTTCATTTCACATTTGACAGTATCATTCACCATAATATTATTACAAAAAAAAAAAAAAAAAACTAGTACAATAATGATTCAATTTTATGGGTCAGTGATCTCGAGATGAGGTGTTGGGAAGTCAAACATTTTAAATACGCTCCTGCCAAAAACAAACATTCGACGGAAAGTAACGTTAAGTACATATTGTCGGTATTTAGAGATACCGTACATTAAATACGTACCTACGTCCTTGTCTAACAGTAAACCGTTATCGACGTCGCGTCGTTTAACCGGTCCTCGCAGGGCTATGCAACAGCTGATACTTGTTTAAATCTTTACTAAAAATAAGAACTATTATTGAATTATGCAAAACACTATAATATATTATATTGTATGACTGATCGTACCGCAAGAATAAATAAAAAAATATGTATTTAATTATTGGAGACGGTGCGTATCTTTTTGAATGGACATAATTACTGTGAAATTTCACATATTATTAACATACTATACATTTACGACAGTGAGAAATACTATACTTGCCGAATGTTGTAAATATATTTTTATAAAAAACTTAAACAATTATTGAAATAAATATTCGAACCGTTGTTGTTGTATGCGTTCATAACACTATGATGGAAGTAATATTTTGTTCTGTTTATTACCTGATTTGCTAGTTAAAAAAATTGAAACATTTTAATAGATTTTTAATTATTCGCGTCTTTTTGTTGAAGTTTTCGAGTTAAAACTATTATTATTTTAGACCAGTAGAGGACGCTACCTTACCGTAATTTATAGTGTAAAAACAGGATTGTGTGCGATTGAACACTGTAGAATGTGTGATATTATTGCAATAAAAACACTACGGTTTCGTTAATCTGGATTATGGGCCACGTCCTCTTAAACAAACTTACAACAAAACTTTAAAATGTCTTAACTTCAGTGTACCTATTATGAATATAAATTACCAACACTTGTGAAGCCTCAAATTTTGTTTACTTCTGCACAGTCCAATAATTCCTGTCTTAAAAAAACATATAAGACGTTGGAAGTGATTTTGAAATGTGTTTGTTGATTTAAAGTTTAGAAAGACTGTCAATCGCGATGGTTGTTATACTAGAGAAGAAATATTTGAAAACATATTGAGTCAAAACAGTCCAATACGTCTACGAAACTCGATCAAGAAAATACCTGTCAGAAACTTCTTTGGGAGTTATTCAACCGATTAGGTTGTCCTGTACTCTCATCCGTATCCGCCGTGGACTATATGACTGAATCGATAGGACCGCAGGTCATCTGGCTGTGTGGCTATACCAGATAATGAGTACCAATTATAAATATTATTACGGTAATAACCAGTATAATATGAAGCCTAGGTAAGAAATCAATGTAAAATAATAAAAGACAAACATACAAATACTGTTCAAAGAAAATATTATTAAATTGTCAACAATGCTCTGCAAATGATTTTAAAAAAAATAACAATAGATTCAAATTTAACTATATACATAAAAGTTATAGTTTTGTCTGAGCAAAAGTGTTTTTAAGATTATTAATTTTTGTGCCATGAATTCGTAATTGAATACATTAAAAAAAAAAATGTTACTTTTGTATTTCAGTTATTTTTACAAACAAAAAGGCACTCACACTATTTTATGATTTATAAATTATATTTGCATTGATAGTACCGAGATCAGTATAATATTATAGTATTTGCTTCTATAACTATATGCACAAAGCAATACGCAACTTATCTAGACAATGCAAGAGATTCTTAAAATTGAGAAATTCCAGAAATTCCGTGAACTCTGCATTAACACTCCTTATAACGAAAATAGGAACGGGAGAAAAAAATTTCGTCCGCCGTGGTTTCAAATCGAGGTGTCTGCGTATTTCGATCGTCTTCAAGACGATTTACGATAAAGACCAGTAGCAGTATCGACGGGCAATGACGGCTGGCATAATTCTGCCATAATTTGATAACGATGATTTCTATACAGACCGATTAATTGGAAATCGTTCGCTGCGTGCCGCCTAAAAACGAAGATTAACTAGGTGACTGCTGCAATTTCGAACAAACATAAATCAGTGAGAATGCATCACAAACAAAAAAAATAAAATAAACAAACAACTGGCCGCGGATTATTGGAAAGGAACGCGCGCACTAAATATCGTTCAATGGTTTTCGAAAAAATCTCTCGCAACAGATCATAATAATATAATATTACTACGGTATTGCCCTAGATTTCAATGTTCGCGAATGAATAATATTATTTAATTTGATGTGTGTGCCGCCGCAAGTGCCTGTACGGAGGAGTCGTCGTCCGGTGCGGCCGGACGTCTTATTCTCGTCAATCGTCGTCCGTCGTCGTACACGATAATGACATTGTTGTCATCGCTTTTTCTAAAGGCTGTCAGCAAAACACATCGTCACCGAAGCAACAGGTACAACACAATGCGATCCGCACAATGTCGCTCATTCGGGCTAATGGACGACCGATGAACCGGAGAACAATATACGATATTATACCTACGGTTGGGCGGCGGCAGGCCGCGAATTACGCGCCACAGATCGATCCACCGTCACAGTGTCCGATTACCGACAGATATTTTATATAGACGGTTAACTATTACAATACTATTATACATGTAGGTACGTCTGCTGGAGGTTTACAGTCGTCATAGTCGTAGTGTCTTCGCAGCCAGCTCTGTCGTATCTGCGGTATATGTATACGTTCACGTCCTCTCCGGCCGAGCGATATTTTATTACATCCGTCGACGGTGCCGGTCGTAATTTTAACGCAGACGAGAACAATGGGTAGAATACCCGGTCGAAAAAAAGTCGCGTTGTACGAGAATCGGCATCGATACCGGAAAATGTATACCTACTTATAATTGTCGCCGAGGAGATAAATGTTTTGGATGGCCGACCATCGGAACCTGCGCCGCAGCAGCGCTTGTCGTCACCGCCGCCGCGATATACAAAATAATCGTCTGAAGACAATTACCTACCTATATATATATATATACCTCGTCGGTACGACAATCGCGGATAACAATAAAATGTATAATATTAAACAGTATATTATTATATTCGGTGTACGCGTGGTATGTTCTATTATCTCGCAAAACCGTGAGAATTCGTTGTGCAATTTATCGAAAACTGTATAGGTGGAGCACGTTTCCGGTCGATGATGAGGTGACAATAATACCGAACAGGTGGGCAACGATAAATACGTTTTCGTCAAGCTATATAGCCGTTAAACCGATCGAACACGAACGGTGTAAAAAACAATGTAAAAACGGCGAATAAAATTCCGGGAATTAAACCACAGAACGTCTCTGCAGCCGACCCGGATAACAAAATTAACGGCCGATTATAATATTATAGAATATAATAATTTATAATATACCCGCGTATAAAATATGATGATTGTTGTGCACCTCGTAGAGTACTATCCGTGCGATCTCGATTGTTTGGTTTTTTTTCCTTCACTCGAGACGATAATATAATAATAATATTCGATTTAAAAGTTCTAACAGTGTATAAACTTAACTATGCACTGTATAGTGGCATACACGAATATGACAATACCAATTTAATAGGTATGTATACTTGTTTATGATTATAGCATAAAATTCAATCAAAACTAAGTAAATTATATGGAGGGGGGGGGGGTAACAACTCCTAGTTCCCGCCATGTATGAGAGCCGCTGCTATACTGAGCGTAAAAGACTTTTTCGATTCCCTTTTATTACGTGGTGAAAATCACACAATAACAATAAATCTTATGGATTCTTAATAGAACTGTGCCGTCAAAATATATGATCACGTATCGTTGGTGTGACGACTAATGCAATATTCTTAAAAAAAAAAAAATTAGAAAAAACCTCAAAAATACAAAATATAAATATCGCTATGAATTATTCATGCGATAAATTATGCTATTATTTACATTTTTTAAGTAATATGAGAATTACATTTTTGCCGAGAAAGCGTATTAATTAAGTAATTTAAATAATAAACAAAACTATTTTTGTCTGTCACTTCAAAATAATAAAATAATTTTTTATCACATATTTTTATTTCCTTTGTTTTGGTTATGGTTTCAGTCAATTTGTTTAAATTACATAATTTAATTTAAAATAAATAATGCGTAATATGTGTAGGTACGCATATAATACGCACTCTTGTTTTTAAGAATATTCGATGAAAGAGATCTAGTCTGAAATAATAATTAACTCAAAGCCTTGGAAAAATTTTAAGTATTTTCGATAAGTAGTTATGTTATGGGTAATATTTTATACAAATATATATATTATATAAGTAATATACTAGATAGGTCATATAATAATGTGGTACCTAATTCAATTGTATTACAAAATAGATACAAATAGAACCTATATATACATTATAAAATTGTTCATTTTTTACAACTGAGGATTTGATTCATAAAACGTATATGGTTAATTGATTTATTATTGTTCGTCTCATAATTAGTTTCTATTGTTCAAATTAATAATGCACACGGATCAACCTCGAAGTAATGCCCATTAGCCACCGAATTACCTATAAAAATTGTGAGATAATACATTAATTCGTAATGAATATTGTTAAATAAGTCGATAATTTTCATAAAAACTGTGTAGGTAAGTGTGTGTAGATTTATCGTAAAATATATTACAGACAGAAAAAATAGTATCGGAATAACGGTGCATTAATACCGCATTCGAGATATACGTGTTATTACCACAATTAGTCCGAACCGTAAGTCAAAGACCTCTTGTACCCTTTGTGCTTCACCGGTTCAACTTGGTATTAACGTTCAAATAAAGTATAAACCGTGGCGTATTTAATAAACACGAGGCTCGGAGGCTCCGACAATATTGAGATAACGATCTGAACAAAATTTTGTACCAGGTTAAATAAAATAATATGGTTCGTATGGACCTGATGATTCAACTATGTAATTTGCATGAATATCGTGTTACAGTGTTATTAGTGCATATAATACTATAATAATACATACATACATCGATTTCGATCACTGTACATATAGTAACAACTCGAACAATAATTACATGGCTTACATTGTAGACTGCGTAATACCATGTTAGTTAAATAATAACTAACAATAATCGCATGTTATAACTTTTTTTTCACGTGTTTAAAACTACCTAAGAATTTATTATACTTTGCGTATTAATATTTTACTTGATTATGATTTCGCGTAGGTTGACAACGAAGAAAAGAAGAAAAGAATATTAATTTACGCGAATAAGATTATTAATACATATGCATAGAATAATATTTCAAAAATGAAGTACATACTTGAAATATGTGTATCAATTGAATAATACAATAAGAAATAATTTTGTTTAAATAAGTAGGTAAACAATGTCGGGAGTGTCGACAACGATAGCTTATGGCTTCTCCCCTGAAGACATCAAGCTAAACTAAATTGACATCAATAAAAAATTAAGATGCAACAATATAAATTATTTAACCTCTCCCCCTTCAAAAAAAAAATATATATACAAACGTATTATAAATTATACCAAAATATAATATATAGTTATTATAATATTATCATAGATTAATAGGTAGGTACCGAAATATTTAAACTATTTTTAGAAATAGTTCTAAATGGTTAATAATATATTTTGAAATAAATTCAACAGGTTATACTGCGTTACTGGCTTGCTAACTTACGTTTCAAATTTCGATTGTGTTGAAAACTTAAAATTAAAAAAAAAAAAACGATCAGTGGTTTCGGATGCGTTACCGAGAGCGTCCAAATGAAAATAACGTACAGAGACATTAATCATCATACTATTGGATACGATATAATAGTATAATAAGTTTCACAGAATATATGAAATTAAATTATCATAAATTTCACATATTCCGCGATAGTTCTTTATAACGCACTTACGCACACTAGATACAACACATGTATACACATAGTATATATATCGGTGTATTATATATAATCAAAACGCCATTGCATACATTATAGTATATTATACATATGAATGAATTATTACGCGTCTGTCCATATTTCAATATAACAACTCGTCGTCCGACTGCAAGCGTACCTATATAGGTATCCAAGAACCCAACCAATAATCACATTATGGCTGCGACCGATTCTCCGCGCGAAGTATTATTGTAAATTGCATCCATGTGCAATGTTCGATACGCATAATAATAATAATATATGTGCAGTGCGTATAATTTAATATAGGTACCTACTGACAATCTGTCGAGGGACACTGCGCAGGAGAGTTCAACGACACGCTCTACACACGCGTATGTATTGTGTAATATAGTCGTGGTCGGATTTTCGCGCGCGGGTGGTTGACAAACGGCTTCGGGTGGAAAAAAAAAACGACAGTCCGGAAAACCGCAGAGCTGTTATCGACCGGGGCAGAGAAAGAGACAATGCGCTCTTAATAACTGTTCTATTTTTTTTTTTTGAGTCGCAGAAAGAAAAAAACTACACCTACTTTGATACAATAATAATTGTAAATCGCATCGCCGTACGTGTACACCGCCGTACGTTTTACAACATCACATTCGACGATATTGTATGGGTTTTCATCTGCGACCGGCCCCAACGGACGTTTGAATTTACGTCCACTCGCCGCCGACTGTCGTGCGCACACCTGCCCGCACGTCTTCTACAGTTGCGATTCGGGCGAACGACCGACCGACTTCGTCTCCGCACACAACAAACTCGATGATATTATTATTGTGTACGATCGAAACACAATCGTGAAAATATAATAATCTATTGCGGCGAAACGAGACGACCCGCGGACGAAACGCGTACCCGTACCCGCCATCGAGACGGGCCAGAGACGCGCGCGAACGTATCATTTAATAATGATAAAAAAAATAGTAATAATAATATACAGTCCGAGATGTAGGTCTGTTGTGCGGCGGTGTCTCGACGTATTATTCTATAGGTACACACACGCGTGTCCGTTATAACTATTATAATAGGCGGCGACGGTCGTGTCTGCGCGTTATAATGGTGTATTACCTATATGACGGACGGTGTGAGAAACGGTGTGATTTGAAGATCCGTCACAGACACGTATATATATATGTATATTAAACCTATATACGAATCTATCGTATTATGCCCATATAACATCCGATGACTGATGAGATACGTCCTACCTCGCAGTCGCAGCTCGTGTGTATAAGATTGATATACTCGAAACGTCGTAACGTATATACGAGTGCACGTACACGCACGCGTTAGCTGGTTAAATACGTGTTGCTAGACGGGGTTATGGTATATTAAACGCATTAACATCGTAATGCATTATACTATTATTATTATTATTATAATATTATCATCGTCGTCGTCGTGTTATTATGCGAGTCTCGTGCGTAGGAGGCGAAGGCGGTAACACAAAAGTGGGTCGGCGTGCGGATCGGTCACCGACGGTTCGGCCGACGGCTAAGATTTAATAATGTGACGTCGTCGAGTTCCTCTGGGCGAACGAGATGCTCTGTATATATTTATTACTCGTCGAGCTCGCGGTACGATAATATTATACGTATATAATGTGTTGCGGATAACAACTGTACGTTATTATTATAAATAATAATGCACCTGTGACGGTATTATCGACGTGTTGTGTTGGCGTGTACGGTGTACGCTGCAGTATATCTCTATATATATAGTGCAATATAGCTGCAGGTACGCCGTATAAATTAATATAAAGCACAGTGCACGGACCGTAAAGGACCAGCGGCACCGCAGCACCGTTTTCTGTAAACAGATTCGAATCGGTCTACTTGCGTGAGAATTTTCGACTTTTTGAATCCGCGGACAATATTAACGAATGTTCTTGGTAGGTCTCTGGAGGTAAAACGTACAATAGGACAAAATCGTTATAGAAAAAAGACATGGCATAGAATTGAGGTATCTTTAAAAATCCTAATTTCATTACTATACATCGGTTGAGGTAAATATTTCAAAATTACATTTTTTTGATCGTCGGACTTAAACGTAGAATTTCCGCTACCACTCAACTCTTAATGATACGTCGATTGACTTGCCTCAGTGTTGGAGCATCTGTTTCCATGACCTCCCGGTCTATAGTCAATACGTGACTGTGACCGGATTTTTTTTTTATTAAAAACATAGGTATATCATCTCCATTCATACTATTACGTATACATGACAGTTCGGACAGAATAATAATAACAATTAAATGGGAAAATAATAAATGAATGAAACGGTGCCGTCCGTCAGTCCAGGCAGCATGCCAGTGTGATAGCTGTACCGCGGGTGTGATTTAATTACAAAAATATATTACGATTTACAGTAATGTTGTAGTCATCATGTTGTTGCGATGATTGGAATTCGCCTCCCTCGTGGGGCAATCATTGTGTTGTAGGACGGAAATAATATGAAGCAGTTATACTATACCACAGAATTACACAAAAACTTCAACGATGCGCCGATTCGTTTAATAATATAATGATATACGTAATATACCTACAAACCCATTATTATTATTATTTTTGATACACAGAAGAGTAGATAGTAAACTAATAACGAATTCGACGTGTCTCTGGTGCATTATCAAGACGTGAATAAAAAGTTGATTACAATTTACGCGTGGACGCGAAACGAAGAATGACAACGTCGTTACAAACGGGAAAATTCAATTTCACAACTTTAATAATAATATGCATAATCTATTAATCTGCATAATATACTGTATGATTTACACGTGTAAGAAATATACATTTCAACAAGACGAACACGCCCTCGTGAATTAATATTATATTGCAATGAACGAAAACCCGCGGTGAAATGTATTAAATCAAATCGGCACTTTAACGGTATACGATTATTATTATTATTATTAGTCATCAGAGTATTACTATAATTGTGCCATATGTATACCGCGGATGAGAATTGAACAAATATATTAACGCAAAGGATTTAAATTTATTCATAACCACAATTTTTTTTTTCAAAGTCATGAACGACGATGGCGTTTATTTTAAAACATTATACCTACACCGACATAATTATATAGGTATACAAGCATATTATATACCTGTATAGTAGAATTGGAAAAAAATAATATAATCGTCACCATTTAGAGTTTAGACCAACAAACTATTCGGACCGTACATAATTATGTTAAAATGCGTCCATATCTACAGTTCGGTCGGTATATTATAATATTCGTCTTCAGCAATTTATCAAAATAACATAATGGGTATAACACTATATGTACGTTCATATCATTATATAATTTGTGAATTTGACACAGATTTTAGTTCTTCATTGTCTTATATTTTTTATCATTAATGCAGTTTTTTTTTTTTATTTTTTAAACCGTATAATTTATTTAACAACGCGATGTTAACTTTGACGAATGCATCAATTTCGGGTAAACGCGAATAATAAAATTGTACAGTTAGGAACTCCACGGCGGTTTACAGTCGGAAACGTCTGACGACAACAACGGCTAATTAATTCCAACGGAAATTTATCGATCCGGTGTTCTCTGACCCAAAACATTGAATATTATTGACCAACGTATGTCGGTCTTACGTTCGTTACAGATGTCTTGGAAATTACGATAGTATAGGTATATATACTATATTATATATATATAGTTGTATATTATAACAGTTTGTTGTACCGTTTATATATGTGGCGTATAAATCGACACACGCGCATATTATGCGCGTATTCGAGTTTCATATGTCTCATTAGTTGTTTCACGCGTTAATATAATATTATATAATATATATATATATATTGTATTGGTGTATATATATATATATAGAAGTACCTAAAAACACGGGATCTATCTATAGGTAACTACCCGTCTGTGCGCTAATGCGAAATAGGTATAGTGCTCGGTATACGGAATTATGATTTCTGTACGTCTATAATATCGTGCACGTGTAGTACCTACAACTATATACGTATACTTGTGTACATATTGTGTAAAACGCGAAACGAGCTCGAACAAATCCGGCATCCGATGGTCGATGGATCGAAACGCGCGGATGAGGAGGCGTAAAATGACGTATACAATTCGAATCGTTTGCCCCGTGTCTGCTTTGCCCGACTGCCGCCGCCGCAAAGTTTTACGCCGAATCGGTTAACCGGTGTTATTACAGTATTACGGCGTCGGTATTAAATAATTATAGCTATAAGTAGACGTATTATATAGTGGTCTGCTCGTATATTATGGCTTACGGGTCGACGGCCGTTTATTATTACTGTGCTGAGGAGGAACGTGTAACACGGCCGTAAAGTGCGCATAATAATTATTCGCCACGAGAACGTCTTCATTACATATATCGTTATATCATATTAATTATTATTATTATTATCGTCGTCGTCGTCGTTGTCTTTTGAACTAGAAGTGATTAAAAACCGCGGACGAGAAACTAGTTTTTAAAATGACACCAATTATTACAATATATCGGTGTGATTATCTTGTTGAATAAACGTGCGCAGCTTCGACGAACGATATCAATATAAAATAAAAAAGAGCGTATAATAGTGAGTATTGACCGTGGCTATATAACCTAAACATTATTTTGCTATACATGCAACATGGCGAGTTACATTTTAAATATCCCATAACACGTTTGGTTTTATAAATTAATTTAAAAAAGATTTTTTACATAGTATACTTACAATGATAATGTATTAATATGTCATATTTTTAATATTACTATCCAACTGTCGAAACCCGTGTAGGTAGTCTTAAAAATACAAGTTATAATTATTTTACTCGTAATAAACATCGTACAATGACACTAAATAGATATAATATTAAATCTAATCCAGTAGGTATCTAATATATATAATATATATTATAAAATTGGGAAAACCTTATTGAGGTACACATGCACATTTTAAAAAAATTTGACCTAGACATTGTAATACCTATTAGTTATTACCTACATATCAATATTTCAATATTAATGCTATATATCGAGCGAAATTCTACGTCGACTTACCGTCCTGCGAGCTCGCGGAGCAAACCACATGCCTCTTGAATTATTAATAAGCTAAAACTGTGTCACCTTCAGTGACTGTGCATTTTTTACGGTTAAACCATAACTATGTGTCCTGATAGTGACATTACTATAATTGTTACCTTGCAGTTGTTGTTTATAATGAGTACCTACTGACTTCCGAAACACAAGAAATGCATTGAAAAATATGTAGCTTAGAGTACTTGAACTCGTACTAGTTTTTATTATGTGTAGTAATTTGATATGTAATTTTAATAAGTAAGAACTTATTCCAAAAAAACAAAAAAAAAAATTGAATAATGATAAAAAATAGATAAAATCATATTATTTACTACACCCCACGAACAATTACTTCATATTTAACAATTATAACAATCACCTATATTTCGTATGTATTGATTAATTTTGAGTCATACAAATAATGTGGTAAATTACTTACTAGCGAGGTTAAATATTTTACAATTTATCTTATACTTTTACTTAATTCATATTAGGACATTTATTATGACTGGAAAATATAAAAGTTTCTTAAAAATGATTCATAAAAATTACAAAACTATTACCATTTACCAATGAAAATAATGTTAATAATTTGAAGTTTCAATTATTCTATATTAATTAAAATTACTTTAAAGGTTTCTTATTATGCAGTCCAATCATTTAAAAAGATTGAAAATAACATAACAATTATTAAGAATAAAATAGATTGCCACAAAATAGGTATTTAAATAACAATTTTAAGTCAAAGAAAAATATTTTTTTCGATAATGAATATTCTTAAATCTGATTTATAAAACCTATGATAATTCCAGTAGCTTAAGGATAAAATCCTTACCCCTATTATAATTTTAAAAAATTACTTGGATCGAGGAGTTAGTTTATTAAATAAACAAGAGGTACGTCATCCGTATTAGTATATACGAGCTCAATATCTGATGTAAAACATCTAAGAGAATTCATAAGAAATTAAGTTTTTTACACTATAATAATATAGTTCCGAATTTTCGGTACATAAAATATCTATAATTATATTATTGCACTCGGTTTTCACGTACATATAACACACCCTATGATGAGATAAACTCCATTAGGCACAACGATCTGTAAAGTTCGAGTTTAGTACACCACACTGGGACGAGGTTCTGGACTATACATTTTCTGCAGGCCTTTAAAATATTTAAGAAGGTTAAAATAAAGAATGATGAAAAATAGTATTTAATTCATACTAAATAAAACCCATTGATTAACGTCGTATGTATAATATATGTGTGTGTGTATGTAGATATACTGGTACAGTAATAATGCGGTAACGGTGTCATATAAGCGATCTACCGAAATTGTGGTGATCTACGTCATGTACAATAGCTGTGTCGTAAGCGATGTACCAAAAAAATACCAACAAATTATTAAAGTAAACACGAGTAGGTAGTTATTAATTTATGAAGACGCATGTTAGGTTAGGCTAGTTCTAATTTTCTCATATTTACGGGCAAAGGGTTTTAAAATTTCATGTTTAAGCAATCAAAAATTGTATTTCTAAAATCTCATTGTGTCGCTAAAATTAGTCAAAAACCCGATAATCGTGTGCATTATTGTTTTACTAGTGTGTGAGACCCTAAAACTTATAGTAGATGGCTTGTGACACCGTAGTCGTAATAATAATCAGTTTTCTTACGTAGGTACGTCGGTAACCCAACCTAGTCAGAGCAGTGGCGCCGAAGTCCATGTTAACGTCGGGCCACAAAAGGGCAGGCCACATTTTATTTACACCATAACTTTATTATACGCATTGGTATATTTATGATTATGATTAAGTGTATATTAGAATACCTCTGTATTAAATAATTAAGATATTGAGGCAGCAAAGTTTTGAAATCTCCCGATCACATTTTAAAAACTTCGGTGCCGCTGAGTCAGACTAAGCTTCTTAATACAGCAATTAGTATCATAATATATAATCCACACAATAACTGGTCCTATCGATAAATAAAGTAGCTAACATAATAATATCAAGTCCCGTCGGTCGTGCCCGCCGCGTTCACACAAACCATATGAAATATATTATCTAAATGTAAATACATCTAGATAATATGTTATCCAACATTAGATAACATAGTCTACTATGTCTGTTGACAGTGCGATAATAATATTATTACGGCCAGTCGGTTCTTACCTCGGTGTAGAAATGTGTCGGCTTTGTCACTTGAGACCGGAACGGGACGGACGCGTCGGTAAAGCGATCGTATTTAGAAACGCACGAGAAAAACAAAACTTAGACCCCGGTGACAGTTGAAATACCCGCTTCCGGTCCTATCCCCTAGTCGTCGGCAGTGGCCGGGTTTTCTCTGCGCGGTGCGGTTACAGGTAGCTGGCAGGCAGCGGTGGTCGCGCGGGAGAGCAACCGTAGGTCGGGTATACTCGTCGATATTAATAATACTGTCGTGTTATTATCGAGGAGATGAACGAAATCGCAACAGTGTTATACGATGGCGTAATGCACGTACGCGCTCACGTCAGAGGGATTCGCGTTTGGAATATTATAATATCAATGTATGCTATGGCGCTGCGAACGTTGTGCGGCACCGACGTCTTGTACGACACTGAGGCGGTCTGCGGAGGTGGTCTTCGTCGTCGGCGGCGAGAAAGAGGAGCTGCGGCGGCGGCTGCTGCGCTTACCACCAGAAACCGGACGTACCGCGGAAACCACCGCGACCAGCCGGCTGGTTGCTGCTGGTTGCCGCTGCTGCTGCTGCTGCTGCAGGTCGCCTTCCCCCCGACCGAAGATTCCGTTATCCCTCCGACGGCGTCGGCGGCGGTGACCCCGAACCGGTGGCGTGTGCGTTCCGCGTTCTTATCGCGTCCGTATTTTTTTTATTTTCGTTTGAGTGGTTTTTTTTTTTTTTTCGTATTATTCTAGAAAGACACCACAGAGTGTAGTATTATGTGAAATGTGCTGGCGAAAACGATTTCAATACGAAAAACGTTTAACATCGTTTCAACGGTAGGTAAATAAGTAATAACATTACATAGTACAAGTAAGAATAGACGAAAGAAACAAAAAAAAAAAAAACGGATTCGTGGGAAATTACGATGCACTTGTGCGTGTGTGAAATGTACGACAGACCTTTAAGCGTCTTTTTTAGGTTTTGTTTTTTTTAATTATCACCGAATACTGACGACGACTGCCTGTGAATTAGATCGCCCCGTGGAAATTAGTCGAACGGTATTGTATAACAATAATATATGATTGTGTATACGATACTATATAAGTAGTGTTGCAGTATATGTCATCTACACCTACATCATTTGAATTATTATGCATACAAAATAATTAAAGTAAATAAATGCGGCAAACCTTATATTAAAATAATTTCGTCTACTGTGATGTCGTTGATATTCATCAAAAATATTTTTCACGATGTCTGTATCATCCGTGTTGTATCTGCGGTAATTTAGATTTTCTGTTTGTTTGTCCGTATTATATATTTTAAAGTCCAAAAACTCCCTGTAATTCTGTATTGCCTCCAATATAATATTTTGATGGAAATTCTTCACATAGTTTTGAGTATTGCTATGTATCTGTGTTAGTTTAATGTCATATATTGTCGGCTTTCCCAATCCCTCGTCGAAAATACAACCCGCATAGTCACGGTGTATTAAACATTTGTGACCCATAATTTTATAAATTTAAAAATAATAATTGTTAATGCTGCAGCTAATGATTTTTTCATATTTTATATATTATATTGCACAGTGGACGGATATGAAATAATAACGATAATCAATAGATCATTATATTGTGTGGTTATTGGCAACAGACATTTTTGATTTTATGATAATGACTTTTAATTGTATACCTACACGGCTATACATAGAGACTAGGAATGACTAAATTTTGTTTACATATTACACGCTATATACGACGTTTGGTCTATTGTAGGCACTCATTAGAAATATAAGTAGCATCTCCTATGTTCTTTAAGGTCCTCATTTAAATTATTATTATCACACCAAACTACTTGGAAAATTATGCTTAAACGTTGATAGCAGTAAACTTCTCATTAAACTGGTTTTTGCCCATCCATAGTTAGTGGTTATACTGTCTAATTTTTGCAATTTTGGTACAGATCTGAACCTAAATTAGTAATAATTGCTGTTTCTTTGCATCTGTGGGCTCTGGAAGTACGATATAATTATTATTTTCAAATGAGAATTACTGTAAATTGTTATAATCGGATGACACTTTTGAAAACTTGTATGTATACTCGTATATCTCAATTGAAACTCAATCGAGTAGTTTTAGACGTATTTAAAGTTTTGTGGTATGTACTATTGTACTAAAGATAATTATATGTCCATGATAGTTAGCTCTTATCTTCTCGAACGTAAACAACTTGTTAATATGCTTGGTGTTAAATCTGATACTATTGATGTACCATCCGGTGTCCCACAAGGTGGGAATTTTTCTCCCTTGTATTTTGCATAATTTGTTAATGATATTAAAAAATCTATTGTTAACTGTCAATTCCTACTTTTTGGAGACGACTTAAAATTATTTTTAAAAATTAATTCTGTAGTGACTGCTTGCTTTTACAATACGATCTAAATTCATTAGTAAGATACCGAGATGGTCGTGGGTTGGAATTTAATATTTCAAAATGTCGTTTGATGTCTCTGTAGAACTCATGAACGTATTGATTATTCGAATGTGATTAATGATTATATATTTTTGTTTGCGGGTAATGAGATGACTGATTTGGGTATTGTATTTTATCGTGAGTTAAATTTTCATGCTCAGTTAAATAAAATATGTTGTAAAGCATTAAAAGCCTTAGATTTTATATAAAGAATTTGAAATGAAGTTAAACTTCAAATTTTGATTTAGATACATCAACATTTTCAAAAAGATTATCTATAATTTATAAAAAAAGTTAGATTTTCATTTGAAATAAAGAAGTACCTTTGTATTTATCGCCACAATATATAATATTATAGATACATCCTTACATATACATTATATATTTTGCTTTAGCAGTAGTTTAAACTTTAAATGTAGTTATATCAAATCTTAACTTCCCTTAAAATTATATCACATGTCTACCCATATTGAATAGGGTCGTCCAGTGTGATTTGTTTAGTAATTAAGTGCACCAATGAAGGTTAGACTTACTGACAAAGTATTATTGCAAGAAATGTTCTTGACAAGCGCTTGTATAAAAATAACAATGTTTCATTCTATACGACCAAACACTTATTTGTATATTATATACTGTGTATTCTGACATATTGTTATAAGCTTTTTAGCTTTATTCTTTACTTATTCATACACATAAATAGTAAAAACACAATAATTCACGTAAAGAAATTTATCAGCATATCTGCTGCTGTCGTCTCTGGATGTAATTTTCTTTGATATCATAATACAGCCGAGTTTCGATAACTCGAAAAATTCGACAACTTGATTTTTATTTTACTCCCTTCAAGTTTAGGTTAGGTTAATTTGGAATTAGGTATCTCAAATAATATCTCGAAAATGTGTTTATCCTTCTTAGATTTTGATTTATCGCGACTCGACTGCTTAATATTTATTTGAACAATTTTAACTTACCTACTAAATAGTAAAAAAAAATTACTTGTTTCATTAAAAAAGCTAAATTCATTTTCCATTGTTTTTAATTAATTAAAACCATAGGTCATAGGTGTGGGCTGGATTTTATTTAAGGTAGGTACCTGTTTTGTTGCATAATTCATTAAGAAAAAGAGATTTGACATAATATTATGGGATTTATTATTTTCAGTACTATACGTAATTTTGAATTGATATTTAAAATGTAAAAAAAATTGTGTGAATTGAATTATTAAAACGTTTATTACAATTTACATTTAAATATAATTAGATACACCATGCTTGAGTGCAATCTATTACAAGAATAGCTAGTTACTAGAACTTTTTAAGACATCAAAGAAACTTCTAAATATATTTAAATTTTAAACGATATATAGGTTAGATTAGGTAGTATTAACTTTAAGAAACATTCCGTCAAAATATTTATTGATAAACAATATGTCTCCTTAGGATTTGGACTTGGGAGTATCAGGAGGAAGTCCATCGACTAGTTTGATTTTATTTCTTGAAGTATCAAGATCAACTTTAAATATTTTATACCACAAAATACTCTAATCATTGTTTTTATATAACTTAAATGTTGGTCCATTTAGTGAAATATACTAGCTATGTTGTGGCATATATACAAAATATAAACGTATACATACTATTAAAAATGTATAAAACGGATCCATTTTCACAGGACATTTCTGTTCTCCACCAACGCTCATGGCTGCATATGATTATAACACAATATTGTTTCTGTACATTTGTATGTAAAAATTAGTCAATTAAAACTGATTTGTAGAATACTGAACTATATATTCAATTTTTCTTTAAAAACGATTCATGTTATGATAATCAAATATTTGTACATATATTTTTATATTTTTAGACTTTTTGAATAAATTATACAACATTGGTTGTGTAAACCATTTTGTGAGCTTAATTCTAAACTAAAACAAAACGTAGCCATTTTATGGTAAAAAAATCAAAATTGGTTTATTTAACGATTTTACGCGTATTAAAATCATTAAATAATAAATTTAACGTCTTATCTTACGGAAATAGACCGTTGAGGCAATTACAGTTGTTCACCGCGCGTAAAACGTGTTGTAACCTCATTTTCCTTGCTATGTTAGGACATTTTCCCCTCTTTAAAATATATAATTTGGATCAATAATCATCGATACATCCTCTAAAATTACCGATGAAGTATTATCTGCGTACATCACGTTTCCACAGTTTTGAACCAATTTTCTGTTCATTGTGATGGATAATTGACACCTCCGTGTGACGTGCAGGAAACAATTGCATTGTGTGCAGCATCAAATATCAGTTAATTATGTATCGTATTCCAGAACAGTGACTATATTTTGATCATTAATTGTTAACACCAATTTCGAGTGTCTCACTCGTCACTCCGAGCGAAATTGGATTTGAAATACATTTGTAATAAGCCTCTAGTCCTCTATAATGACTATACTAAATAACTATAATTTTTTATGTCTTGTATGTAATGTTGGCTTAAAATTATTCATGTACAAACATCAACCTAATTATGGACGGCTATAATTAAACGATAAAAAAATAACATATCAAATAGATTGTGGTGAAAAATATATAAAAACTATCAACTCTATAAATTATAATACAAAATATATGCAATAATAACAACACATAATATGACATTATGTTCATGATTAAGATACGTACAAATCAGTTGTTGAAAATATCGTATTATTTGTATAGCCATAAGCTAACACGTGGACACTACAACAGTAGCTAATAACTTTTTTTTTAGCTATGTATGTACGTAATGTTTCGTTACGGTAGTAGCTAGTGTGGTAATACTAGCTATTTATTTTCATTTTGAAATATCAAAATTTGCTACTTTTCACAAGAATTTACGGTTTTTAACCATTAATAAAATGTTATTATAATATTTGGCTAAACAAAAAGGTAATTTAATTTTTGAAAATTCACCCAGGGAGGGCCTTGGGTGCCTTTGCTGCTACTGAGTCACTGTAATGAAAGTATTAAATTTAAATTCAATGATATACAATCATTGTACATTTGTACCCATACGAAAAACGATTCTGAAAAAAAACTCAAACAGTCAGTCTATATTATAATAATATTTTTAAACTTCAAAGCCAATCGTTATTTTCCGTGTTTAAATATCTAATTTTGTCCAAATTTGGACTCACAGCATCTATTAAAAATTGTGTTTAAATAATTTTTGGATTTTTTGTAACAAAAAAAAACACATCGTTAAAAAATGAATACATTCATCACTCTAAACCTAAAATTACCGACAGTAAAACTAAAAATAAAACCTTTTTCATGATCACGATTTAATGATCTACCATTTAGTGAAACAAAATAAAAAGTTCCAATATAGCAATTGGAAATAAAATATCTATAGGTTTTATATAAAAAAAATATTTAATACATATACAGGGTGATTCGCCAAGCATACTCAGTTCTCACCCTCGTTTTTCATAGATTATAATAACGAAACGTACATAAGAACTAAAATCGTTGAAATGTATTATTTTTATTAATTTAATTATTTATTCTACTCGACCAATGACGATCATTGATCCACTGATGGTTCCTACCATCGCGAAACCTACGTGTTACTGTCTGCAAGTGTGGTTGAAAATGTTTGGTACTTTTGCCTTTTTTTCAGCAGCAGTTCAAGTCCAAATGGAAAAGGCGAGCTAAGTAAATTTGACAATCCAGTACGAGATTATTTGTCGATTTTCGCTTACCGCGGGAAACACCACAGTATGTAAAAGTAGTGGCCAACAGAACTAAGGAGTCTTAAGAAAATATTTACGAAATAGTAAAGTTGCTAACGCGATAAAATACTTACTGCGGGTTGCCCAGTTATTAAATATTTTAAACGAAAATATATGTTTTTCATATCGATAATTATGGGTATCGGTTTTACCGTTCTCTTGCGACGATAATTACCGGGGTTCGTTGTGCACGGATCACGTGTTGAAATCGATAGCGGACTCGATTTCCACCGCGGACCCGCGGTCGGAGGATCATCCCACCACCTGTGGAAACCTACATCGGATAGATTACAGGCTGGGTCACAATACACACACACACACACACCCAATACGTGGGCAATAGAAAACATTATATATGGAATAATTGGATGCTGTTTAATGCACGCTGACCAGAACGAGTGCGTTGCACTCTAGTCCGCGGCCCAAGGCGTACGACAATAGGACGCCAGTGGATCGGTGTGATTGTGTATCGCGTGTGTGTACGTTTCGAGTATTACTATAACAATTGTCAGCATCACGTCCCTATGTTCGCCAACATTGCCCACCCCGTCCGAACAATTTGCGATTGAATTCCTGCAGCTCCCTCGTTTTGTGATTTCCAAACAACGCACTCCGCCGGTGCAGACGGCGGGGTGCTCGATAATGACGACGACTGCAAATGGAACGCATATTATAATATGATAGGTATTATCATTGATTATAAACTGTAATTCTGTGGGCCGAATACCAGATGTACAGGGTGGTTAGTCCTATTTTTCCAATAATTTCATCCTGTTTTCGATTAAAATATAACGATATGAGCACTGTTGGAGACGTATTATATGGATCGATTTGACGTAGTTTATATTTTATAACGATGATGCATTAGGAGGTACCTTAATGCCTCATTAGATAATAATATTGTCTATCCTAATAACATTGTAACCGAAGATAATAATGATACGTACACTAACCTAATAGTCATAATAAAATATAATCTCTTTTATTTTGTGTTCATTTAATTTTAAATAACTCTGCAGCAGCAGTGACCACTGGGAGGGACTTATATTTTATATTTATTTAATAAAAATAAAATAAAAAATAAAAATAAAGAAAAATAAATTTACATAAAAATTAAAACACGGTTCACAAAAATTACAATACATAAAAAGTTCAAATACCTAAACTAAAATATGTTGAGAAAATTGACGGGAATGATTAATTTAAACGAGTCATTATGGTCCTGATTGAGCAATTTGGCCATTGATTCCGGAAGTTAAGAATTTCCTTTTTCCCGGACTTATGACTTATATGTACACCATTCAGTGAAAATAATATAGGTTATGATATTTTATGATATTGATATGAATTCCACTGGAGATGATATTATATACATCATTTATAGCCTGATATTGGTTATTTTTCATTAATATGAAATAATTTAATATGTTATATTACTATGATGGAATAAAAATATAATCCTTATTTTTTAATTATAACGTAATTACACGTTTACATTCATTTGTTATTTCATAATATTATTTAGGTATACATATATCTATATCTACATTATGTATATAGAGTAGGTTTAATTTTTCCTTTGTTTTTAATAAATATAAGTAAACAAAAAATACATAATAATCAACCTTCTACTGTGAATTACTGTCAACTTACTTAGAAATGAAGACTAATATTCCTTTTTTAATTAATAACTATGATTCATTTTTAATTATTTAAAGAAACCAATACATTTTAATTAACAAGTGTTTTTGAATAGCAATTTTATTTAATTTCAATAAAGTTATAACTCATAAGCAATATTATTTATTCAAAAAGAAGTTTGAACCAAAACGGTTTATACAAATATTATTGCAATAACTAATACGAATAACACTAAACCTTAATAAATTAGGAGAATACGAAAGTAAACTTACAACGTTTAAATTGTTAAGACATTTATGTCCATACCTACAAAAAAGTATTTTATTTTGATAATTATACTATAATAGTAATATTGCGTTTAATAAAAAAGATAAAACCACATATTATAATATGAATGTTTATGATCGTAAGTCGTAACATAATCGACTACAATCCATCATTTATTCTTAACTATTTTTTTTGTTTGATTATATTTTACTAGTATAAAAAATTGGAAATTCTATTTTAAGTGTTTATTTTTCTATCTAAATTACCTAGGTATACCTATATTATTTAATATATTTGTTATAAACTACTTAGTATAATCAGCAATAATCTTAACTTATAAAAAAAAATAGTTGATTTATTTATCTAATTAGTTATACCTATTCAATGTTACTATGTTTCTTAATAAAACCAAAAAATACCAAAGCTAATTACTTCGTCTCAGTGGATAAGTGATAACCATAATTGTGATTGATGATTTGTAATTTATTATTTTAAATTTATATTTGTATATATATATTTTAAAACCCGTTATTTAGTATACTATTGATCACTACCACTCTTTAGTAGTGTTTATTATTTCTGAACAATTTTATCTTATAATAGAATCCAGTTTATTCTTTACTGACCCATTTAATGAAAATTATAGTAGTTGAAAAAAATAAAGATTTATAATTTAAAACTTATTACATAATAATCTCCATTGTCAGTATTCATAAAGAAGAGCTGTCTACCCAAATTATATGGACCCGCTTAAACTCATTTTTATTGTGTGTTGTCAGATTGAATATCACCATCTGAAAATCCATAAAACACCGACAAATTTACATTTTAATCAAATTATTAATTTTGAATACAATTATTATGATATTGTTTTACCTATTTATATTTATTATAATATGACTTGCATCTTATCATTATTATTATCACACTTATCTATAAAACCGTATACCTTAGATATAACATTTAATTAATTTTTTTACTTGAAAAAGAACCGAATAGCGGTTGGTATACATTTTAATTTGAGTAAATGCATAAGTGAGTGGATATATAAGTATGTAATATGTATAGCCGTATAGGTACATATAAACGCTAAATTGTCTTCATTAATAATATTATAATTATATGATATTGATGTTGTTTGAGCGATTTACTATCCAACCGTATTGTTACAAACGTATAATACTAAATTGTCGATTTAAATATCCGTAAACAGTATAAATGTGAATCGGGCGTGAGAACATCTTACTAAAAAACGGACATAATTACTGTGTAAAAAATAATAACAACAATAGCAAGACGATTGCAAGACAATAGAATAAAAGGCAATTGTTTCGAGTTACCAACACGTATTTCTGACAAAAATAACGTGAAAAATACAAAAAAAAATCGAATCATTTATGAAGTAACGGTATGCTAATTAAAAATCGGTCCTTTATGTGTATTAAACTATTCAAGCAATATAATACAACGTTAAGCATTGGTATCTACCTACATAGCGAATATACCATAGCGGTGTCACGCTCATATCAAGTACCTATACCTACATAAGTGTCTGGCTACTACCTATATAATATCTACCATAATAATATTATATGTCAGCTAAAAAAATATGTATTATTATGATAATATTATTTATATCTTATATATCTGCGTAATGTGTACCTATGTATCGGAAGGATTATAACTGATGCATATTTCTATTCGACGGTTATAATATATGGTCACAATATTATATCCAATTGTACAATTAAGGGGGGGGGGGGGGTCATGGGTAACAATCTTCCCACCTCGACGTTTTCTTATTTGTTATTCAACCATAAGTATGGAAACAGTGATTCGGATTTCAGAACAAAAATAAGTTATAGATGATAAACGGTAGTTTTACAGTTTTCTGAAGTTATAATATTATGTAAATGGTAAATAGCCAATGCTAGACTCTCGAAGAGTCTTGAAAACACGGGACTCAACTTGAACAACTTAATTTGGTAAAATTATGATAAATATGTTTAAATTTCAGTTTTAAATTAACACTTCCCTATCTAGAACAAAAATTGAAGTAATATATTGACAAACATTCCATTATATACATATTTAGTGTTTACAGAGGTTTAACGTTTATAATTTTAAAGAATAACTAAATAAACAATTTTTTGAACATAGGGCCAAAATAAAAAGTTTTCACTGTCTATTACATATTTATATCTGAAGGAACTTTTAAGAACTTCAAAGTCATTTACTGGTTAAACGACAACATATTAAATCACACTCGTGATCATAATACAAGCATATAAATATGCCATGGGTCAGTGGCGGATCCAGAGGGAGGGGGGGCAAAGGGGGCCCTAAATTAAGTCCTGTATCCACCACTGTCATGGGTGAATTTAAGTTATGACGTGAAAGTTGTGCATAAAAATCACCAAAAACAACTATAACAGAAAAATTGTTTACTGCAATCCAGACTTTGGCACAGTAATTTCTAAGTTATTACATATACTTATTGTTAAGTTATCCACTAACAAAGAACAATAATTAACTGATGGAGACATTTTTCTATGAGTAAAACGAGCAACATACATCGGGATACTTGCCCAGCCTTGCCAGTTATAATGTATGGTAATTGATGAAATGGCAAAAAGTTCAAAAAGAGAACTACCTAAGTATAAGTCAGTAAGTTATTATATGTTTGTGTATAAAATATACATTTTTAATATATGACGTTCATTTTTATGTTTTATTACAGAAAAATATAACTATTTTTGGTAAGAAATTATATTTTTAAGTACCTACCTCTATTGATTAAATATATTATGTAAAATAAACCTAACATTATAAAATATACATATTACATATATAAACAAAATGTATTATGTTTACTACCTATGTACCTATTATAATTTATTATAATATACAGAATATATTCTTCGGGTTGTCGCCGATGTCGTGATTATATTATTGTCTTTAATTCCAGTTTCAAATTTCAACATGTTGAATACAATATAGAGAGAAAACTTAAAATGAAAAATAGACGGAATACCCTTTCGAATTTGGCACGTGTAGAATGTAGATTGCTTTCGACCAATCTTAAATGGAACCATCAGAAGTACTGGTGGAGGGTCCTTTGATCACATCCACTCCAACGTTTAGCACATTCCTTTGCTTGCTCACTTCGGAGGTGTTTGGGGGGGGGGGGGGGGGTCAAAGTTTCGGTGTGTACATTTCCTATCGACGTGTTGTAATTAAATGACATAATTGTACCAAAATGGTTAGGATTAAATGCGACAACGCGCTATTTGTCTTCAAGTTAAACATTAAAATAATAATTGCATATTATGCTATGATAACTCAAAATTTCACAACAATTGTGTGTAATTCCTATAAAAAAAACTGATATTAACGAAACAATTTTTGAGATGAATATATGATAATATACAATATATTTAGGCAATATTTATCTGTGATTAAAAATTGTATTGCATAATGAATAAAAATATGAAAATTAACATGTTTGTTTATAGTTTTTTTGTTTTACAATGTATCTATAGTTGACTATTATTTTGGTTTTCCAAAAATATTATTTTAATATTTTTTGAGGAATTTATATTATGGTATAATAAAATATTTGTATATTAATACTTCTACCGTTGCCATTAAAATTTTATTTTTATATTCAAGTCAACATACATCAAATTAAATCTGAACGAGTTACTTTTGTGTAATTGTTTAAAAAACGACCAATTCATAAACTATTGACTATAATATATTATAATTTATAATGTATAGGTATCCAATAATGAAAATCCATTCAAATATAACCACTATTATTATTATTATTATAGTTACGTTCATAACTCATACAATAACTAAATGTATCATTTGATTATATCCCCATAATAAACATAATATATTATATAGAACATAATTTATTGTTAAGTCATTATAATATTAATGTCTGTAGAACGTCTAATAAACCGTTTTAAATATTATGCGTTGTGGGTAGGGTACTTTATATAAATATATTAACAATATATTTACGTATAATTGTCTTAGTCATTTCACACGTCTAAATAATATGCACTTTCTGAATTTGATTGTTAATCTTTTCACATTATGTCGTCACGATCCCTACGTGTACTAATTTTTATATTTCTGTGATAAATATCAATATGTATTTAATTTGTTATATAAAAAAAAAAAATACAATAATGTAAAGATTAGTCACGGTTAAACGGCTTAGCCATCAAAAATGGTCATATATCATTCGGTTAGGTTAACAGTACAAAAATGAGACGAAACATTTTGCGTAGGAGTTCCTGGTTTTCCCTAAGTCGGTCATCACGGTCTGGCCGTTTGGTCAATGGATCACGACTGCTTCAAGCCAACAAAAACGATGTGGCACACGAATCTCTTATTCTTAATTTCATCACTTAGACGAAATTTTTTTTTTAATATACCTATATTTTTAATATGCCTATTTATTTATATATAGTGTGATTATTTGTTTAGTCGATCAACAAAATGATATAAGTACCTACATATATTATTAAATCTACATTTTATGAAATGCACTAAAAAAAATAAAAGATTATGTACCTAAATAGCTTCTTGATAGTAGTCAAATGAGATGCTGATGTAACGGATAGGTAGAATTTTGAGCATTACAACATTTACTCAGTGGTTCTTGGAAATTGGAATACTAATAATTAAACAAATAGGATAAATTATACCTTTAAGAACCGGAAATAATGAATTAAGTAGTATTTTTGATTATAATATTATTATTGTTATTATTTATATGAACTTAAAAATAATAATTATTAGTATAAATCCGTTGAATTGTAAATAAATATTTTGTACGTACTGATAACAAACACAAAATAGACGTTGAAACATATTTTTAAATTATATGTATAACGTACGTTATATTTTGAAGATTGAACATATGAATATGAATAAATGTGTTATTTATTTTAATATTAGAAATAATTTATCATATACATATTATTTTAGTCACTGTTAAGAAAACTATTTATGAAAATTTCACTTGTGACGTAAACTTAAAATCTCGGGTTAATTTTTATTTTATTAGATACACATAGAAAATATGTGGAACATAATATCATAATTGTCTCGTTTCAATATCGGTGAAAAAAATAATACCATTTACACAGTATTATATATTTCCACGATCGTTTCAATTTATTATGACATTTTTTAAAACGTAAGTGTAGCTAATACAATTTTTTTAATATTACATTCATGTTGGGTCTACAAAGAAGACATGAGTAAGAACATATTATATTCTTATAAATATAATATAATATGTTCTTACTCTCGTAAATTAATTTGATATTTGTGTGAACCAGATAAAATAGAGTCGACATATTCTTTAGTTTCTAACCCACTTGTATTCAATGAAATGTGTGGCTAATATGTCTCGTCTATTATCTACTATCTATTTATTTAATTCTCGATATTATACTGACTGAATTTAATAACTGTACAAAAATATATTCACTTATTTTCATTACTTACTTAATAGATGAATGAAAGAATAATGATTAATAATTATATATAAAACATATTATTATACAACATTTACTTAGTCTATATTGAGTTATATATTATTATGCATAGTATTGTATAAATAATTAAAAAAAAATCGTTCAATAGTATTAATTAATACTTGTGCCTATCAGAGTATCAGACATTAGTATAGGCATTAGTATGCAAACAGTGCACACGTGCATAAATTATTTATAACATTTTTTAAAGTTATAAATTAACTTTGTCCATAACACACACGACTGTAAAGAATCTGTTAAACTATTAAAAAAATATAAAACATCTATTTAAAAAAAAAAAAACTGTTAAATATTTAATAAAAAAATTGTAGTGTTCAATACGAGATTATAATATAAAAGTACACATGAAAAAAGTTTTGAAATCGAATAAACAAAATTTAAGAAACTTAAATATTTTTCATGTGATCAGAACGATATAATAATATTTTGTAATATTTTATAATTTTCGACGAGTTAAGTTGATAAAATATTTATTTACCCACCTATATATTATATTATTATATATTACTATATCAGTAATCGTTAAGGTAGAGAAAATTTTCAAAATAACTATAGAAAACCAACGCTTTTACTTATTCTACTGTGTAGACTAGGCATATTATGGAGTCCATACTGTGGACTATAGGAAGTATCTGAACTCACCGAACCGCGGAACTAGAGTCGAACTTCTTTATTGTTGTGATTCATCTTAATGCGATCAACGTAAGAAACCGGTCCTATTCATTATATTATACACTATAACTGTGTCTGTGTACCCACCACCCATTTTGACTCAATGTGTTTGTATCAACAATTGCAGTTCAAAACACAATAGATTCAAGGTTTTTAAATAAGCGTGCGCTTCCATAAGTAACCCAGTTATTTGGTGCGTATGCCCATTTTGGAATATTTATTCTGATTGTCATACGTCAAGTTGTCGACTTTCCGGAGCTGAAAAAACTCATGTCCAGGCGAATACCTACTATTTTATCAACGTGTATCGTGTTATAGAACATAGTATATGTATACATTTAGGGACCGGATTTATATGCACAAAAAATGCTTCTAAAAATGCTGTAATACGCTACAAAATGTGCACTTAAAATTGAATCGAAAATAATTTATTTAAAATTATGAGGAAAAAATAAGTATTAAAAAAAGGTATAAAAAGGCTTTAAAAGTATAAAAATTATTTCGTCGTCTTCACTGACTTCTTTGCCGTTTAACATTCGTTATCTTCAATCTATAAAATATTAGCCTCTATTAATGAAAAGTGAAAATTAAGATTGAATTCATATTTTACCTTAATGCACTGGATGATCAGAATTGTTTAATGAAAACGAATTTATCTGTATAATATATATATATATTATGCCACATATTATGAGTATTTCATCTCATCTTTGGCAATAAAGACTGGTCGTAATTTTATCGATATTATGTGGCTGTGAACGTGAAAATACGATGAAAAACAAATATATGTGCTACCTATAAATAATAACATGCACTATAAACAACAAATATGCATTAAATATGCATTTAATAGGTAAAAAGGTTTAAATATGCAAAATACAATTATTATCTTTATTTTAATAAGAATGATCTAAATCGGAAACAATTCTCATCAGATTTCTAATAGCCATTATTTCAATACATATATGTATCTGCATATAAATCCGGTCCCTATATATAAATTATATTAAACAATGTGCAAATTACATAGGTAGCTAGGTACTTATTAAAATGGCATAATATATGCATTATACTTACAGTTTAATAAAATATGTTGTAAATACTGAATATAGAATAGTTATAAATGTTATAATAATTTAATATGTAATAATAATAATGAATATCCATATAATTTTAGGATATATTTTAAAAACCATTGTTGTAATATCATATTTGTAAATGGTTTTAACTTTTTTATTGAAGAATAATCATAAAACTGTCAAGACATATAAAAAAAAATCTTTTAGTTTTAAGTCCAAAACAATAAATTATGTACTTTGGTTTTAAACATACATATTATTATCAGTAATTAACAACTAATGAGTTTTTAAATAAAACTTTGCACATATAAAATTTAACCGTTTGGCAAATCGTCTTCTGTTTCTTAATATAAGACTAAACAAATTAAAAATTAGGACCGTAATGAGTAAATAAAGATTATAATATAGTTGTAAGTTCCAATTATTCTAAGAGTTAATGTTAAAGGATCATAAATTATACCAGCGAGCTATAGAATTTGAATGTCTCGTTTTATAATATATCATGTGTCAAATTAATATCATTAGACGTCAACTAATATAAGTAGGCGTAAAATATACAGAAAATATATACGCACATTTTTTTCAAAAAGATTGTAATTTTC
Source organism: Sitobion miscanthi (assembly GCA_008086715.1). Lineage (NCBI taxonomy): Eukaryota > Metazoa > Arthropoda > Insecta > Hemiptera > Aphididae > Sitobion > Sitobion miscanthi. The sequence continues at coordinate 2,787,155 of CM017797.1, forward strand.
ACACTGCGTACCTATGCAATATTCTTAAAAAAATAAGTAAACAAAAAAATGCGGGATGATACAATTATTATTGCACCACTAATTTGTAATATAAAAGTGTTTTGGGTAGGTTGATACATTCTAATGATAATAATACATTGGTATATATATTTGAGACACATAAAATAAATTCGACAAGGTTATTATTACTTATTAGAACAAAAATCATTTTTATTTGCAATAATAATGACGATGGAAAAAAACCACTAACCAATCTGAAGCATCTAACCATATTTATTTTAATATAATGTAATGTGTATCCAAAATAACACAATATTTATTATAGTCGTGGATGGTTGGTTTAGCTATCCCATTTACACATTTAGTTGACCATGTAAATAAAATAATTATAGCCTGTAGAGTTTATATATATATATAATATATACAGATTCAACAATAAATGGAGAATGAATTGTTTTTATAATACTTTATATTTTTTTTCATACGTTTTTGGGTAACAACCTACTAACAAAAGTGTTCAAAAACATTTATGTATATTTAACATTAGCTAACTCAATATCAAAAATTCAGATTTACAGAGCAATTCACCAAACACGCTCAACCCAATTTTTTCATTTAATTCCGAATTTATTCAAATTTAGATTTAGGAGTTTTTAAATATACTTACTCAAAGATCATATTTTCAAATTCACTTATTTTTGTGCTACTTAATGAGAGTCCTGTGGCAATACAAACTTCTGTTTTTCGTAGACCCCCCCCCCTCCCCCTTCGTACTGCAAATTATTTAGGAAATTTTTTTGAAAATTTGTATGTACTTAATTCAAAATTAGAATGAGGAGTTTCTTAGTGATTACAATGTTTGTACCAAGGTTAAATAATTGAAAAACAAGTCGTACGAATTTTGAACATCGAAATGTTCAAAAAAATTATCCACTGTGTATAATAGATGTATAGTTGAAAAGGAGTGTTCTCATTTGAAAAACAGATGTTTGTAGCTCCACAGGATACTCCCTAAGTAGTACAAAAAATCTCAAGAATTAGAAAATAATATTATGGTCTCGGAGTATATTATTTGAAAATTCTAAAAAACAGTTTTTAAATAACAATACTACTTAACTGTATTAAAGAAAAAAGGAGTGAGCATGCTTGGTAAATCACTCTGTATATCGTACAGTTGTTGTTTATTTCTGAAGTAACAATTTATCGTAAACGGCACAACAGAATATTATTTTGTAAAAGTTCAACAAATATTAACTGTACCTTCTTGAAACCGTAATTATAATAATATTATCATCGTAATGGTATAACATGTTATTCACACACATAACTGACCGTTTTTTTAATTAAATAAATGTAACTTTCACCAAAGTAAATTATTTATTTTTTATTTTTATATAACCGTAATAATATCACCCAATTTCAATTAGTATTAATACCATTGTAATATTTTCAGTAATCATATTATTATTCTCTTTAATGTAAATGTAAATGTATAAAACCGCATTAAGACATAAAATATTGCCTAACTAATATGTGACATGCAACACATCTAACATGAATGTCTTGAATAATAATAATGTTTATTCGTAAGGAAGAAAAATATGCTATAATATTGTTCTTACGATGACGTATGAATATATAATTGAGGTTTTGAAATTGCATGTGTCATGCTAGTTCACAATATATTTAATTTGCCAATTTTTTATTTCCACTTTTAAATTACAGTTAGGTACCGCAGAATTCTATTAAGTACAGATTTTATTGCACATCGTATATGACTCAATGCAAATCGCGATATGACTGTAACTTATTAATAACTAATACTAATACAAAATCAAATTATTCACGTTTCAACTATGTATATGCGATTTGAAATTTATATTTGTACACACAATACAATAAAAGCACGAGAACCTATTGATGCAATCGTTAACAGTTTTGGATTTATTATTCGTAGGGAATTGAAACTTACTGACACTATACGTATTATATATTATTATTTACTGCACACAATGTAATTTTCATAAAAAATCAGATTCATTAGGCTATTTATACACCACGAACCTATTCACGCCGTTCTACGTACGTCGGTATTGAACGTTATAAGTTAATAACACCTAATAATATTATATGAAATAATGTCATAATAATTTTAATATAATATATTATAATATTGTGTGATATTTTTTTTTAGAAAAAATTAGTTCAACCTGCCGCATTGCTAATAGAAGAATAAATGACTAATAGCAATACAAACAAATTATAAAATAATATACTTAGAAATATAGGCTGATAGACTGTCTCAGTTGAAAACAGCTTTCCGTGTACAATGATCTTTGAGTTCAAATTTATCACATCCATTACAGTGACATTCAGTATTTATGAGTTACACTCGTACCTCCTGTACAGCAAAGCGACTTTCCGGGTTTTTAAATTGGACAAATATTTTATTGTTTTCTAAAACGCATTTACGAACAGTAAAAGTTTATTCAATTTTAAATCACATAATATTTACTTTCAAACCTATATAAATTTTTCTTTTTTTTTTTTTATTGAAGATAAAGGCTTCGACAACTTATGGTAATTGGTCTACAATTGTAACAAATGTGAACGGGAATAAAGTATTTACAATTTATGGTTTAAATGAATGTAATCGAAAAATGTGTAAACTGCTTAAATGTTTTCTTCGCTGAGGGCAAGTTGGAGGGATGATGGGTTTTTGAAAATTTTCCGTGCTTCGAAGTATTTTGGGCATCTATAGTGACAATGTGGTCCATCGAAAGGTTCTCCTTGCATGTGTTTCATACTGGAGCCCGTTGTTTTGGTGATGAGGAAGGAGTGGGTGAGGTGTGTGTGACCTCTTCAAAACTATTTAACGATTGATAAAATATAAGCTCAGGCGACGAAAAAATATTGAAAATAAAACAAACACAAATCGCTAAGGTTTTCTGGAAGAATCAGAATAAATGTTTCCAATTCGATTAAAACACAAAATAACAGAATATAAGTACCCATTAACTGAACGTGCATTATTATATTAACTTTTTGTTGGAGGACATCAGAATTTTATCAAGTGTACTCGTAGTCCACTGAAAATACTAACAATATAATATTATTTTGATTTTGTTCATATGGGACGTAAAATAATAAATGTTAGCATGTAGCCCGATTAAACGCGCAAATTTTTAGTGATATTTACATTAAGTCGTAAAATATATAGTTCGATATTATACGTATAAGTGTATAACCGAAATAATAATATAAAACATTTCGTTCTTAACGTTGCGTATATACACATTATCAGCTTTCTAATAATAACTATTTATTTCAGTTACGACCCGGTGTTCTGCCCACATCTCATTCGATTACACAAAGTTTAATACCACTCGAACTCGAACTCGAGAGCAGTTGAAGCATTTCCCAATAATGCATTCTAATAATATGTACATATTATAGGCTATAAAGGTGTATCAAAGGATTTGAGTTATTGTGTTTTTTTTTTTTTTTAATACTTAACGATTTTGAATTTATATTCTAAAAATACAAACGTTGTCAACCAGCCAAACCGTGTGTTATGAAAATAAAAATTATATTTTGTTTAATTTTAACGGGTTATGATTTTATAAACTACTTATTAATCGTTTTTGCTGTACTCGATGTCTGCAGTCATCAGCGATCAGCTGCTGCCCTATTAATTTTTGATTACTATATTTCTATTTTTCTTATTACAAACCCGTCACGACTCGCAAGTCGTCACATTTTCACTGACAATATTTTCATCTCAAAACTGTCCGAAACAGAAAACTCGAAGAGCTGATGTAATAGTTTGAAATATTTGATATTCTGTAATTAATATCGGCTATTAGGCACCGGATACGTATCACATTTTATATACACTCATATTGTAAAATGTCTTTTTCCCCATCAAATATTTTCCACGGTATTTTTTAGTTTTTACTGACAAAGTTGTCAAAATCAATAAGTATAAATTATTGGATAAATATCACATGAATTGGATAAACAATCAACAAGTTAAAATAATTATTAGCGTTAAATCTGCCAAGGAAAAATCATGAACGAGAGCTGTGTTTGACTTGAGCCTTAAAGGCAATCGCGCGCATGCACCTAGCAGATGATTGACTATGAATTGTTTATTCAATCGTTTAAAATTGTGTTTTCTACGTCAAACTTTAAATATACAAGTCATATATTTTTCGGACAAATTCGTTTATATATCTTGGTTGTTTTTTTTTTTCTGTCATTCGGTCGGAGTTCGTTAAAATTAGATCAAATACCAACGGTCACTTGATTGACTCGATTCTCCGTACTCGTTGTGCGAGTCCGCTGTCATCATCGTTTGTCCGTCAATATTCCGTTCACCCGAAACTTTGAAATGTACCTATATATATATATATACAAACGGTCGATAAAAAATAAAATTCGCGATTGATAAACATCTAGCGCCACGCTGACGTCACGGTTATATGCTGCTGATCTGGGTCCAACAATAACGTCACGCGCGTCGCCATCATCGCGTCTGATGGATGGATCGTAACAACCGAAAAATATTTGTCGACAATTTTCGAATTCGTAATAATTGCACGCGACAGGTCGTCTAAGGTTTAATTACCTATGACGGTTGGGTTAGGTGACCCGCCACCTCTGACCCATCGGCTGTAGTCGTAAGGCGAAACAGCAGTTTTCTGTTATCATTCAGACGCGCGTAATTATTATTATGATCGAGTAGATAGGTTAACCTGCGTATAATAATGTGCAGACAGTGCACCGGCCAGCGACTTATTTATTTTACGACAAACACAAAATGTGATGCGTTCCACACTCTTGTCGCACTCGTTATGGAGTGTCTTGAATATTATACGTTTCTTAGATGTATTTTTAAGCAGAGAATATTATTGTTTTTCTATTGGCGAATTATTATTTATTATTATAATACACCAGCGCCCGGTTCTCCGTATAAGTGCAGATAACATAATAATATTATATAGTGTATACATTTTAATTTTAAAACAATAAAAACAACGTTCTACATATATTCCTGTTGAACATAGAAATACGATTTTCGTATTATACACGTCCGACTACGAGTACGGTGTCTGTTTTATATTGTTTCATAAATTATATATGGATTATATCGTAGTTAGTAATTTCATATGCGATACTATTGTGTACGAAAACCATTCGTGTTTTATTTTCTCCTTGTTGTTGCGTAGTATATATGGCTTAAAGTTCATTCGCACGTCGATGATAGATATCTGCATCGTTTCATCCATTAAATAACATTATTATATTGTTTGCCAAGCAGATAATAATAATATTATTACAACTGCACCCGACGTCCTGTATAATAGCGTACGAGTGAAACAATATTGAATTTTTCAAGTCGATTATCACTGTAGTACCTACTATGGTATGATAGCACTATACGGTATACTAATGGTATGATATTAATGACGTCTAATAGTTATACATTATATGACAATAATGAATATTTTACATTAATATATTATCTCATTAGTACCTGCGGTAGATCACACGTATACGGCGTACCTATCACACTACATAGTTACCCACAGCGATATTCATATTATCTAAATAAAAACGAAACAAATCATAATAATATGGTAAAGTTTGTTTTAAAAATGGCTAATATAAATTGTGATTAAATTGTATGTCTTCGTGGATTTTAAGATTAATACGATCGGAATATCATGTATATTTACTTTGGTAGATCTGAGTACGGTCACGCGTCTTTGTTTATAAAATATTATAAACTAAGGAAACTGTTACTCGATAAATGCAACAGTCGTATATTGTGTTCGTTCTATTTAAATATAAAAGAAAGGAATGTAACAAATTGTAATCGTGTAACATTTAAAATGTCATCATGATATTACGTGTAGGTTCACCTACTTATTCAATATTTTCGTAGTTAAATAATTAGACTATCCCAGAACTATTATTCACACGATTTAATTTTTGATGTTACTTAATATTTAAGTTTAAAAAAACAACTATACGCCCAAATAAATGTAAATGTTTGTTCAAATTTTATCGTACGTTATAACCGTAATTTAGCCTTAAATACAATCCATATTAGTAAAATAAAAACAAAAATCTCGGTTAAAAATCTAAGTACCTGCCTATACATTGCATTGTGTAATTCGATTCTTGATGTTGTGGTAAACGGCAATATAGATCAATAGTTTAAGAAAAATATTTCAATGTAAAAGCAAAATAAAAACTAGATTTTTTACCTCCAAGTTCATGAATATTTAAATACAGACAGACTTTTCAATTATAATTCAATATGTACCCATAGTATAGGGGTATAATATTGTAATATTGTTATTAAACTAAACAAAACTTGTTGATAAAAGGATATAAACTACCAAATTGAAAGTTAATTAAATTGCATTATTTTCATAATAACCTTAGGGAATTGTTGATGTTTTCTTTAAATTTCATTAAAAACACATTATACGACAAATAAGTGCAAATTACATAACGAGGAAACCCATTTAATAACTTTTATTAATTACTCTAAATAATATGCACTTTTATACTTAGGTAGTACTTAAATTGTCTACTATTATATTACTGTATTTTATTAAAAATGGTGTATTATTATGAATATACGTCACAAAATATGCTTTTTGTGTTTGCTTGTTAATTATTTGTATACACTATACACATAACTCATTTACAAATTGTAATTAATTAAAATCAGCATACACATTTAATTGTCTCACATTAATAACTTAGAGTAGCAGCTACAACTAGGTACCATTAAAACTATTTTAAAGTTTTATAAACACATTATATTTTTACAATTTTGTATAATATAGTATATACACAATGCAGTTAAGTGTTTCTTCAAATAAATTATATTGACCCCATTAAAATGTGGTTCCACTACGAACTTTTTTTTTTTTGTTCTTGTTTAATCTTAAAACTAAAATATAATACTTTTTGACAAAAATAACGTTTTAATATCGTTCTAAACAAATTTTAACTCAACCAAAATATAATATTTGACATAGAAACCCTTAAGAAATTAGTTTAAGTAAATTAAAAAATATATATATAAGGTATCATTTTAAAACACACTTGTTGATTTTGTAAAATATTTAGTTTCCAAAACATTTTGTTAAAGGAACAAACGATTTCGAGATGCATTAATATTAATTTCTATTAAAAAAATACGAATCTATTATACTATAATAATTATAAAATGGTATTTATTATAAATATTATAAATTATCATTTATCAGTGTATTTTTAGGTTGTGCCTATTGCTTATATAAAATATTATCCATCAAACATGCTCACTTCTAGTTTTTCCTTTAATAAAGAATTCTGGTTGTACATATTTTGAAGTTCACTTAAAGACCATATTTTTATTTAAGTACTTAGATTTGGAATGCAATTTATGGAGTATCCTATGGCAATACAAACTTTATTATTTCAAATGAGAACCATCCTTTTTAGTTGTAAATTGTTATGGAGATGATTTTTTTTTTTGAAAATGTATATCTGTATAAATCAAAATTTTAATCATAGTAGTTTCTGAGCTATTAAACTTTAAGTAGTAGGATTAAAATCCAACAAAAATATATAGGTATGTACTTACAGAATAAATTACGACTATGTAGAAAATTATAATGAATAATATTAATTTATTACAGTTTTATAATTTATAAAAATATTATTAAGAAATAAAGACTATTATTCTTTGTATCCTAAGCTTAATAATTCAAATTTCGAATTCAACGCGTCGACATTTTCGTTCAAATAATTTAATTAACAATTCACTGTAAAAAGTTCTCATTTCAAAAATGGACGTTTTTACTGTCACAGAATATATACCCCACGAATAGTATACAAAATGTGAGTATTTAAAAACTTTATCTTCATGTAAGTATATTTAAAAATTCCAAAGATCATAATTTTTACAAATATGCATTTATTGTTAAATGATATAAGAGGGGTGAGTTGATTGGCGATTCACGCCTTGTATATTATATTTAAATATTAGACGTAGATTATGTGTTTGATGTTTGACGACCGATATTTGTCGTGGCGTGGATTAGATATTTTATTATTTGATAAGGTTATATTATATCAGTGTGCTTCAATAGTCGTAGGTATCTATAATATTATCTTCACCGTATGAAACTTTTTTGTTGACGGCCACAAGAACGATATGAGTACAAATCAGTGTCAATGGCAGACACATATTATATGTAACCCTCTCTCACTAGGTCTATACCTATATATTATATTATAGTCGTTTACTAAAAGTAAAGGTAAGGCGAAAAAATATTATGTACGTCATCGGTCAATAGGTGTATAATTTATAACGAAACGCGGAAAATCGTTACACTTGAGGGCACGACAAAATATAATATTTACACATTATGAGTATATACATAGCACAGTTCATTCACCAAATAATAAACCAAAATATACGCATGCGTTAATTATTATGCACTTGAAATAATTAAAAAAAAATAGAATCTTAAAAATATAAAACGATAATGATATTATGATAATAGAAATAATGCTTTTAATAAATACCTAAAATTATGAAGAAAAAAAATTGTAATTATAATTGTTTTTTTTTTTAGTAGAGTTTCATATTTAAGCAATCCAGAATGGAATAATAAGTAAACCCGTGCATATTTGTGCTAACTTTAATGCCATAGACCTTCGTATACATATATATTTTTTTAATAGCATTCATTCATTGGTTCATACTCTTGTTGTATTGACTCGCCGAAAAGTTATATATTTTACACGCATTTGTCCAGGTTTGGTCTATTATCATCTCTTATGTATGGTAATATAATAAAATAAAATTTATATCGTATAATTTTATGCGTTTACAAACAAAATCAATTTGGAGCAAACAGATACAATGGTAAATGGTAATGTGAGTTTAATGTGCTTTTCATATATTGTCTAATACTCGAATTGTATGTATATCTTACAATATTACCTAACCTAAACGTTTTCAATTTCTATGATTATTCTAGATTTAGGTCATTGGTTATAAAGCTCGTTAAGATCACGACCGGCTATTGATATTCTCACCATAATATTGGTCTAACGATACAATATTTCAAAACGAATAAATCATAATTACCTGTCAAAAATTGTAGTTAAGTACGAGTACGATACTTAGTATAATATAATATTATATCGTTATTAAAAAAAAAAAAAAAAAATTATAAACTCGTACGATAAATATTGAAATTACAACTATACACATAATTGTTAAGTTGTATAACCTAATAAGGATAATATTTCAACCCATTTATTTTATAACACATTGTGTTGAATATAAAACGTCAGTATGAGCCAATTATATTAGCGGTAGGTACCTATACCTATACTATTATACACACAATATAAAACGTAAAATAATCGTAATCGGTAAATCAGCACTTGTCCAAAGCTAGAACTATTGATATTATGTATTATGTTATTAAAAAATATGAATTGACTTATAAACTTTAGTATGAGTTATGAGTGATTACTAAATGTAAGCGCATTTACAATGTATGTTGTGCTACTCAGAAAATGTGCTATGGTTCTAAGTTTTTTTTATCGGTAAAACTAAATTTACAAACACGTAAATTCAGTTGATAATATTATGTTATTTTACGGGTATCGTGAATATACGTATAATTATATGATGGTTACGATAGACCAGTGTTTCTCAATCTTTTTACTGTAATGACCCTCTTTTTGAATTTCAATTTTTAGCGACCCCCCCCCTACATATATTTTTTTTACATACTCATCGCATAGGATATAGATTATTGTTAATAATCAATACTAAAAGTACTGTACACTGTACACGACATAAAATACATATAATATTATAATTATTTTTAATTTAAAAAACGTATTAAACGTTAAATTTTAATTCATACGCGACCCTAAATAATAAGTTGGCTGAGGGTTCACTTTGAGAAACACTGTGTAAGACTACGCGTAAACTTTATATTTATATCTTAAATTTCACAAAGAAAAACGATATACAATTCAGATATTATAAGTCCACGCTGAAGAGACAGTTAGAATTACGCAGTCTGTAAACATTTTTTTTTCTAAAATATAACGTACGATATTCTTCTTATTAAAAAAAAAAAAACACATTTATCAACTCAAAATAACATTTTGAAACATTTAAACATTTGTCTTTTGTAAACTAAAATTAATTATTGTTTTCCTTACTCTTTACGTCTTAAATGCACATATAATATGTGTTTCATACATTATTTTAAACTTTAAAATGAAGATAGAAAATAAAATTTACTTACCTCGGTTAAACAAAAGTTAATTTTTTTTAAGGTACAATATTTTTAAGTGATAAGTGTGTGACCGAGCGGACTAAGACGTCGGTTGCGACGCGCACCGTCGCCGTTTCTAACTCGGCCACGGGTGGCATTTTTCTGCCGGCAGTCACTGTGTCCGGAGAGAGAGGCCGCCATCCCGCATCCGGGCATTGCAGATACCTACGGGTGTCCATTTAAAAATGCTGCCAAAACGTACAGTACCCTCCCCCACAGTTCCACAGGCTAATGACCTCAGTTGCCGAAGCCTCAAACCCGAAAAAAAAATGTTAAAAAAATAATAGTCCAGAAAATAGCTCTTTTTCAATCTACAAATAAGTACACGGTTACAATATGCATAGTTACCTAATGCTATTTTATTATCTGATATCGTTGGATATTATGTCAAAAATACAACCAAGTTTAGATATGATAAACTGAAATGTATACTAAACGGATTGAACGTGATGGGTTCACCAATACACGCGTTGCTCAGTGCCTAGATTCGGTTTGAACAGTTAAATGAAACAAACAATTTTCAAAATCAATCAACAAATTAGTACGTGTGCCCAATTAATAAGACTGTAAAACGGCGGTCATATGTTATATGTTATAAAAGAATCATTACGTAAAAGATACTTGGAAATATTTATTTAGAAACACCGAAAACCCTTTAAATTCGACATACAATTTTCCACGATTTCCACAATTTTCAGTCGATCGAATAATCAACTATTGAATATTTTATTATTTATCAAACCCGTATTGATTTTCTACTACAAATTTGTGTTAAAAGACAAAATCGTTAACACATTTGTCGTTTAATCATTAATGTTTGATGCCAGTTCAATTTCCGTCCCGAAACGCTTTATCGGGACAAAGGCCGGACGCTATAATCAAAACCGGCAAAGTCTTGGTCAAAACCAGTAAAGTCCTGGTCAAAACCAGTAAAGTCCTGGTCAAACCGGGATGTATGGCGACCATAATATTATTGACAACGATGACGTTTTAAATACATCTTATTTATAATTTATACATAATATTAATATATGAATATATAGAATTTATAGATGCTTTGTTCAATAGAATTTACGCAACACACGCAAGTGAGTCGATCATTGAGACGATCACATAATTTATGTCGTCACAAAATTCAAGGCACGTGTCGCTGCGTGTAAGCGTCGATAAATATTACTATATTATTGTCGCGGACACTTAAGTATATGTATATGAATATAATGTGTAATACCTATACTCGTTTAACTGTGAAATTACGAACAGTATGATAACATAAGTGAAATAATATGAATGATACGAAATTCGGTGTCGGCGATCACCGACCAGAGGTCTAGTCATTTATTCGGGTCGAAGTTATTGTTTCTTGAAATGAAAGGCGTGTGTTGAAAATCATCGATGGCCATATAGCTCGTCTTCATTAAAAGAAAAAAACAATCAAATATGAGATCTGATTGTTTCTTTTTGTATATACCAAGACGGCGAGACGTCACCTCACATCACACCACAGATCACTGTAATTAAAAAGGGTGTCCACTGATATCTATAGTAGATTCTGAGTGCACTTCGTCATTGAGGAGATGAGCAGATCAATGCAATCTTAATGAATGTCAAATGTGTTAAATTTTAATTGATAAATTTATTGCCTACAAAAAACGGCTGTTAACGGATACGATGTGTCAGCCTTTGTATTATAATTTATAATTAATTTAAATTAATTTAAGTGATTAAATTGTCCTTTAGTAATACGGTATGTTGAACTGATTATGGCCAAGAACATCGCATACATATTATTATTATATCAATTAATATGTTTGCTAGAAACATTTAAATCAATATCGACATAGGTAGGAATGTTAAGTACCTAGTATGTCCTATAAATAGTTTCGTGTTATAAACAATTTTAAATTTAAGTTCAAATAAAATTGCATTGTAGATCAAAATAATTAGAATCATTAGGAAAAAATCATAATTTTTTAAATATTCAATTTCGACAAAATGTAAACTTCAAATGTCTACAAAAAATGTTATACTGCACATTCATTTTAAATTTTTTTTTTTAAATTGATTTAGATACATTTTATGAGGAATCTTGTACTACTCATTACATTTTTAAGTCTTAGATTTTAAAATAATTTTTTTTAAATTCTTATAACTATAAAATAGTATTGAAATGTTCATGATATCGACAAATTTTGATAAAATTTTAACTCTAAATGCCTATAAAAACATAGTAACTGGGTATTTTAGAATTTTTAAACTAATGTTGGAACAACTTTTGAGGAACCTTGTATTCAATTTTGAGCTTTTTGACTAGAAAAAAATGGTATCATCATAAAACGAAAATAAATATTAAGAAAGTCTACCAATTCTGCAAATTACTATAAATATAGCAAAGAGAGCCAAAATATTTTGAAATCTAAAACATGATGACTGACAAAAAGTTTAAATAAATTAAAACAAAGCATCGTTATAAAACCAATACATTTTTAGTTTATTGACCTTTGCTCGGAACCTAAATAATTGCTTAGTTATGTGAGAAATATTCTAACATTTTACTAACAGTCTTACAATAATAGTTTTTGGTATAATGTACCTATTATAAAGTACTTTTTATTTACTTTTTTATTGAACTCGTTGGCTAGCAATTTATTGATGTGAAAATGTACGTTCATTGTGCTGTAATTTCTATTAGTATCCAATATACTATTTTTACTCTGTTGTAATATTATAACCAACTGCAGGCTGTATTTAAAAATAAAAAGTGCATTTAACTGGAGCATTTATTATAGTGACCTGAGACGGTTTATTACTTCTGGAAACAGTGAATTATTATGGCCGTAATAAGTCTGTATGATATGTTGGCTCTTGGCCACCAAAACCAGTTAAAAATAATTATAGTATAATCTGATATAATACGAAAACTTCAAACTTGTAACTTATAAGTTATAATAATAGATTTTGCTTTCTTCGGATATCCTATAAAATTGTTCTTAACAATATTATGACTATTTATTATAATATTTAGACCACTTACCATGAGTCCAGAGTAACTGCAATGTCCAATACGAACAAGGTTTACTTTTCAAAAATAAATAATCAATTGTATTAGTTTTTAATTTTAATTTTAAATATCGTATAATATACGATAGTCCGGTGCTAATACTATGCTAATTCCGAGATGTATAAAAATATATTAATTCAGTAGTTCACTAAAACGTAAAATTTGTTTTAGCCATTTTATACCTCACTATATTACTATATATTGATTCATTAAATGCACTGTTAATGTTACTTAACATTAATGAACTATTGAAATACATAAAACGAATAGTGATTCGTGAGTCTAGCGAGAAAGTGCATTAGCGACGAATCACCATCGGTTACAACAATTATGAGAATAATAATAAATTTGTATTAGGTCGTGTATAGACGATAAGTAGGTAATTTAAAATCAATGTATTTGTGAAAAGTCTTCATCGTGGTACGATGTATAAAACCTCAGATCTTATCTTTTCTCCCTTAACTACAGACCAATAACACGTCTTATTTTTTGTAACAAATCCATAACTGTCCAGGATTAATTCTAAAATAGATTCTAAATTATAAGACTCCAAAATCGTATATTTTTTCATTATTTTCGTAATTTTACTTGACATTAAAAATTTTAAGTTATAATATCTGGACGCGTTTTCACGTGTACCTATGGTGGTAAATTGATCACGTGAGTATAATATATATACCCAATACATGATTTTCAAATTACTTATATGTCACGGACTATTTTGTTTTTCATTTTTACTCGATAGTTTTTTTCGCACAACACCCCGTTTCATAAATGACATTCACTAGAAGTATAACTTACATAACCGAGCTCCTAATAATATTGCACGCAGGATGGCAAAAAAAGCATTTATTTCTCGTGCCTTCAAACAAACGGGATGTGAATAATATTGAATATATTTTTCATGCTCACATCTATGTATATAATGTAACATAGGAACTGTTTTCAATATATTTTTATAGCCGTAGATGTTTTGTTACACTGTGCAGCATTGAAGGCTGGCATAGTATTATTATTATCAATAAAACTTCTGCTGATGCGCTCGAGAATAATATTACCATTATGCACAGGGGTACAACTGAAGTCTGAAAACGTTCAAACTTTGCGGTGAAAGCTATCAGCAGTATTTTTAGTACCTGCCTTCAATTCAGTTAAATAAATTACAAATTATTTATGTTACCTATGATATAGGTACTTATCTGCGGCACTTTTAGTGAATTTTAGTATTCGTATGTGAACGTTAAGTAAACTTACTGAATTTAAATTACTTATTACACTTGTAATTTTCTTTGATGAATTGAATTCATAATGTACGTTGCATGTGCATTCATTATACCATTGAGTGTTTAAACTGTTGTCTGTTGGTATAATTATTGTACTTTAAATGAATTTATAATCAACACTGGTGTACTGTAGTATCTACTGTACACTTAACTATATTATGCAAAATAAATTCGCAAAACTAAAAGTATTTTAAAACTATGGTGTTAGGTTATTGGTATTTGTTTGTAACCAATGGAAACACATAAAAACTTATAAACAAAAAAAAAAGTCGATCCCATCGTGAATCTCAAAATCCTGGTGTGGCTGTGTAAGCACTTCTTTAAAATGCAAATTTTAGAAAATCCATCGTTAGTTGACCCCTTTTACAGTAGTACGAAGGTACCATGACAATTTAAAGTCTCCGTCTATCATAGTTTAGACTCTACGTTGGTCAGTTAGTCAGTCATTAAATCAGTCAGCTACGTTGATAACATATTAATAGATATGGTTGCCATTGTTTGGATACAGAAAATAAAATAGTTATTATAAATGGAATGATTGGATATAATTTTCAAAATTATATTATTTATTATATAAGTGCGATGGAAACCTGATATAAGTGTATTTGTAGGGGAGTTATTTGAAAAAATCTTGATTTTCTGACGGGCGATTATATACGTTCAATGGTTAACGCACATCTTTGGAAAATCGACTATTTTGCAATTAAATAATAATCTTTTTTTTTCCTTTTATGTATGTTCCGTATCAAAAATTAAAAAATATTTAAATAATATATACATTGTGATTTTCAAACATTCAAAATTAAATATAAAATTACATGAAACACTCACAGATACATTTGACTGTCTGTCTATTTGCCTGGGAAAGACATTGAAACGAATGAAACGATTTTGACGGAGTTTTCGCAGTTATTATATTTGCAGGTAAATAAAATAGTTAGTATGATAAAATTGGATTTTCATTTTACACCTGCGTCTTGTATTTGATAAAAAGAACCCAAATAACTGTGTGAAAAGTCTTAGCAAGTCACATTTAACAGAGTTTAAGAAGGAGTATTAGGTTTGGAAATTAATTTGTCAATAGCAACGCCATGCCGTGCAGGATCAGCTAGTACACCAGATGCGTATTAATAATGCACTCTATTGTAATTATTCAATTGTAATTGATTCGGCTGAAATAGTTGAACAAATAAATAAGTCAACACTATATGTTTATAAAAATGTCAAAACTGCGATTATCGCGTGTGGCATAGAAGCTTTTTTGGTATATATATATATAGAGCTAAGGTCACCCGTATGGATTTACAAACACGCGTTGAATTCGATAACATAGGTAGTATTTCATATTTATAGACTCGTAAATCACAATCTAGAAACTTGACGTACGTACATCGCTTATAAAATACCGGTAGTAATTTTTAACGTTTCCAACGCACCGAAGTCGTAAACCGCACGATAACCAGTACCTAACAGGGTCGTCGAAGGTTTTCTGTTCTGGCCACAGGGTACGCCGATATCTATAATGTTATATTACATTTTACACAAGACACTTTTTCAGTGTCTCTTCTGCAAATATTTCTACCCCATGACACCGACCCTGGCCCACGGGGGATAACTGCAGTCGTAGATGTATATATAAAAGATATGGTACATGCTCGAAACGGTTCGGCGACGGTCAGTATTTTACGGATCCGTAATATCAGCTCCTGTTAAGAGGACGTCACACCCGCATGTGCGTAGTATGTGCATTTTAAAATATTCATTACTCGCTTTAAAATTAAAATACAATAAAAAGCCTATGTTATTGCCTGGATAATATTCTTACTTCTAAATTTGATAATATAGGTCGATTCACTCTAATCTTTAAACCAACAGAGCTAAGCGTGATCTGCTGAGCGTAAAATGTGCTATATGTTACGTACTTGTAAGACGGAGACCACACATGCGGGCGTCCTTTTAAAGTAAATAATGCGAAAATTCCAAAAATGCAAAAGTGTAGAAAAAATTAAAACAAAAATGTGTAGCTTATGCGATAAAATTGTCCAATATTATTGTTTTGTAACTGCAGGCTCCACATACTACAAGCTAGACTGATACAAACAAAGTGTGCAATTCGACTTTGTTCGATAGGACTGCGTAATATTTCACTCGACAAGAACCGCACATTCTTCCCGTCTATATATACAATATTAACTCTTGACCAATGAAAACGTGATTAGATTTAACGTAAATTTGGCAATTTTAATAGTATTTTTTAATACTGCTCATTCGATTCCGGAGTTATATTATTATACGGTATCGTTTAAGTGTGTATTATCACACGGCGCGCGTGCGTGAAGTCTGGCCTGAGTGGTAGGGGGGAGGGGCGTCAGCGCGGCGTTTATCGTTTATATTCGAAAATCGCAAAAGTGTAGAATAAAAATGAAAAAAAAAACGTGTAGCTTATTTTATAAATGCGATAAAATTTTTCAATAACTATTGTTTATAACTAGCTGCGCACACTGCGAGCTAGACGACCGATAAACGGACAAAGTGTGCAATATTCGACTGTTTTCAAGAGGTCTGCGTAATATTTCACTCGACAACGACCGCGCATTCTTCCCGTCCATACAATGCTGTAACAACATTGACTCCCGTCCAACGAAAACGTGATTAGATTAGATGTAAATTTGACAATTTTAATAGTATTTTTTAACACCGCTCATCGTTCGATTCCGCGGAGATATACTATTATACAATATCGTTTAAGTGTGTATTATCACACAGCGCGCGCACGTGACGTCTGGTCTGGGCGCGGTAGGGGAGGGGCGACAGTGGCGTTAATCCGCAAACACCGTCGGCGGTCGCACGCGGACGCGCCGCCAGAGTCACGTCCAAACGCTCGTCGGTTGTGCATGTCAGCGAGCGCGTTTTTCGTCCCGTCATCGCGAAATTTGCCGCGTACGGAATTATCGACGAAATCGTCAAGGCACTGTTATTATTGTAATATTTTGAAATAACTTATCAGACGGACATAAGACGGACGATCGAGCGCGTTCGACCGACGACGAAATGTGAACGATTTGCCGCCGCGACTATTTTTTTTTTCTTTTTTCAAATCTGTTCGTCTTCTGTGCAGTGCTTTTTTCGGTTTAGTTGGCATGCGAAATTCGGTGAGTACAACGCCATAATAATTAACGTATTCGGGGGGAGGCGAACGATGCACTGCATATCTCCGGATCTCGCTGAGATTTTTTTTAAATATTGGAAATGTATATGTAGGCGTATACCGCGTGCATAATATCATTCCAATACAATAGGTATACCTAGCTACTTAATATATCAATCAATCTTATTCCAGCTATAAATATTAAAAAATTTACCAAGATAAAAAATATTGCTGATGTACATATTTTGTTACTCGGAGATAGGGAGGTTAAGGATGGGATCTAATTAATATTTCCCCCCGACCCAAACAAAATATAGTGATACCTTTGAATACCGGATATTCTCGGTCGCTGAACTATTCGAAGGTTTCCGATATTAAAGGCGTCCGTCAGGGGCGGTTTTATTGTGTTATAGGGAATTTATAACTGTAGATCTATTAAAATAATATAACTAGTTCACATCATTTTTCCTGTCCATATGGTTATGTACGGAACACGTGTTTGATTACATTGTATGTTACATGAGATTATGTAGATTTCGAGATCAAAAACTTACCGTGCTTCTGCATAAGAACTGTAAGTACCGTACGAATATGACCGAATATCTGCAAAAGATCGCTCGAACTGCACGTAACAGAAAACTCTGAGGATTTGGTACTATCGTCGAATTCGTGCCCGTTCCCGATTCATAAATTTATGTAAGCCTGTATGATAATAATTATGTAAGTGATAAAAACATTACGTGACACTCGATTAAATCAATATATAAGTATTATATTTAAAAGACATTTGCGACCGTACATAATACGTACATTGTACGCATAATATTGCAATATTATAATATTTATGTTTTTTGTTTCGCCGAAGTCGTTGTCCGTATCGTTATAATAACGTGGCAAAAGACGTAAATTCATAGAAACTATACTAACAAACTAATTAGCGTTTTTAGTAGGGGTTTTAATAGTTTCCCTGAAATATAGTATAAATACCTATAGTCTGTGTATATTATGATCAGAGGATTTTACGGTGACTACTTTGAGATGTTTTCCACATATGTAGTTATCCGTCATCTCGTGACCACAAACAATCGTCTTCCTTCTATTTTACAGACATAATAATGTTATTATAAACAATTATGAGTTTTGTCTGTAACAATTACGATCCATTGTCGATCTAAATAGTATAGTATACGATGGAACGAAAAAAAATATGCCATAGGATTCAAAAAATAATCGATTGTCTGAATAAATTATGTGGAGCATTGTGGAAACCATAAACGAGGAAATACATTGACATATTTTGTAATCGTTCATTACACTGATAAAAAAAAAAAAACATACAACATTTAGGCATAATAATTATGTGCATTTTAGATAAAACTAATTTCAAGCTTTTTATACCACGAACCTATTTAAATTTCACATCGATTTACCGTACGTGGTATTGACTTATAACTTATAAGTCATAAGTGAAGAACTACAATAATACATATATGCGATGTTTTTGGAAAAAATGAGTTCAACAAACTAATATAATAGAATGTAAAGAAAAATTAATTAATTACAGTAATATTTTTATAAACTACAAAATATCCTTAGAAATAGATGCCGATCCACTCGACTTTTTTACTCGAAATCGTTTTTTATCTACAATGATTATTGCCATTGAATTCAAATTTAACACTTCCATTACTGCGACGTTCTCGCAATGCCAAGGTAAACACAACAAAACCTACAAGACAGCAGCGAGTTAGACTCGCCCGGTTTTCTCATTCTCAGATTATAATATAATAATTCGTTTTTTTTTATTATCATTGTACGGAAACAATCGTGAATTATTATTTTTCAATACACGTGTGATATTATGTGTACTGTTTATTTTGTATTTTAAATGATAACATATACAATACATTCATAATATAGGTACAATGATTACATCGTTCTTGCGCAGGTATTTCGATCAGATAACTGCATTAGAAAGTATTTTGTATTTAAATACTATATATTATACACCGTCCACTTAAATACACTAACTACTGTGTATGTATAACCGGAACAAAATGTTTTGTACCTCAGAATTTCTTATGATTCATAATAAATCCTTATGACTCATTAAAACTCGCTTGGAGTACCTACCTACATAAGCAATGATATAATGTTAAGCTATATGTTTGTATTTGTATTTTATATTTGCTAACGTTTGTTTTTTTTTTTTTTGTTTGAAATATTGTAGAATAATTTAAGTAAAAAATCTCTAGACAAAATATTGTACACTAATTGAGTATTAGTTATGTTTCATACCAAAACACGTTCCAAACGTGAACGCATAAGTAATCTTTAAAAAAAAAAAACACATCTTTATTCAAACTACCTAGTTACAGTGCTAATCTTTTCTCAGCAATGTGTAATAATGATTAGAATTGCGTATTCATGTTAAGCGGTAACACCAGTATAATTTTTTCTCGGTCTTATCACTTGCAGTAATATAGTTAAAAATTCTCTTCGTATTTCACTCATTGCGATTACATGGTTGGAATTGAGGCATTATCCATCCATACGTAACCTATCATAAATGTATAACAATTGCATTATAAAAATAACATTATCTGTGTTTTGAACAAAGTTTTTTTCAATATTTTTCTTTTTTTACAAGATTTTCGATAGTCAGCTGTAAATAATTAGTAACTAAAAAAATAAAAATGAAAAGTACTTACTCTAAAATTCAAAATATTAACAGAGCTGTTTTGACGAAACACAGATAATAATAATAACATTTATAGCAATTCAATAGATAATGGTACCTAAATTTCAATATAATGCAATCATCGTGCACAAATACAGAGAGAAGTTTTTACCAGAGTATAATACGTGTGCAAAAACACATTTTTTTTTACTGATGCGCCCTGCTAAGAAATTCTATAGTTCTGTGTTGTTTCATAGTTTTTTTACGTGTCTATTAAAATTATCAACTGTATTGTTTTCTTACCATTTTGAGTTAAAATATTATAATAGTTTTGCTAAGATAAATATTAAGAAACCACTGTGTAAAACATGTACAACATGTTTCTAGATAAAGATGTGCACAAGTTTCCAATGACACAATTAGTAATAATTCAACTCTTGAACACGATTTTAAAACCGTAATTGATATTCATTATGAAAGGGTCGTTTGATATTTGGTCATTTATCGTATTGGTTTCTTAAATGGGTTGTGTAAACATTAAACTCAAGTTAAATTGTCAAAACGTAATGAATAACTGTAAATTAAATTAAGTAATTAACACGAGTTTTTTTAACAGGCTGGCTTGCTTTGTAGCAAATTTATGAAGTTTTCATTTCACACATGATTTATTTTACTGCTTAAATAATGTTGACTTTGTGTATATTTTATTATGTAGTCTGTCGAGACAGACTTCAATCAAACGTAGTATAATGAATACAGGATATAAACATGAGCTATAGTATATAAACTAGAAAATAAATTCTCAAAGTTTTAATTTCAATTTAATTACAATTAATAATTGCATTGAATATTTAAATTTTCTGGAAAATTTTATTCTTGTCAGAAGGTCCTGTAATTTATAATAATATAAATGTCAATATTATATTATTGATTGAAGAATATTAATATTGTGAATTGATAAAAATGACATTTACGGTCGTATGAGTATAATGCTAACAAAAATTAATTTTAATATATAATAATATTATATTCTAATCATGTTATGTTATCGTTATGATTCTTAATGAATTATTAAAACGTTTTTACAATGATCTTTCTCGTATCTAGTAAAATGACTAATGAGTGCAACAAATATTTCATGTGACATTATCCATTAGTTGCAAAGGTTATGTAGTTTGTAGGTTTCTTAAGTTCTTTAAACATTAGAGAGGTATAAAATGTTTTTACCATCTCTGCAGTATCCATATGCGTGGGAAAAAAACACATGGACATTTCGAAAAAAATACTTCACCAATTAGCTAGCTATAATTTAATATATATTATTATACCTAATATTTAGTAGGTACTGAAATATTTATCGAAAAATGTTGACCGCTTATGTAATAACTATTGAATTTTGAATATTTCGTGTTTTCATTAGTTTATTCACTGCCGGATTTATTGCTTTAATACATTTTCGATTTTTATAACTAAGACATGGGTATTTATTACAAGGTTGCTCATAAAATATGCATTATAATACTCGACGAATGTTCCAAATCTTTAATTGCAAGTTATCTTTTTGTAAGTACCTACCCATCCTACTATTCCTATACTTTTACATATATACCTATTACTTAATTTGTTTTTTAATAATTCTACAAGCAGTAGGTATGGTAAACTATGTATTTTTAATTGGTTAAAGATTTTTTTTTTAAATGAAAGTTAATCATTATAAAGTTTGTATATATTTGACACATTCTCATTTGTTACGTAACTAGTAGATGTATACTTATATATATTATAGAAAAGTGTGTTGACTGTGTTCATGCAAAATTGTATCCATTAATTATCCTTGTTACTCTGTATGCATTTAATAAATTCAAAATGTCTGCTTATAACTTAACAATATTGTTTAAGTTTTTATTCCGAAAGAACTATACAATGTCAATTTTAAAAAAAATAGATATGAATAATGAAATATTAATAAATAATAATTATTCACTATGCATTATGCATTATGAATAATTTTAATATATGTATTTTAGAACGTATTTTAATAAATTATATTGCAAACTACGTACTTTCTATAAATAACATTATTGATATTAGACTTCTTCATTCGTTTACCTACGTACAATTAAGAAAAAGTGTAAAACAAAAATGTTTAATCGTTATAATATGCACTCGGAGATTGAGGTCGACGAGAATGATTTATAATGAAATTCAGTGCCATGCACATCTTCAACACCATTATAAGTTACCCTGAAAAGTGAAAATAGCAAGAGGCAAGAGAGCCATTTTTCAAAACTTAAAATACTTTTGGGCGAGACAAAAAAACATTTATGTTTTATTTTAATAAATTTTACATATTTCATATTATGTAGGTATAATGAGATATTAAATAATTGAATTTGACATTATTATTAGATTTTTACTTTATTCTAAATCACAGACGTATATGCATTAAGAAGGTGCCTATATAATATTACGAATAGGTAAATGAGTAAAAAAAAATCATGTTTAAGTCATTGTATAAATTCTGTATATAGTAGATATAACAGTATATCGGATTCAGTAAAAATTATAATAACATAACATAATATAACTACTTGGCACATTTCGTGAATATTGTGTTCATATATTGTATATTTAACAGCGCTAAGGAAGTCGGTAAGTATTATAGTAGGTAATTCTAAAATAGGTAGTACATGCATATTGGACCGTTTTAATTTTATGATAATATAGCTTTTTCCAGCTTGAACAATACTAATGTTACGTATGGGCGATAAAATAATATCGTGTTAAAAATAGTTATGAACAAACTGTTAGTGCGTTTAGAACAGTTAAAAGAGTTAAATATTCCACGCGTCGTACGCATTAATGGCTATGTCGTGTGCGACTAACAATATTAAAGATTTGAGTGTATAATATGTAAATAATGTATTGGGTACCAACCTCCCTTTTCCGGGGTATTTCTGGACACTATACCTTACTGTATTTATATCAATTGTTCCATTGTCCTCTGGCAACGTTAAACAATAATATTTTTTATGTTCATAACATTACGGACGTATCGATGACGAACAATTAAGTATAACATTTTCCTTGATTCGCGACTTCACCTGTCAATCCTATAAATAACTAATTACATAATATTATTATCCTTTATTTAAAACCGTAACGAAACGTTTCTCAGGATTACATTTCTTTGAAATATTTATTAATTTATTGGCGGAGAGCGTTTTAAAATAGGTAGCGTGTTAAGTTTCGTTAATTTAAACAAACAAATTGTTTTGATTTTTTAGTATATAAAATATTAAGTTAACCTGAAAAAATTTGACACTTCCGTCACTACCGGATGGACAAAAGTTTCATTGTTATTATTTTCAAACTTCAATGGTTTACTTAAACTAATATTCACAGTTTTATCTTTGTTTAAAAACGAAAAAAATGCAGTAAGCTGCTAATATTATCAAATATATAAGTAGGGTGAACTAAATTTTAAAAATAGTGATTTTATTTAGTGGCATTTTACTAACCGGGGTTTAATTTAATAACGATTACTTTTTAAAGTCATTTTATCGAATTCGAAATACTGTGACTTGTGACTTTGTGAGGATGCTTTAATAATATTTTATAAAATAATATATTTATCGCAGACTCATGGCCTGACACGCCACTTGGCAGCCAGTACTACACTATCGTCACTATGTTATTATCATACACAACACAGGCCACTTTAATTTATTGCTGATATTTCACTCAAACTTTGAGCGTATTATTTATATTTCATAACGCGCATACAATGATTTTCAAATGTCGTAGGTAGCTATTTTATTATTATTTTTTCTTTACTATCAGAACGATAATAAATTACAAGTTACAACTGTGATCCATGTAAGGCAAATAAATACGATATTGTATTAAAGTTTTATTAAATGGTTTAAGGAAACAATTTTTTTTTTTTTAATAAAAAATTTGTATATTTTAATCTATGTATACAATAACTGTATATCATCCCAAACTGGTTTAAGTTTTGTTTTATGTATTTTAATGGCTGGGCAAGAAGATTTTTTTTTAGCTCAGTTCGTTAAGTTAATATACATCAATAACAAAAAGTTAAAAGTTAACATAATTTTTGGTTAACTCAAATAAGTTGATTTTTTTTATACAACGCTAGCATACTTTATTTTTATCAACCTAAAACTAAATTATAGACTAAATATACTGTCTTATGTCCAAAAGAAGAATAGTTACTTATGTAATAAGTTGGATCAAAAAAAAAAGTTGAGCAAGTGGGTGTATCTCCGCTGTACAGTAGGTTACAAGTGAGTCACTGTAATGGATGGTATGAAATTTGAATTCAATGATATAATATCATTGTATACAACAAACAATTCTGAGCAATTCTTCAGCCTATGATATTACTAAGTATTATTATATGATATTATTGTGAATTAAGTAATTTATTTACCAATTTACGTGGAACTTTGTTTTAAATTGTCAATCCTTAGCTATAAAAATTGAACATTTTATAAATTTTTAATCATTTTTAAATTTTAAATTTGATAAATGTTGTCAAAATTCAAACTTTAAATGCTGATAAAAAAAAACTGTCCCTATGTATTTTAATATTTTTCAACTGCTACAGTGACAATATAGCAGGAGCCTTGCATTAAATTTTCACGGTTTTTTACCCTACAAATAAAATGTTATTGACAATTATCGAAAAAAAAATTGAAAACTGAAAATGTCCATAAACAATTCAAAATGAGTCAAAATATTTTGAAAGCAATTCACTGGAAATATTTTGAACATGAATACGAAATAGACTGAAATAGTGAAATTTAATAAAACTAATTAACTCAAGTTACTTCTTAAGAGTTAAGTGGATTACAAACGGACAATTATTTCAACCAAAATGTACTTACCAATCTTTTGTCAATTATACCGATGGAACTGATAACGTGATAAGGCTTCTTAGCTTTGAAGCGCTCCGATTTTTTATTAACACATAATCACTGTCACAAACGTATATGATCACTTACTTCGCACACATTTACAAGACCCGTAAATTCATACAAGTTGAAAATTTACTATTTTATACTCTTTAAAAACTGTCCGTTTTTCAATATTACCTAAAAATTTAAAAAAGAGATTTAATAAATTAATAGTTAAGTTAATGAAAATCTAAAAGTAACTAGTTAAGTTAAAAAGTTTAAATTAAATTAACTTTTTAACTCGTTAACCAGGTCGTTCGCGCATATTTTCATCGAATCTATTTATTTATCTACTTTTTTATACCCATTAATAAAACAAAAACGGTACGAACTTGAACTGTACAAAATTAGCTAATTGTGTTCGTTTGAAAATAAAATATACTTTTTAATCTTTTTTTAGGATTTTCATTTATATATCTGAATTATTTTAAAGAATTTTTCTTTAGCTGATATTTTGTGAAGTAACTATATTATGCATTCTGATTACTGATGACATTTTATGATAAACAAAATTAAATTCTGATTCATTGTCGTTCAAAATGTATCATTACATAATATACTTATCAACTGTAATTTAATAGTTTTTTCAACGTTTTAAGTTGGGAATCTGTAAGGAATATTAAATTGGATATGAATAAATTAACATGGCTAATTTTGTATTTTAACTCACTAAGCGTCTTAACAGTTAACAGTTTAACACTCCCATGATTCTTAACTTTGAATAAATGTAAATAAAATACCTTTGGCTACACAAAGTACAAACTATAACTTTATGTTACAATATTATCATATAGGTATACGCAGTAAAAAAATAAACTGTTAATATTTTTGAATTAAAAAAATATGAATTTATAAGTTTTTATCAGACTAAATTATTTATTGTGTACAGTTAACTTTCTTATTTACTCTAATGTACCATTAAATGGTTGTAGCTCAATGAATTTAATTTTTCTTACAAAGATAATGTTTAAGTTATGTTTTTAGTCAATATTTGTTATATAAATATCTCCGTAAACTAATCTAACCTAACCTAACCTTTAAATATTCGATAAGAAGCTTAAAACACAATTATTTGGCAAGCAATCGACTGATGGCTATAAAAGATATAAATTAATGTTGACTAAAAAGTCAAAATATATTAAAATATTTGTCTAACTTGACATCTTAATTTGAAAATCATTTAAGCTCTATATTTTAAGTACATATTACAATAATAACTAGCTAATGATTTAGAATTATTTATTATTATTATTATTATGATATACTCAAACTGATAAGAGTAATGAAGACGTTTTGCCAGGATTTCATTTTTTCTCTTAGCTTCACGGTCAAGTGGAGTATACAAGAAACTAATTTATAGACGAAAAAGTAGTTTAAAAATAACGAACGTTAATGACCAAATTGGGTCAACGTGAATTTTTCGGTTTTCCGTACGATCTTGGTTTGTAAGGTTTGTGAAAATGTATGGAAGACCACTGGAAAGATCTAAAAATTGCATTAAACTATTAAATAAATTTGTTACCCACCTACCTTGTGTATAAATGTCCAGGTGAATATTTATGGGATTTTTTAACTCTTGAAAAATGTATTAAACACAAAAATCTGAAGTCAAAACTCTACTCGCCTTGTCTATTCATTTCACCATTAATAGTGCATCATTGAGCATACACTGAGTAGGTAACAAACAAAGTAACATGAACTTGTCCAGACATATAAGTCTAAAGACCGGATTTTGCATAAAAAGCATGTTGCTATTTTCAACATCATATACATGATGCAGTCAATGAGTGACCATAAATCATTACTTGATTAATTAAATATCAAAATTTTATACTGCATATTTTTACATAACCCGACGATAGTGCATATTTTTGAAT
This sequence comes from Sitobion miscanthi, assembly GCA_008086715.1. Taxonomy (NCBI): domain Eukaryota; kingdom Metazoa; phylum Arthropoda; class Insecta; order Hemiptera; family Aphididae; genus Sitobion; species Sitobion miscanthi. The sequence goes on from CM017797.1 coordinate 2,814,565, forward strand.
ATTTAAAAAAAAACATACAAATATACACATGACAGTACAAAAAGGTGATGATAAAAAAAAAGATCATAAATACGTACATTTATAAATCAAATATTTTACGTTTCAAAGAATTAAATTCGGTTTGCAATGCATAAATAATTTAAAGTTAAATTCAAATTCAACAAATTACCTACATTTTTCTACTGAATATCTGTGCAATATCAAATTTTAATGAAATTAGTAAATAACTAACACTGTAAAATTAGAACAAAATAAAAAATGTAATAAAAAGAGCAATTTTATTATGCATGTTTTGCATTTTTCCTTGCATACTTGTTATATACGCCACTGTTTGCTTTCATATTTTAAAATTTTAAATGCATATAAATCCGGTCTTTACATATAACTCATTAATTCGTTACCATTGCCAATACGGCAATATCTTTAAGACCAATGCTATTTGATTTTTTTCCACTCGGTTTTCGTTTGGCATAAATTAAGTGTGTGGCACGCATATTCTTAGCAAACTGAATCATATTTTAATCAACACGATAATCACAGTTAAACATAATATAAACATCGGACGTGAAGGTATTGTTTTATTCATACAACAATATAGGTACAATGTTGAATGTACGTTTACGTTATTCCGGTAGCCTGCAATAACCTTCCCTGAAATCCGTTTTCACGTGCGTTAGTTATATATTTTATTATTGAATATATTTTTGTAAAAGTATAAAAGTTACTTAAATTATTAAAAACCTCTCTGCGTACTTCGCAGATTATAATCACAAGGTTGAAAATGTTTTGGTATTATACAACACATACTGTAACCTATATTTTAGAAATTATTAAGACCATATCGTTAGGTTACCATGTCTTTCTTATCAATTATTTTCATGACTCTGTAAATAGTAAATAATACACGGATAATGTTGTGATAATAGATTATGAACTATTGTGATATTATTTTGTAAATTTCAACCGCGTGAAATCACAACTCATTATATTATTATACACTCTTAGATTTGATGCTATACTATATTTCATTGGTGTAAAATATATTTTACTGTTGCTCACTCTCGGAGTAGCCGAAAAAAAATGTACACAAAGAAATATTGCGGGGAGGATGATCGCCCATATTACCCCCATTTGATACGTCGAGGACATATATTCATGCGATTCGTACAATTCATACGACTACCGTTAATATTATACCTATTGAATGACATCCATCTCACATAATACTCTCCTCCGCCATCTTATCACCTCGTGTATATATATATTATCAATGGCGTACGCAGTGGAGAGGATGACGTGAAAACGATCGCCTTTTTTTTTTACCTACCAAATAATCGTTGACCACCTAAATACCAGATGGAATTTTAATATTTCGACCATGGACTGCCATAAGGCTGCGTGTAATCGTCAAGTTATATATATCGTATGTACATTAAACAGTATTTGTATTTTTATTGGTTTTCGACTTATCTATAATATACTAACGGTATATAATGTATGTATATGAGCCGTATACCACTCGCTCACTCATTCTCTCCATCCTTGAAAATTCCCGAGAACGCCACTGATAGCGAATAAACTATATAAGATTTGTCACAAAAAAAAAACTGCACACGAGCGAAGTCGGAATATTCCGCGGCTAGTAATATAATATAGAATATATATTCTAGATATTTAGATCTTTAGATTTAGGTCTAGATATTTAAATAGTTTTTTTAGCCTATACGCTAACCTATATAGGTATATATATTATTTAATATAATCGTTTCAAGTCTAAACCATAGAAAATCTTTGTAACCACGTCTGTTATAATATAATTACGGTTGTGATGATGTTATTGCATATATTATAGATGTGGGACTGCGGTGACTTCGCGGGTTATCGCCAAGAAGCAGCGGCGGCGACGGCGGCGGCGGCGTACAAAACATAACTACGACCCACGCAGACGGACACCTGTGGACAAAATGAGTCTGTTCAACACGTCGTACCTGATGGGCAACGACACGACGGGAGGATGGGGTCCCAGGTACTTTTTCACGTTCTACTCGGAGTTCGGCGACGAGCAGGCCGAGTCGGCCGTGGAGGTTACCGTGTTCATGGTGATATTCGCCGCGTCCGTCGTGGCCAACGTGTCCATCGCCTGGGCCGTGCTCAGGTACCGGGAAATGCGCACCGTCACCAATTGCTTCCTACTCAACCTCACCGTGGCCGACCTGCTGTTCGCCATCACCACGCCGGCGCTGGCCTACGTCCGCGTCCGGCCCGACTGGCCGTTCGGAGATTTCGTTTGCCGACTGTTGCCCTACTCGCAGGTGTGTGCCTATATCGTTTTAATATCTACTGCTCTTTAGTCCGAAGCATGCTAGAGTATGCGTCTGTGCTCTGGGACCCATTTGTGGTAATTGATTCTTGCCACTTAGAGCGAGTACAAAGGCGCTTTCTGTCGTCTGCAGCTTACATGCTAAACATTGTCCATCCTCCTCATGACTATACTCCAGTATTGCGCGCACTTGGCCTTACATCTTTAGTAGATAGGCGCGTTAAAGCTAATCTGGCCTTTTTAAAAAAGTTAATCGATGGTTCCTTAAACGCCCCTTCACTGCTCGTCCAAGTAAGCTTTAAAGTTCCTCATCGGGCCACAAGGTCTCGAGTTCCTTTTGCTGTACATCTCCACTGTACCAATTACGGTAAAAACAAACCAATTGACCGCATGATGCGGTTGGCCAACGAGGACCCCTCCTTTCTCAGTTTACCTTAATATTGTGTTATTTTTGTACATTTATTGTATGTAATTTTACTTGTGTCCTAATTATTTTAATTTATATTTACTGTGCCTATAATTCTGCTGTATTTTTTAGGCCATCACCCCTTGTATATGTTAGCTATCTTATTTTACTGAATTATTGTTATGTACTGTACTAAATAAGGAATTTTTTATTCCGTGAATTAATTAAATAAATAAATAAATAAATATCAATCGTAAGTGGTCGGAAGTGGTCGGAAGTGGCCGCATGCATCGTAAGCGAAAAACTATCGTGCACGATATAATATTTATTGTGTAGGGGCACTTCCTATTTATTTTATTTCTTTCAGTCGAAAAACTATAAATAAGTACGTCTTATATGCCCTGATTGGAAAAAAATCTCGAGCGAAACTGTTGAATGCATCCACAGTGTCGTATATTGCAGACAGTCGTCAAATTATTATTATGTTATATAGGTGGGAATAGTTAGATGTTAAGGTAGGTCGTGCCCGGGAAGCAATATGTGCTGAGGCGACACAAAATATTATATATAAGACCGCCGTACGCGCATGCAAGGGGAGTCCCGTTGTCGTCGAATTGGTCGACGAGGACGTAGGTACGACGAGCGTGCGCGTAGAACGCCAGTCGTATTGTACGGACTTTTACTAAGTGAAATATTTGTGTTTGTTTTTCTTTAATTTAATAAAAGTGTTTCCGACCCAAAAAACTATACGTTTTGTTTGAGTAGCCACACAATTCTATGTACTCCTTAGATCTAAACTGTAACCGGTTAATTTATGGTCATTGACGATCTAAGGTTTAAACAGTGAAGGTAGTCCTACGTTAATTGTATTCTTTCAATTTGATCTGTAACCGGTTAATTTATGGTCGTTGAAGATTGAAAGTCTAAACAATAAGGTAGCGATATCGACTCTTGAGAGCCAAACTGTAACCGGTTAATTTATGGTCTTTTGGCAACTCAAGTGTCGATAGAGGTATATCACCGAAAGGTGCATATACGACAGTGGCGCCCAACGGGGTTAGTTATCCACGGCCGGAGACCTTTTTTTTTTAATTTTTGTGCGTGTGCCCTGGTACCTCAACCTTGGCACGTTTTAATTTTTTCGAAGTGTTTTTGTACAAGAAGTACAACAGTTTTACGTGTGCTCTGAGGAAAATTCCCTTGGCACACCAGTTTTTGTACAAGTGAAGTACGATAATTGTGACCGTTTCGAGTAGTAAAACTCGGAGCAAGTTTTGTTTTTTTACTAGTTAAAGTAAAATTTACCTTTTGAGTGTTTTGGGTGCAGAGATACCCAGAACGCAATTTTGTGCGTGTGTATACCGAGTAAGTAATACATACGCGTTCGATTTTTGTCTGACCGACAAGACAACGTTTGTGCCACGTGAGTACAATTTTGCTAACCGTGCGTCCACACATATACGCCAAGATGGAAGACGACCAAATAAAAACAATAAAGAAGCTAAAAAAATCAATTAAAAAGGTGAAATTTAATTTACACAAATTAAAAAATAATGAAAATCCTTTTAATATAAACAAATACCGCAGAGAAAAAAAAAGAGAAGCAGAAGCAGCAAAGAAAAATCAAGTAATTAACGAAAAAATCAGGGATGGGTTTGAAAAAATTGTAACCTTTATCCAAACTCAATTCCCAACAAACTCCTAATGAAGACTAACTGTCCTTAGATAATCCCACTTCTTTTCCTTTCATATAATTATATAAATAAAAATACATAATACATAATATAATCTATACTTAATTTTATATAAATATACAATGTTTAGGTTTAAGTCACTTAATATTACTTATATTTTTTTTTCCTCTTTCACTTTAAGCTTAATTGTAATCACACATATTGTAAAATAAAAAAAAAGGGGGATAAAAGGGAATTTTAGAATTGTATAAATATATATAGCATGTAATAATCTTTTAAAAAATGAGGGCATTTTTTTTTCAAAAACAACGGGGACTGTCGTATATTGCAGACAGTCGTCAAATTATTATTATGTTATATAGGTGGGAATAGTTAGATGTTAAGGTAGGTCGTGCCCGGGAAGCAATATGTGCTGAGGCGACACAAAATATTATATATAAGACCGCCGTACGCGCATGCAAGGGGAGTCCCGTTGTCGTCGAATTGGTCGACGAGGACGTAGGTACGACGAGCGTGCGCGTAGAACGCCAGTCGTATTGTACGGACTTTTACTAAGTGAAATATTTGTGTTTGTTTTTCTTTAATTTAATAAAAGTGTTCCGACCCAAAAAACTATACGTTTTGTTTGAGTAGCCACACAATTCTATGTACTCCTTAGATCTAAACTGTAACCGGTTAATTTATGGTCATTGACGATCTAAGGTTTAAACAGTGAAGGTAGTCCTACGTTAATTGTATTCTTTCAATTTGATCTGTAACCGGTTAATTTATGGTCGTTGAAGATTGAAAGTCTAAACAATAAGGTAGCGATATCGACTCTTGAGAGCCAAACTGTAACCGGTTAATTTATGGTCTTTTGGCAACTCAAGTGTCGATAGAGGTATATCACCGAAAGGTGCATATACGACAACAGAAACGTAATTTACAATTTTTTTTAAATAGGAGTCACTATACGTATCTATCATGCCAGTGATGAAATGTCAATATCGTAATATCGAGAGATGTGTGCGGAATGATTTACATTTAATATGTGTGTTATTTATCTTAGTTTAGGATGGAACAGATATTATATTTTATTGGTTAAAAAGTGTGTGAATGCTTCGTACCTGTAAACAGTAGCGAAATTTAGGTTGTACACAATGGAAAATCGTTACGTTAGTTTTCGAAACGGTGCGCACTGCAACTAACTACCGCATATCATAATGTATTGTAATTTCGTGTGTTTTGTAAAATTGTTAACGCGAGCGTTACTCTGCAGGTCTCTGACGTAGATATAACATCAAATAATAATATAAAAAACACAAATATATAAAACTGAATTTTACATCCTACAATTTCAAAACATTAACTAGATGGGTATAATAACGTCGGCATTGGTTGTGTTTAATATATTTTGTTAGAGACTTAAAGTACATATCACGTGCGAGTATATATTGACTTTCGTTTAGAGGATGACATCAGCCAAGCTATCGCCTCCGGAGTTGCGTTGGCAGAATGCGTCTGTATTGTCATTATATTATATTTTCCTGTCGACCAGAGCTTAACGTTGTGCTATATCGTTTGCACTTTCTCGCGACAATCTCATCCCGAGATCTATCTCTAAATCCTTGTAATGTGTGCATTTATCCATCGCTCGAGTATAAACGACATTATTGACATTGTATCGTCATCGGTTTTGAAAAATGAACAATTTCATTATAAAATAAGTATTTTTCATGATATAATATATGAAGGCGTTATTGAAATACTTAAAATAAAATGTTGTGAGGATTCGCTCACGACCCGCCTAATAATGGTGTTTATTAGGTAGGCAAGTGTGAACGTAAATATTGGGTGCATAATGTTCCGTTTATTATTTTATTTTAAACCAGAACGGGTCGTGATCCAAAGAACAGACTAATAATACAATATATACATATATTATATATAAAAAAGAAATACGATACACGCTGACTTGAATAGGTCACTGATAAGTCTACTAGAATTTAGTTATTTTCAAAACAACTCGATACGTTTATGTGTTGTACATTAAGTACAATGTTACTCGTATATACCTATAGTGGTACACAATATTCAATTCACGTGAATTTTGAATCGTCTAATTTATTATTTTTACATTTTGAAATCGATACTGAACAAAGAAAACTTGCGATAAAACGTAAAAATGGATTTTTATAATTCGGGTCCTATATATGTTCGAACACGTCTCCGTTATGCCCGTCACGTTTCTGAATATACACTTTATTATGTATTACTTATATTATTATATTCTTGCGTATAACGGATATTATATACTATGTACTTTATGCTTTTTTGGAGGCGTGCTGCAGGTGTAATACTTCTCTATTTTTTTTTAAAAAAATAATTTCATCAGTAATAATATAACCGGTCGCCCGGTTTTTATGCTCGTTACGTATGTAGACGCCAGTCACCAATAAAATTATCTGAATTACTACAAATAGTTATCTGGTCTTTAATTTTTCAGTTTAAGTCATTTAGGGTCTCTAATCGAGATTCCATCGAGCGCTTTTTACAATCGCGTGTGCAGTTTGTTGGTTGTTGGTATCATTGTACGTACACGGTAGGTCCGCAATAAGTAAGTACGTTTTAGAATGACGTAACCGACACCTACATTTAAATATGTGACTTTTAAATACTGATAAACATTATATGTTACGCCTATAGGTTAAACAAACTACAGTTTCACTAATAGACTGCTATTTTCAATACATGTAGGTATGTATTTGACATAATACTTGGTCTATTATATCTATTCTTATGAGTCCTTACCTAACGTTTGCATGTGTAATGGACGTGCAGTCGTATATTTAACACACAATAAGTTAATTAGTGAATAATAATAATAATATGAATACATCACCTAAAACAGAACAACTGGTTAACAGTGAAAACTAGCTGACTACCTAATAAAATATAATGAATAAACAAAATCTTAGCCATAGCAATTTAGGTTATCCGAGCCATATTTTACCAAGCATATAGTTAATTTTAAAAATACCAAATTTAGTGGCGGAAAACTACCGCACTTTTAACATTTTTCAGAAAATTTGCTCTTCGGCCATTACGAGTCATTTTTCCTTGTGTTACGCCTTCAGCTTATCCTTCCTCTCTCTCTGGGTTTCCATTTCTTCTTGGTATACCCTTGATATTCTTTTAACCGATCAATAGAGATGGAATTGGGTTCTTTATCTGCAAACGGTATGGTAAAAATCTTTTCATTCCTTTCCAACATCTGAATAATGGACCTTGGCATGGAAATTGCAACGCTTTCTTATTTCACTGACTTATGAACCCAAAATCAGTTTTTATTAGATCTTTTGCTGATAAACATATTTGGCTGACCCTATCTACTGTCTGAGTAGGGAAATTGGTAGTAGAGTAAAACTTCACTTCCCTTCTACGAAAAATTCACCCGGAAATCGTAGGCGGGAGCCATAATTCAGCACAGCCAACGATGCTTGTAGGTCTTCTTTAACACTAGTCTTTAGGCCCAATAAAATGAAGGCAAACGTGCCGAACTTTTCTTGTTGTGAACTATTATGGCCACTTATTTTAACGTAGTGGCGTTCCCCAGACCGACGATCTCGGGAGCGATAGCGGTTATCTTGAAAACGCCACAGACGTTAAATTTAAAGGTTCAAACAGTTGGCTTTTATTTTATAAATATGTCATATTATAACACACGTGTGTTAGGAATATTACAACATTTTTGTGGACTCGATTTGAGAAAACTATAGGTATAGATAGGTGTTAATTTAAACATCAAAGCCAATCGTTTGTTGTTCAAGGTTTAAAACAGATCAAAGCTATATTATTTTTGAAAAAAAAACCTTCGAGTCTTAACCAAATTTACCCTTGTGTTTTAATTATTTTAAACACGACTTGTTTATTATTCTAATTAAATATCAGATACGATGAATAAATAAATACTAACTAGTATCATTCTGGATATTATTTTTTCCATCAAAATCGATGTGAAATAAAATGCAGTAAGAAACCGCGTTACCTACGTACATGATTTTTACGATCGGTTTTAATAAAATAAAAAATAAATTTCTAAGAAAACGTTACACAATAAAATTTAATTTAATTAAACTTAACGCTAACCATTATGTGATTTTATTGAAAAGAACTTTCATAATAAACATCACAGTGTTCTTTTTTTTATTTGAAATGCCGTCGTTGTATGCAATGTCCCTTTTAATTTATTTCTCATATTCTACTGTATATATTTAAATATTAAAAGTTTTTCATGCAAGTTACACACCGATGGAAGAAACCCATTCAAAGCAATATCAAATAAATGATATTTGTTCAACAATAAGGTATAATGGCATTGATCATTAATTGTTTTCATATTTCACCCATGCCCTTTGTACGGCTAAGTAATTGAAAAATAAAGTCATGGCAATATTGTTGTTACATGGTTTTTGAGTTAATGTAATCCGCAATGTTATTAATATTTCATATACAACCATACAATAGTTTCGTTCCGTTATAAACGACCAAAATAATATGAGGACAAATTGTTTCAGTGTTAAAATGAAAATTATATGTACCTACTTTTCACCGCAGCCGGCTTGCAGTTTAAGGCCCGGCAGTCTGCTCAAAGCAGTGTATGGTCAATGGTACACAAAGTTTGTAGTAAATATGATAAAATAATAATTACAGATAGTGTGAAACGACTATCTATTTCTTGATGTGAACTATACTCATTAGTTATTATCGTCTATAATTTACCTTAACGCACAACGTTAATAAATAAATGAAAACTTATTATAGTTAATAAAATCACAAAAAACCAGTGTTATGTCTTTAAAGAATTATTGTATTGAGTTTTTGACGTCTCTCGGTCATTTTAATCGAAAAAAAATATACCGTCTGATTAATTCTACGAATAGATTTGGCAAAACTCGATTTAATAATAATAGTTTTGCATTTTTTTGATCAATGATTCCCAGACTTTGTGATACCATAAAATATTCATAACGCATCATCGCAACAAAAATTAATTTAAAAACGATTAGAATTAATCTTCTTTAAATTGTTTGAAGTAAAAATTACATTGCACTGCACTGATTATTATAGTTTCAATAAACATATTTAACAGTTTCAAACACCTACCCACACAAAAACTTAATATTATATTATGTACAGCACCGTACGACATTAAATTGTTATTAATATACTTATCTACCTAGTTATGAATTACGACCGGACTAAGTGTTCCGTCGTCGTTATATAGTCGCGGATTTAAATGCGAATTGTAATTTTTCTGAATGTCCTAATAGACATTGCTTTTCAACTACAAAATTCGTTTCATACATCGAAGAAATTAAAAATTAAACTTTTATTTTTTGGTATTTTTAGATCACTCTTTTATGTTCAGTACATATTTTATTTTGTTTATTTTATAACAATAAAAATAATTTGGTCGCAATTTACCATAAACTATCCTACTTAAAAGAAAATATAGGTATTATTTATTTCGCTTCGTCATATTATTTTGATTGTGGCAGTGGCAATTCGTTTTGTTTTTTAGTTTTCCGTGCCTGTAAATATAAATAAATAAAATCAGTGAAATTAAAAATAATAAATAGGCACATTATTTGACTGTCCAACAACATTCTATGCCTACACCGGTTATATCATAAGACCATACATAACTTGTAACAGTAAAAATATCTAAAACTCGGCCGTCCTTGAACTATCTCAAGTAAATAATTTGACTTTGGTCAATGTATACCTACTGCTTTAAACACTTCAGACTTTACAAAAACATAATATAATAAATGTACATACGCGAAAAACTAGTAAAGCTGTACATACTGATAAATAATAATCTAATGAGACTCGATGGACTTCCAATTTGGAATCAATTTACGCGTATAAATATTTTTAAATCGAATCCGGGGACAAAACGCTTATTGTTGCGGTGCAAAAGTATTAACGTACGCGCTGAACGTTAAATGTATAAGTTTTATAGCACGTAAACCATACCACAAAGGCCAAGGTTATGTGCATTTTAAAACAGAACTGGACGTCACACTCACAGGGGTATTTTTCTGGAACACGACAATTGCATTACACTAAATGTCACCCGTCAAAAGTTTTTCGAACTGTATAATTCTACGCTGTCGTCTGGTCGGTTTGTTGCCAATTTCTCAGACAATGTTCAATGGTTCGGTTTTAATTTGTCAGTTTTTTTATTTTGAGTTGCAAAAAAAAATAATAATACTGTTACAGGTATGCAGTATTATTTCAGATATTATGTGAAAGGACATCCAATTCGTTTCAATTAATTTAATCAAAAACGGAAATTAATAACTGCAGTTAATTATTGCACCATCGTAGCGGTTGTGGAAAATAGTGTTTGCAATTTGTACCAAAGTGAGAATTTTTGTGGGTCGATTATCAAACATTCGATTATTTTGTCAGTATACCCTCGTTGACGTCAAGACTCTCGATGAACTCGAATGAAAATAATGTTTTTTTTTTCAGAATTCCTAACTACCCCTAACTACCCACCGCCTTAATCTGGTAGGTAATCATTACAAGGTTTGACGTCTGATCCGTCGTAATAGCGCGTTTACATTTTTGACAAAAATAATGCATTAATTATACCATTATTATTAATTATTGTAATATTATACGATTATGTTTTTCATAATAATATAATATTATACCCTAACACATTGTAGGTCACACTTACCTATTGTATGTCTGCAGATGTATTTCGATATAATGTCGTTTTAGAATTTAAACATTATTTAATGAAAACTTGTTATCGATGCACTTGTGTATAAAACTAATAAAATATTATATTATGGTATGTATAGTGGGCGGGAAAAAAAATGTTGCGTGTGGCATATATGACGTATATCATTTTGGAGTTTTCGTAAGTGTGACAGTAAATGCGTGCAACTGGCATATTGACGTACGTTATATATTTTATTCGTTTAGACAATAATAATATTATTTGAAATTGAATTCGGCGAACTTGTAATAATTTAAAAGGTCTTACGAATAATTTTAAGTATCGTCTACAGTGCTAGACGAACGCGAGTTAACGAATATAATATTATGTCGGACTCCAGCGAGGCAGGTATAGATTGAAATTTACAATGACCAGAATTCAGTGACTACTTAGATTGGACAATTTTAAAACGCATATTATTACACGTAAATAAATATTTTGTTTTCATAAACCACGATCATTTAATTATGCTATGAATATTTTAAATGCATTATTTATAATTTATGTAACACCTATATTATATTACACCTATAATATAATACCGATTTCCATACATATGAGTACGAAAACTGTATTCATGTTGTAAACATACAATGATGCATTTTGTGTATATTACTCGTACAATTTTCTTTATTGACCTGAATCTTGTACTTATATATAGTTAAATACGATTTACGAAGGAAACAAGAGATTTTTGTTTTTATTTGATTAGTTTTCATACCCCAAAAATGTATTAACGAAGTACAAAGGGAACGGGTTAGATAATTAACGGCAAGATCGAACTGTTTTTTTAGTGGTGCATGCATCAACCCTCGTACTTCCGGTAGGTAGTTAATTTGAGATTAAACTTTTTTCTACCGTTGAACAAATATTACATTATAATAAAGATTAATTTATTAAATTTCATTCAAAAAATCTCTATTAATAATACTGTTATGTTAAAAAAATTACACGTAGTTGATAGTCTCTACCGATTAGCTGCAGGTACCTAATAAAAAATATAAATGAGAAATGGAACTAAACAATCTCAGCTCTATTGAACTTTTGGGGGGAATTTAAGTCACGTGTAAGTGACCAGTCCCGGGGGCGCACCAAAACCTCCACCTCTGCAGTTGGCACATGAACATCGTTTTATTTATATTATACATAATAGGTCAACGAATTGTATTTAAATGGACCACAGGACAAAATAATAGGCATTATGGCAAATGGGTATATAAGAATGGCGTTATATTTAAAAAACATAAAAACTGTATGGTTTCAAATGTCAAACATGTTCAACATGTACAAACATTATTCCCAAACACACATGCAATACTACTCAAGGTCAGTATATAAACTAAGTAGAATCTGTGTGCATTGCAGTATCACGTCGTGAACGGTCTGACGGTCATGTCCGACGATTTTTCAGTTATTTTCTTTTAATCAGCCTCAGTAATATATTTTGTACTTACGCATAGTAAAATGAACATAGTATAACGTACGAATAGGTATCTGATATAAAATGTATACGGGAAATGGAACCAAACAATTTTAGTTTTATTGAACTTCTGGGGGGAATTTAAGTCACATGTAAGTGGCCAGTCCGGGGAGCGCGCCAAAACCTCTACCTCTGCAGCTGGAACACGAACATCGTTTTATTCGTATTATGCAATATAGTGGGTCAAGGGGTTAACGAAATTGTATTTAAATGGACCACAGGGCAAAATAATAGGTATTAGGCACAAATGGGTGTACAAGTATGGCGTTATATTTAAGAAACATAAAAACTGTATGGTTTCAAATGTTAAACATGTTCAACATGTACAAACATTATTCCCAAACACACATGCAATACTACTCAAGGTCAGTATATACACTAAGTAGAATCTGTGTGCATTGCAGTATCACGTCGTGCACGGTCTGACGGTCGTGTCCGACGATTTTTCAGTTATTTTCTTTTAATCAGCCTCAATAATATTTGTGTTTACACTAAAATGCACATAACATAATAATATAACATAGCGTACGAATGTTAACAGACACGTGTTATTGTGTTATACGATGACAAAACGGGTGTCGTCATCGGTGCTGGAAATAATTTGTTCTTTACATTTTATTTCTCGTCGGTTCGACTTTTTTGTATATATATATATATTATGGGTATTTTTTTTTTACGTCATCGCACTAATATAAACATCGCATGTCCGTTCTAAAACATAACAAATGATTAATAGTGGTTTGCCATTACTCATTATAACACATGTATATAACATATACTATAATATTATAATATATTATGTTCTTTTTTTTTTTATTATTATACTTTGACAATTCTATCGTTTTCGTGTTGAGTTGTAAACCGCTATTGGCCCGAAAATAGTACCAACTTATCATCGTGAAAATATTCGCATACGCGTACCTCTACACCCCTAACACTGCCTACCTACGCTCTTTGAGAGTGGCCGCTCTGTGCGGTTCTCCGAGTTACGTCTGATAACAGGACGAGCGGTTTTTATTTTGGAAAAACCTGAGGCGTGCGATAGTAGGACTTTTCCGCATTGCTGCGCGGTAAGATCGACGCAGATAGTTCTAAATAATGACGCCATCGTCTATATTCAATTATATTCGTCCGACTATCTTGTATGGTGTTATCGGTTCGTGAAAAATCTCATCTCGCTCGCGACATTGGTAATCCGGGACACGGCTGTACCCACACATAATCATAGAGACGTCTCGATTAAACGCTGCGGAGGCTATGGTGTCGACACGGTCCTCATATCACCACGATCGTCTATCGTTATGATCGTTAACTCCGCTGTGATAAACGCCCGGCATGGCCGACCCGTTTAGAGGGTGGAAAAATATTACATCGTATAGACTTGTGTACGACCGATGCAGTATAGAAGCTTGTCGTCACGCACTATTAGCCTATAATAATATAGTCTGTGTGCGCGTGTGACGTATAATGTTGCTATTGGTATTGTTTGGTATACTTATAATGCGCCCATCGTTTTTTATACATACGTATAGGGTTAATGCGGCCGAATTAAAATCTATTATAAAGTCTCTCTAGACTAATTGACACGGCGGGCGTGCAGTAATTGACCTCCAGTAATTATTTCCTACATCGTATTATACATGGGTCCTAAACATATAACGCTATAACATGAAATATTATGTCCAATATATAGGGGAAAAACGGCGGCTGTCGCGGTTGCTCGTCGCATACGATATTATTGTGTCGTAATTTCTGTACGAAAAAAAGAAAAGAAACAATTAAAAGAAAATGTTTTACTAAAAGAATATAAATTAACGACATCACGACGCATGTCTAATAATAAAATATTATATTCACCATACCATGATGACCATCGGCACCGCATAATATCGCGATGTATATGAAACGTCAACCGAGCAAAAGAGCGAAACGTAATTTTTGTTTTATTTTATTTTTTATTTTTGAAAACTTCGAATCAAATCGCGAAAAATCAATCGACAGACAATATTATACCAAACGAGTTTCATATGATGATGCGCGGTAAAAAAAAATCCATCGAAATGTATTATCAAACCCGGGAGGTATGGTTGATTTTAGTATAATACTAGTCATTTATAGAGATCTCAAAGTTACCTTTTTTTATATTAAATGCATATAATATATTATGTATATGCATTTCGTTGTGAAGCATTTCGTATTTCGCTTACTTGTACAGTTTGAGCAAGTTCCCGAGTATACGTGGAGCTATTTTCTACTTGTATACCTATTACCTAAATAAATATTCAAATTTTTCCATTTGCATTTGCTTATAAATTGTAAAATGATTTGTTTTGTACGCCGACTAGTTTCGAAAAACGGTTAACCCTCCGTACAATATGAATATTAGTTCTTTCTTTATTCTCTAACGTTCGATCGAACTCGTTGTTCGTAGTGACCAATGTGAAACTATAAAATCGCATCAATGGATCCGATCGAATGCAAACGAACGAATAAATAAAGTCACGTTAAACTCGCTCAGCACATCTGACCTGCAGTAATATCAGTGATTGTACGGATATTTTCGTCTAGATAAGTCTTGGTCGTTATGAATCGTGTAAACCTATTATAGATCTAATCGTACACAAACCGCACGCGGTTTACCTACTCAAAAAAAACCATAACGTCGCGATGACATCGCCCCACCTGCAACAGCTATACTATAATTGACTGTAGCACAGCCTAACGTCCGCCTAAAATTACGTGTACACAACAGTATTATAAGACGTATAAAATGTGTATTTTATCTACAATCCGAGTTGGATTAGCGCGGTCGGCCATGGCCGAAAAGTTGTTTTCGTGTCGTGATTTCGGTTTCAAGAGCGCGCGTGGGACGTCATATAATAATATTGTGTTCTATACATATCGATGTGTAACATTATAAATTGGATGAACGGATTGAGTTCATATAATAACTCGCGCACGCGCACACCGCAGAATCCTTTTATTTTAATTCTATGATCGTTTTCGATAAATCATATTAAAAACAATCGCGAAACTTGAACCTAATGAGGAATAGTTTCTGAGCGATGATATCGTATTCTCGGACTGATCGCGGCGCGCTGCAGCTGTGTTATGCCCGCACTGCAGTCTATACACTGTTATCCTGTTGTGTTTTTGCTATTGTTATTGTTGTTGTTATTATGCGTGATAAAGGATATAGATTAATTTGAATTTTGAAACTTTTAGCTGTATACTTATATAATAATATTATCCTTATTCGCTCGTTTATTTCCACCGCGTATAGTACATCATATATGTATAGCTAGTAATATACAATATACACAATATGTATGATAGCTAGTATCAATAACCTAACCTAACAATACCTACACGGCGTATATACACGAGAAACGGTTACCTATTTATTATGTATATGATGAAGTTATTTTTTACTTTTATTATGTGTTATTATCTGCGAGTTGGAAAAAAATAACGAAACGATAAAACGAGTTTTTTGAGAAAGAAAATAATAAATAATTATCAATAATGTTTATGAGAGTTTATTATACCTAAATACAAAATATCTTTTCTGCACAGTATATACCACCTGGCACCTACAACACGCGATTGCGAAATAATATTACATTTAGTTACCATACTATACAAGCACACGTATTTGTACAATAATTGCAAACACTAAGGTTCGTTTGTGTTGAAAAGTTTCTGCAAACATGAAATGTATTGAATGAAATAATACTGATACAACTATTATAATATAGTTCAAGTAAAACATTAGACGCGTGCATGTGTATTTATTCTATTGTGATACACCAGAAAACAGCTTCGTCATTACGAATTTAATTCGACAATTGAAACTTTTTTACGATTTAAAATACTATACAGGAACATTAGGAACATAATAATATTATATTCTAAGCTTAATAAAAACAATGACGCAGGCGATCGACTGACTATTGAGTGGTGTAAAGTATAAACGTTTAATATGGGTAGTACATACCTATTAATATTATATACAGTATCAAATTTTAATAACACTATTTGCGTAGTAAATTTAAATCAATCGAATCGATCAACATATAATATTATATATTATCATAAATTAATGTATACTACTCATTTCGAGTGTATACAATATAAATAAATATATTACTATTACGTTATGTTATACTGTTCGAGGTCGAACAATTTAAAATACATTTCAAAGTATTTTGTATAGTTACATTTAATACGTATACGGTATACGTCACTGTAAATCTATATTAAAATGACATAAATTCAATATAATATATTAGATACTTTACATTTTTACTTTTAAGTTGAAACTGTTATAACTTTTTAACTAGTCGTATTTTTTGTCAATCATTTCCAACTTTCCGAGTAAAATAATTTTTACCTTCGTACTTCCAGGCAACGATATAAATATACATTTTAAACCCCAACTTGTATACAACTTAATAAGATTTAAACATTTCCATTTCTAAAAACTAACACCATGATAAAAATAATATTTGTAGCACATCACTGCATTGATGAATGTCGATAGACTAAATATTGTTTGATAATAAGTAAAATTGCTATAGATAAAATCGTTATTTTTTATTTAAATAACTATCCAATGTTGTCAAAATAGAACATCAAATGTCTATATAAAAAGGTTGAGTATATGTATTTTAGATAATATAAAATGTCTATATAAGTATAAATTATAACAATTTGCGTATTTAATATTCAATCTTAACTCAGAACTCTTATGTATTAAAATTAAACATTCTATGAATTTTCAACGACAAAATAATATTTTTCAAATTATCGTGTTCTTGACGAATGTCAAAATTTGAACTTCAAGTGCTTATAAAAAAAATTGTGACTAAACGTTAGTATTAATAAACAAAATAAATAATGTTTTCTAAATGAATAATATTATCTTATAAATATAATATTGGTTAACTCAAAGATAAAATAAATATTTTTATTATGAGTTTTTAAAATGTTTGTACTTTAATTAAATTTACTAATTTATTATAATAATGAAAAGCGAAAAATAAAATAAAATAATTTTCAATGTAAGTATACACTTTGATATTATCATTTTTTTGATGTTCATATATTTTGTATGGGTATTTGAAGTACCCTTCATAAATATATATTACTTTTTATACAACTCGATTCTCTAACAAAAAGACAGTAATACAGTATGAATTATTATTGTAATCATACAATTTTTTCTTTATTTCAAGTATACTGTTAGCACCTAATCAATAAAATATCAACAATATGATATGATTTATACCTACTTGAAGTATTTTTTACATAAATACCATATTATTGTAATATAGATAATGCACATAAACGAAACGTTGTAACATTTTTCAAATACAATTACCTCTCTAATTACCCAACCGTCTAAAGGAATATTCGCCGAAATATAATTATGCGACAAATTATAGTCACTTCTCTATCGCAGCTGACTTATAAGTGCATGGCCGTGTCGCATCATGCATTTTATATTGTCATATTTTATATTATTGGGCACTAGTGCGAATGATTATCCTAACTCACTATTGTCTGTGAATTACTGAACGAAGCCAATCAAATATTTTGGCGAACATATCATCATTGTGTGTTCGCTAAACTTGTTTTATGTTATACAATATACATTATAGACAGCATATTATATCACATATTTTGGCGTGGCAAAAATCGAATACTGTGGATATCTTGTAAAGATCCTTCGAGATCCCTGCCGATTGTCCAACACAAATGACCCTGCATAAAGTCATCATCGACGTGCATCGCGAACTAAGATTTAGCTGGGTCCGTGACGTGCACTGTCCGAGGAAGGGTATGTCGTGTATAGTCGTTCGCATCGACCGTTTTTGTATTTTTAAACGACGCCATAGTGCAATAATGACAACAATATCGAAGTTTGCCTATTCACGTGATATTATATGACACTAGAAAACATCTGCTCTGGTGTGTACCTATACTGCATTGTATTATAAAAATATAATTAACAGTAGTTAATAGCATAATTCATCGCTTCATTATAATATATCAAATATCATGGCATACCTATACAACTTACAAGTTACAATAGTATTATACTATAATTGTCGGGCCATGCAAAGTATTCAGATCTATTACAAAAATAGTATACGTCATTATTACATAATTAATATCTTTGTAAAAAAGTAAGTACTAGTACTTGCTTAATACAATATTATCCACTTGACACGAATAAACAAACATAGTGCACATACATACTTAAAAAACAAAAGCCAGGGAAGAATGAATTAACCCACAAACGTATGTGCACACTCAAAAACAACGGTTTTTATACATTTTTCGCTGTTGGTTTTTTTAGATTCGTATACCACAATTATTATACGCCGAGCCGATTTTGTTGCCGATTTTGTTCATCAAACGATAATTTTATTTTGAAATCAGCTACGCTTTTTGTTGGATAAGTCTTAATGCCATGTATACAAATATTAATATATGAATTTACTATTAACTACGACAAGTGTGTCCGCCGTGTCGATGCTTAAAAATAGTTAAAATTCGTAACATTAGGATAAAATTAACGGGGAGGAGGAAGCACACGGTAGGGGTGCCCAATGTGGCCCGTTATTTTGTATTTTTGTTACCAATAAATTATAATATAAGTCCTCCTCTCATTTTTATCCATTTCTTTACAATCGTTGTATCGTCTTGTTTGCTTATGCGTACTTACATAGGTATACCCGAAGTGGATTAGGCGCCTATACAATAATAATTGTCATCATAATATTATCATTCATATTTTGTATCGCCTATTGCTCTGCGTTTAACAATTATTAATTACCGAAAACAACACGATGATTTGTTTTTCAACTGTGTACTTATTTATCGTTATTGAGGAAATTAATTTCGTGAGTGCTGTGCACACCCATATAACGTAATATATTACTGATATACATAATAATAGTATAATAAAAACGCTACCTATCTTCTTCTTTTTTTTTCTATCGAAAATTCGTTCGGAGTACCCGACGCTTTTGTAAACATCATACAGTACTGCAGGTATTCAATGCTTTTTGATTCCGAGATACTGAGTCAGCTTCTTATACGCGTTCAATATCAACTATATTTTACAATCATTTACATACGAACAGTTCTCAATTTTAGCACAATATAATATCGTATTTTGTCGTGGTCGGAAGCTCCAGTGACAGTATAGGTATCTGAAATACTACGGCGGAGGTTGATCCGAAGGAAAAATATCGAATCCATCTTCTGTCCCGCGGCAATCATTCGTTTTCAAGTATAAAATATAAACATAATTCCCTATCTCGTCGTCGCCCAATCTGCACCACAAGAGATTGTCACCCGGTATACAGGTCCTCAAGGGCAAACGTATAATAGGACGAGTAGAACAAACGATAAGTAATCTGCAGTAGGATGCCTATATAATGTTCAATATTAGGCTAATTAATGTCACGTGATAATAACTTGACTTTGGTCATATACCTACCTATACATAAACAATTCGCTTGACCATTTGACAACTCCTTTCACTCGACACAATGCACATTTCACGCCCGTGTTTATTTTGGTAAATAATACAACAGTGAGTTGTGACATCTGTACACGGCTTACCTAATGACATTAAAATATCCAACGAATAATCGATATTCCTCTTCGTAATTTATTTTACGCAGTACTATACGATTAAAAAAATAAGCGGAATAATAATTATCATTCCATTGGCCGCGATGTCCACGACCCGATAAGTTTCTGAGAGTCGAGATGAATGTATTGATCTAACAATGATGTGCGTTTTTTAACATATGTTTTTGGGCTGGATACAACTTTTTTTTTCCGACCAATGTTTTTGCGTATTGTTTATCGCCATAGAAACGCTAATCAATAAAAAAAAATATAAAATAATATATTATATTAAAAATCAATCTATAAGTTCTTAATACATAAAATTCCTCTCAAAATGTAGCATACTACTAGATATTTTTTCAATGCACCATACCAAAAACAAATATATATATATATATGATTCCTCTAAATTATGGGCGGAGCGATAAATGTATATTAATTTTAAAATGTTGTGTGTTTTTTTTAAAAATTTTTTATGCGCCCGTCATGACCTTTTGCATGACACATTTTCCATTCATGATAACATTTTCTAAATATTTTGAATTATTTTTAGTTATTATTTATAGACATAATTAAAATTAATTTTATACTATATCTATGCTCAAAGAAATATATTCTATGTTTCTAAATATAGTTGTAATTTATTTATAAGATTAATAAAAGAGAAGAATAACATATGAAAATATTTATTAGAGGATCGTCATTTAAATAAATTGCAAATCCCAGTTGGAGACGTCATAATAAATTCCTTATAAGTACTTTAAAATTTAAGTTAAAGCGCTTGAAAATCATTTTTCTATAATCACCCTCCTAGTTAAAACTAACATTTATGAAATTTTTTTATTCCAAAATTGTTACTTAACGATGCCGTAAACTGTCTAGCTTAGTTTTGAAATTCGCTCGGAAATCCTTCTACCGTAAAATTCAAAAACAAGTAAAAAATGTATGAAAATGGCAAATTAACAACTATATAACAACAGGTGTTAAGTAAGTACCCATGTGCGAAAAAAAATTAACATTTTCGACATTTTATTTTTTCAATATCTAGAATCTAGATCGCTATTTATATGAATTTTCTAGCCAAGTTTAAAAGATCGCGAAATTCTCTTTCTCTTTTAAAATCTACGTAACCTAAACGGTGCTTGAAAAATGTTTTTCAATCCCTTTCGCAGTATTAAAACTAACATTTTCGAAAATGTAATATTCCGGTGCCGTAAACTATCTATAACTTAGTTTTGAAATTGGCTCGGAAATATTTCCACCGCAAAATTCAAAAACATAATACAAAATATAGATTCGTCCATCAAGAGGTGTATATCGGCCGTATCTGCTAACAAAACTATAATTTTACTGGGTCAATGAGATTAAATGTACCTATAGTTTATCTAAGGCGACTGCTGCCGCCGATTTTTGACCATTCGTAGCGACATAAACATTAGTTGCTATCAGTGGCGGATCTGAGGTTGAATTCTGGAGAGAACTTCTAAAAAAGTACTACCTACCTTATTGAAAAAGTGCACGACATTTTTTTAATCATCTCATACGTAGTGTACTATCGTCTATTCGTCTATTTAATATCACACATCACCTACTCTGTCGGACTTAATATTTTTTGTAAAATCGAGGGACGGTCGTCTGGAGGACCGAAGCAACTGGCTCCCCTCAGACCCGAAACTGGTCGCTGTACCGATTACCCGGTATCACAAACCACTGTAAAATACGACAACTCTAGGAGCTGACATCGGATTAATGTTGACTAAAATCATTAGTTGAACCGTAGACAAATATTTAAACATCATTATGTCATATGATATCGTGTGATCGTTTCGATATAATATTTTTATCGTATAATTTTCGCAGTTCGTATGCGGTTTTGTGCTACTATGGACGCTGACACTGATCAGCATGGACCGGCACCGGTGCATCGTCGTGCCGCCATACCGGTCGCAGCTGACGCCCCGCCGCGCTACCGTGCTCACCGTGCTCACGTGGCTGATCGCGCTGGCCGTGTTCATGCCCGTGCCGTTCTGGTTCCACGAGCAGGCCGTGCTGGGCAACACCGCGGTCAACGTGTGCACACTGGTGTTCCCCAAGAACGACACGTTCAAAATGTCCATCGTGTTCACCGTGTCCGTGGTGTCGCTGTCCTGCATCCTGCCGCTGTCGCTGTTCGTCTACCACTACCAGAGAATATTCCACAAGTTGAACAAGACCCGACGGCGGATCGAGCACTCCGTCTCGCACCGGGCCACCGCCGTCCACACCGCGTCGCGGAACAGCCTGTCGCCGCCCGCCAACGGTTCCATACCGCAGGTACGTGCACCGCGCTCAGTTGTCGCCATAATGGGTTTATACACAATATATACGTACCGATCGTCGTGCGGTATATGGTAACAAAAATACGGTAAACGGTTAGGCTAGGTATATCAATTCGCCGTTTGTGCATCACCACGGTTCTCGTTTGCGTATTCGGTTTGCGAACCACAAGTATCAGACATTGTCACAACACACATTTTCGTTTTTTTCTAAGACTATAATATTACGTCGTACGTGCTATATTCACATTATATTGTTGTACAAGTGTACCTATACTTTTTCATAAACTTTAAAAGATATTAATACAAATTTATACGTATTCAAATTTTTTTCCCTATTTTATTTATTGAAATTATTGAAATTTTAATTTTTAGATTCTGAGCGGAGCAATATTTTGATTGTATTTTTATCGTTTAAAAAAAATTAAACATTCTACACATTTAACATTGGACAGTATAATATTATATTTATATTCAGGTAAATTCGAATATGTGTATTATTGATTTCAAACGCGTAGGTGCCTACACTACATTTGTCATATATATAATATTATTATAACATAACGAACTCGTGGATTCGGATTTGAGTGGAAAATACCTGATATAGTTAGAATAGACACGATAGAGTGCGTTTCAAAATGACGTACTTTTAGATACTTTTCAATATATATTTTTAGCAATCGCTCAGCAACTATTAGCACCCATTCATCACTTCGTGGAAAGAAAACTGAAAATGTATATAACAATATAGGCGATATTATTACGTCTCTGCCGTATAGTTGCAATTCGATAAATCTCGTCTCACTATAGTTCCACTTTTAAGTTCCTAGACAATATTACGTATTATAATACGTCTATACGAGCATAATATAATGTATAAATAATATATTAAATGTGCAGAATTTAACACTGGAATAACAGACGCACGCGTGCTGTGTTAGAACGGAATTCTACAGCATCAACAGATGAATAGTATATTTATATACAATATACATATATAATAAGTGCTCTTCTGACGAGACAATTTATACGAATTTTATTGCAGTAAACCTTTTGTTTGTTATTAATTGCGTCTGGTCTTGTACGGTGCGGAAAATTATACGAAAAACAGATGTAATGTAGTCATAAGAATCTTTATTGCAATCCGGGCAATATCCAAGGACATTCGGTCAATAATTGTCAACCACTCGACCCTAAAAATTGTCTTTAAAATATTATGCACTATTTCGTGCGAATGGCAATCTAAATGATAAGCGTGATACAACAATTAAATATTTCATTATTGATGTATCATTTTAAATTTTGAACGGAGCAATGAATGTATTGATTTCACAATTTATTTTATGCATAGGTATTCATTTTTTTTTTCAATTACCTATTATCGTTAAATAATTTTTCGCTAGGTCAAAAACTTGAAAATTTAATACGAGATTCCTCATGAGTTGTTATGAGTGTATTATTAGAAAAAAAAGTTGAGCGTTAATCCACAATACATTTTTATGGGCGTCTGAGAGCAGAATTTCAACGACATTGGATATATTCACTCGTAAATTAATAATTTCTCATCAAACGATATTATAATTGTTGAAATTCGAAAAAAATAAGACCGTAGATACTTAAAATGTTCACCTAGTGTATTTATTACCATTTTCCATATAATAGGTACATGATAACATCTCAAAGATTAGACGACTCTTTTTAGCTATTTCTAGACATTTTTTTCTATAAATATCGATAAAATAATTTTAGATGGGTAGTGGGTCAAATAGTTTGAAAATTTATTATACAATGTCCCTCATAAATTTGTATAATAGGAATAACTAAAAATATAAAATATAAGCATACAAATATGCTTACTTGACATAAAGTTCAAATGTTGACAAAATTCATCATAATCACCAAAAATGGAAATTATTTTGTAGTTAAAAATCTATGAAATGTTTACTTTTATAGTTAAATATTGGAAATTTAAAACAAGGTTCTACATAATTAGTTAATATTGTAACCAAAAAATCTAAAAATATATATCAGCACAGTTTCTTTTTGTAGACATTTACAGTTAATATTTGGACGAAATTATATAATATATTTAAACGAAAAATAACGATGTTAGTTATCTAGTTGTAATTCAAAAACATTATTCTTGGGGACTTAAACTTTTACATATATTATAAATTGTATTATATAGAATGACCTTTTCAAAATAATAAGATTCATTTTAAGCTATTACCTATTCATAACACGAGTCCATGAAACTATTCACACTGCTCTACCCGTCTACGTTAAAGTGGTATTGACTCAAAAGTTAATACCTAACAATAATAATATAACATGATAGAAATAATATACACTATTATAATAATTAATATAATAAATGCAACGTTTTCGGAAAAAAATAAAATAAACATGCTGTAATATACTTAGTAAAATAAGTTACTTTAATAAGTGTTCCTTTGCAATATTCTACCTTTTGAAGATATATTTATTAAAACCATTCAAAAATTCAAAAACGATCATTCTAAAAAGTAAAATCTGCTTGCGGTTTTCGATATAATAACATAATATAGGGAAACATAATAAAGTGCATAAATATATAAAATATAAGTGCCACGAGAAAGATTTGAGCTGCGTTTGTCAATAACTTTACTGTAAAACCAATTCCATTATAACCTCAGAAATTATAATGTGTATAATAATTATAGATAAAATGTCTTTTAAAATAAATTATTTGAAAAATGTTACTATACCGTGGCGTGATACTATATACGAGTCTTGCAATTTGAAAATGTTCAATTTAACACATTTTAAAACTATTGAATCCCACGGTGCTCGGCGACAAAGTTGCGATGAATTAAACATTACTCTACACCTGCACCCGGCCGCGAGCACTATTCTTTAATTCTTTCGCTGCACAATCCAGTATTATAATACACCTTTGCGGATTATATATATACGACCTTCCCTACATTATTTGTGAGGAATCCAACACTAATTTTTCTGTAAAATGTTTTAATTTAAGTTTATTTACATAAAACATTATTTTGTCATTATTAAAAAAAATTTTATACAATCAAAACTAAATAGGAGACGTGCAAAAAATATTATGGTTGACTATAAGAGCGTTTAAAATTAAAAATTATAAGTTTAAAAACATGTCAAGTGTGAAGGCTATATATAATTGATTTTACCAGTACCTATATTAGGAAATGAGAATAACGAAAGCAACTAGTTACTAGCTTACTAAAAAAAAATAAGTACGTTTTATTCTCAATAATATAAACTGTATATCATAAAATTTAACACAGCTGGGCGGCGGTTAATGATAATTATAAATTCCGGCATTGAATGTACCTACAATTCATATTAATATTATAATAATTATTCCGAATTCCCTTCAATAAAGACGGCCTCTTCCCCCACCAACAATCAACCCAATATCCATCTACAGCAATATTACACTTATTGTAAATCATTTAATAAAAATAAAAATATTATAGTATTAATTATATTGCCGTTCATTGATTTGTCATCGATGGATAATAATTGTGAGTCAGTCATCTCGATGGGCGCAGCAGTTCCGTCGTATTAAATATTTCAACGGTGTTCGTCTATTGTTATTGATTCATAAATGCACAAACAAAATCATTGCCAATTTTTCAAATTTTTCTCTTTTAGTAACATATATGCTTCTTGTACCTTTATTACTTTTGTATAAATTGCATAATATATTTACTATTATTTAGTATAAAATGTCGAGTATAACGTATAAGCTATCATACAATAAAATTATAACTCTCTCAATTTATATTTTTCTCAAATTTCTTTGAACCGATTTGGTTTTCTTATAATTGTGTTGTACTTAACAGCTAACGTCAAAACCATAAACAATATAGAACATTATAATATCATAGTAATAAATTACTAAGTTACTATATAGGTAGTACCTATATACCAACAAATTGTAAGGACAGCCGGTCAGACACTGCGGGCGTATAACAAGGAAATATTTTCATTGTATAGAAACCCTAAAATAAATCTAGTAGTTAATTATTATTACTGTCATTTTTTTTATTTAAAAAATTTTAAATAGTTAAAAAGTATAGGTAAAGCTTAAAAAATGTTTAGTTAATTTTTACTATAAAACATATTTTATTTGTATATAGAATATAGATACAATAATAGATACATTTTATCCAGGTACGAAATGTGAAAATGTTTTTAAAAACTGTTCTCATAAAAAAATGTTTAATTCAAGCAATAACTTTATTTAAATAAATCTACAGAATATTACACAGCTATGATTATGACTTATAGTTTATTAATATCTATCGTTTTATGATGAATCAATCAATACATAAAATCGAAGATTGATACACTCCTTATTCGCAAAGAACAGTAGGAAATATAAGTTTTCTAATTGTACATGGAACTGTATTAAATATAATTTTGAAATAAAATGGTAACGCGGTCACTACCACATAGATCAACATAAGTTGACATGTGGGTGTCTGAGACCCATAAGTGTCTTAAAAAAAACTGTTGTCAAGTATACTAGATGTAAGAATGAGGACTACAATATTATATCAGTAAATCGGGAATTCTGACACCTGGGTTTTTCTAACAACCACACAAGTTATATGATTTTTTTCATTTTATTTTATTTTCCGATTAACTTGAAGGATTAAAAATTCGACTACTGCAGGTCGCGAATAAAAAATAACATACATTTTACAGGCACAACTTTGAAGTCGTTTAATCTATAAATTCAAAAATGTCTTAAGTATTTTAACCAACTAGAGAATTTTACACATCAATTAGAGACTTCGATGATAGTGAACAATGTAACGATGCGACTGTTTGTATTACGTAACTACAATCGACCAACGAAAATTGATCGCCCCAAACAATTGTCGTCTCTAGGTCCCAGGCTAGGATAATGGCCATGGCCCACGACCAATGAAGCAACACAAACTAATAAAATTGCGTCTATACAGAAGCATATACGCGGCTCAATTGGTTTCACATAAATTATAACACAGCTGCAGTGTATAATCAAACGACATAAATAGTTACATCCCCACAATTGTTTTTCGATCCAATAACTCCCATTTAACAGTATAATTTATAATTAACTTTAGAAAATTACTTAACATAAACATAATAAAATTTACTAAACGACTAGAATTTTTTTCTACATGGTTAACTGGCAATAGTATACATTAAGAGGACGTATTACCCACATATTTTCTCCATCTTGGAAATACGTAAAATAGCAAATTTGCGTTTGGCAATTCTCGTTTGGCTTAATTAATCTCAATATTAGAGTGAATTTATCTATTATTAAACTTAAACATAGCAACATATATATTATGTTTTTTTTCGACTTTTTAATTTTGAAGTTAGCACCTAATAAGTAGAGTCCGGATTTTTATGTAAAAACATATATATTTTTTAACTAGCGTATGCTGTTTAAAGGGAATAAGAAAGGTTTGCATTTCATGACCTGTAGAATCTATCAAAAAAAGTTATTTGCATATTAGTGCATATTTATACTTTAGAGAATATTTCAGAATATTTTAGCATATTTTTTTCTTTATTGGATTATATTAGAGAAATATTTTCGAGTTATAGTTTTAATTTTTGGTCATCGATTCGATAATTTCCTATGATAAATTATTGTTGTTCGGAAATTGATTGGAATATCTGGTTTTCGGTTGACGAAACCAATGATATTAACAGGCGTTATATTACTAATTTTATAATTGGTATTTTATCAACTGAACATATTGAGCAGTCATATATTTTAAATGCTCGTTTGAATATAAATAATCATAATCATATTGAATGTTTAATTTAACAAAATATTTAAAATATAATTTTTTTTTCTTATGATTTATTATGAAAATGTATTACATTTAGGGAATATTCATTCATAAATGTTTGCTGCATATAAACATCATAACATTTCAAACGTTTTAACAGAATATAAATCCGGACTCTAGACTAATAAGCTTGTAAAACGAGGGTCACCAAATGGTGGCCCGTATATTCCATCATGCTGCAGCGGTCACTGTCATTGTGCCATTTAAATATTATGCAATTTTATGTTTGTAATAAGAATTATTATAAGCGTGCATAATTGCATTGTATAGGTTCATCACATATGCGTGCAATGGTTGTATCATCGGGAAGTGATTGTAAATTTTGATACATAGAAAAAAAATGTTTAACTAATATATTCATGTACAAAAATGTCATCGCCTCCCATCACCCCCACCCCGCCCCACCAACAGACATAACCAAATTACGCAACTGGTGACTCACCTATACCAGTGTACAGGTAACGATGACGGCGGCGCACCGGTCGTGACATGACATCACACGTGATTGTAAAATAATAGTTATTATTCTGTTTGAGCACGAATTATGGAATGACAAGAAATCAAAATCAAACCTATAAAAAATACATATACCTACACGTGATTTAGATCACTCCAGTGAAATTTGCGGTAAAGCCATATAATATTATATATTTTCGTAGTTATTGCTGTGTGCACATACATTTGGATGGTCCAATATACGTTGGACACTCGTTATTTCAGAAAACAATTGAGTTTTTTTTTAAATATTTCTTTTACACAATTTCAAGTCATTACAAAACAATCTTTTTTACTATATTTTATGTTTTTTACTGTTTCGAATGACAGCTAGTATACATTTTTATTTTTCATGCGTAAGTATTTCGATCTAAAACAGAAAAATTTCGGACAAGTACCTAGTTTTTTAGTTATAAATTATAATTATTTTAAGTTTGGATGAGTGGATTAGTGACCTAAAATGTTGCGAGTAACCCAGTACCACTCCACTATTTGCACGAATAAACTTTATAATATCTACTTATATTACTCAGAAACTAGGTACTCGTACAAAGATTTTTATACATCAAAGAACCTACTCTAAAAATATTCTGCTTTGGAATTAGAAATTAAAAATGCAGGTTGTCGTTGATTAAATTATAATTATAAAAATAGTAAAAAATATACTTTTCGCTTTAAAATTATCTAAAAAAATTGTTTTTCAAAGCGTCAATAGTTTTTGAAATAGTGAGTGTCTTACGACAAATGGATCACCCGGTTATAATATTTATAATTAATGTAATAACATGAAATTTCTATAATATAATATTATTTCTTCAACCTACACCATCCGGCCCTCCGGCCGCATACGATATCATTATTATTTCCGTTATTGTGCAACTACATCCGAATATGATATGAAACAAAGCGACAGGATTTCACCTAAGTAGGTTTTAGCGCGTAAATATTATAGTTTCTACTGATGGTCTTTCATTTCAACACGGTCATGATAATATTATCTCATGTAAATTATAAATGTATGTGTAACATTTTATTTTTTTAGAAAATAGACAAGAAAACATCGGGCGTAGATACATAATTTATAAAACTTGCAATGTCGTGATTCTTATGTATTATAACAGTGAACGCTCATATTATATTATTCTAAAAAATATTAAACCTTTTTGAAAAATATATAAGTATAATATTATAATACACGTGGAATTTCAATATTATATTATATTGCCCAGTGCCCTTATTTTTTTGTTGGAAAAAGCAATTTGGGGAGGCTTGGAGGGGCTCAGCCCCTCCAAAAATGTGTATTTCAATTTTATTATTAAACCCTTCATTATTTATCTAATCAACAAAATTCAGTAGGTAAACGTTGTTTGAATCATTCGTATTATTCCGTGTTCGTATCCATATTAAATTTCGGTTCCACCCACAGAACATAATATAGTCGTGTCCGACTGTTAATTACCGGTAAATTGTTACGATCGTTCTGGTATTAAGATATATTATATTTATTGTTCTCAGTTACGATTGTTTGTATTTGTATTATCTATTAAGTTTTTATAACGGTTCAATTCAAAGTAAATTCATAGTAACCAATTTTAAAATAGAAACCAAAATATAAAGGTTTCCAAAATTTTTTCAAATATAATGTGTATGGGATTATAGCTTGATCTGTTGTATTAAAATTAAAAATACGTTTCTAAATCGGGAATTTAGCTCGCTCGCAGAGTGAACTTTCCTAACTTGTTTAATTCCTCGACACAACTTTTTTTTTTTATTTAAAATTGACATTTAATAATAATTAATAAACTAAGTAATTATCCCCGAGACAAAAGTTTTTAAAATCTTGTTTCTATCAGCATGCTATGCACTGTTGGAAATATATATTATTCGGCTCTGTGTCACAGTATTAATATTATTTCTGTATTATTGTTACAACAAACACTATACGAATAATTAATTTTAATATTATTCTAAAAATGATAACGCACTTTTTTGTATATTTTAATAATATATTAATGTATACTGTACCTATAACAACTATGATCATGTCGAGTATCGCTGCAGTACAGAATGCATCGTCCGAAGTCGAGATTCGCTCGCCGTCCGCCGAATCGATCGCGTTGTACCGAGTTTTTACCGAGCTGAGAATAATGGCCCGGGCTGCAAAATCGTGTTGACAAGTCGCGGTGATTTCGCCGTCCGCGGGCGACCAGGCGATACAGTTCAACGCCGGACATCGCGGTGCAGGCCGCTCCTGCGGGTGATGCATTCGGTACTGATTCGCCGTCTGCCACCTCGACGCAGGACCCGGTATCGAACGATTCACCGTCTCCCGTCTCTCGATGCAAACGGCTTTGGTCGAGCCGTTCGGTGGCCCGACCGAAATGGTCGTGGGCGTCGTGGCCACCGAAGTCAAGATCGAGCCGCTGTGGGTTTGGCCGGCCGAAGCGGACGCGCAGCAGTCAAGCAGCGACATCACGGATCCGCCTTTGTATAGTTCGATGCCGGACTTCGGCCCCCACATCGAGTACGCCCCGGTGCGAGTTTCGATCGACACGTCCTAGTTTGAAAAAGGCCCCTGTAACTAAATCTCACGCGCATACAGCTGCAGTGCACGCGAGTTTGCTGATAAGGAGCCTGGAATCCTCCGCGCGCGCCGGTGTCATGGAACAGACCCGGTAACCGCCACCGTGGTTATACTCGAACGCCGTTCAATGTGGAAACGGACGGAGCGATTCCTCCGACGATTGTTTTGTTGCGTTTGATATACAGCTGATATCAATCATAAAAAAAAAAAAATGGACGCTGCTCAATCGGGTATCGCGGAATCGGGTCGCAGCCGTTCGAACGCTAGTTGAAGAAAAAAGTTATACCAAGATTATAAGACTGTTATATATTGCTAATCCTATATTATTATGATTTGCATAAATAAACCTTTTGTTATGTTGCCCATTCAACTGGCTTTTATCATATTATATCATTGATCGCTATTAATAAAGGCGTCAACTGCACGCTAGTGGAAAATTAATTTTTGCGGCTTGTGAAAATCGTGACTAAATAATTGTACACTGTATACAGCAGCGGGTATACTTTCGGTTTTCCTTTCGTACCAGGTTAAAAGATCTCTTTTTATCGGCGTTTAAAGAAAAATGACATAAACGTATCTAGCAAGCTACTGGATATTTACCACTTCGAAGAAAATTTATAAATCATAAATAATATATATTAATATTTAATGAGTAAACCATTAATTGTACCTATTATATATGCCTAGTGAGAATTAGATAATTTTACATTTTATTCATTTCTACAGTGATAAACAAAGCGTTAGAAATAAAAAATATCTGTACCCAGCCAATAAACTTATCTATACCTATTAAAAACCGAAAAATTCAAAAAAGACAAATGTCTTTAAATAACTAAAACATGTTTATCGTGTACAAAAATGTATGCCTGATCCCTTCCCCCACAGCTATCTTACCATTAATTAGGAAATCATACATACCCAACTAAATATACATTTTACACCTATAACTATATACGAGTATAATATTGTATACATATATTGTTGCGTTGCTCAATCACTCGTAAAGTAATACAGCTCACAATATACAAAATACTAAATCCGTATACCTAGATCAGGGCTGTTATGTTTAAAACGTTTGTTTAAAACATCACAAAAAAAACATATTGATTTTGTTTGATACGTTTAAAACAGACGTTTTAAACATCAATAAAATACATGTGTTTAAAACAATATTTTTAGTAAATTTTAAATTAAAATAACCAATGGATTTTTTCTACTCTGCGGGATGCTCTTTTTTAAATTATTTTTTTGTTGAAAATCAACAGTTTCAACGATTTCGACATCAAAAACGATGGCATCCAAAGCAATTGGGCAAAGCATCCAATCAATTGTTGTAGATAAAACTTAAAATAAGCACAACCCCCCGCATAATTTGAAAAAGTTGTTCGGCGTTTAATTTTATAATAAATAAATAAAATATTATTGACTATTAAGTACTAAGTGCCTAAAACATGGTTAACGATTAGGCAATAGGTAAAATAAGACATTAACATAGTAAGAACACTTATAAGTAGAAACAAAAAGAAATGTATTTATTGGTCAATATAAAAAAAAGATCATAGATAATCTAGACCCAATCAGCTGATCGAGTTTCGCTCTTATATTGTTCTATTTTAACAATCACGAATCACGATGTAAATCTTACTTGAACCGAAATACTGTGTTCAACTTTGATTACTTAGAAATAAAGGGGTTTTTTACATGTTTAAAACGTGTTTTTTTTTGTTTTAAACGTTTTATTTGTTTCTTTTGAAAAAAACGTGTTTTTTAACAACCCCGAGTCCTAGATCGACTTACCGAAATTGCCGCGTGTCTGCAACAACATCCTACGTGCATAATACATCCCATCTCACGTGTTCTCAGAACTGAATTGATATCCAGATAGGAAATATATTATTATACTTAAAAGAAATTGCCCACCCAACCCCGTCGTCTTCTTCTCGTCACATCGTACGCAACAATGGGAAACAAACGGTATTGTACTCGTGACACGCTATTATTACACTCGCAGTCGCTACTTTTAAGCATTTTGTAGGTACATTGTGTACGGTATATTGGTATATTACAATATTACATGAAATATACCATGGCCGGAGCTCAATGAAGGTTGAAGTCGCGCGTGTAACTATATTATATTATTTTTGGACGTAATACAGTGTATATTACAATAAATTGTACCGCACCAACAGGCTACATGTGGCGGTACATCGATATGGGTACCTAAATTGTATTAAGCACGTGGTGAAGATATATGACGAGCACGTGGCACTGGACTGAATACATGGAATGCGTAATGTGTATAACTATCGCATATATTAAGATCAACCCGTACGGGAGCCGCCATATGCATTCCGGTTTGATTTTTAACATCGATATTATTACGATGTTGACGATTTTCATAGATAACATAAAATTTTACCAATGTTTTCCCTTGACTTGGGATGCATGTGATGGCGACTTCCTATCAGGACCACAATATTTTGAATCATACACGCGTTCCATGTATTTGGTTCAGTGGCTTTTGCAAGCATATGTATGATGCCCCAAACCCGACTGTAGTAGGTATAATATATAGCTTATACTATATAGCGGCAAACATATTATTCTCGAATCGTGACTGTCCCGTAAATATATTTTGTTCCACTATAATGTTACCTGCATGTATACACTTGAACTGATTTTGTATGCAATTTTTTCCTGGCAATCGGCTTATACATGGCTAGGTGATTCGTGGATCTACATCCGGTCGAGTCTGCAGCTTTATCTGTACGCAAACATTTCAAACACTATAATATATTAAAATAGTTCCAGTTTTCAAGCTTCACGATGACCCAATAAATAAAATTGTATTAATATTTATAGACAAAAAAACTAAAAAAATTGATTTTTGAAAATAAACAGCTCGAAACGAGTCAAAATATCTTGGAAATTGTACGCCGTATATATAGAATGCTAATTCAGTGAAAATTTCATGTATCTATGGACATCTTAAGAGTTACACCCAAAACCAAAATCGATTTTGTCGAAAGCCGATTTTGCGTAAAAATTCCCGTTTTTCCTTATTTTTTTTTTTATTTTTTTTTCCCGGCGCTTTTGAAAACTACTGGGAATTTCGACCTCCTAATGCACCCACTAGATTCACTTTCCCATCGAACAATAGGTACTGAAGTTGAAAGTCAAAGCATTATTTCGACTACTTATCGTGTATATGCAGACACAAAAAATTAAAATTAAAAACACACATCATTGTAAAATCAATACATTCATCGCTTAAAATCTAAAACATTCCCAAAAACGTTAATTTTTGTGGAAATAATACGTAAGTGTTTACTGTAAAAATAATAAGTAACCTATTTCTATGCAGTTATAACTTATATAGTATATAATATACATACATTTTCGTAAAATGCCCGAACAATAATGAATGAAGCACAACATTTATGATTTATCATAGGCATATTAATATATCTATACTATGTTATTTGTCGAATTTATTTAATAATAATTTATTTATATTAATATATTAAACTATAAGTAATATATAATATAAAAACATGAATAGGTTCTACCACAGTTCACACATATATGTATTACATAATTTATATATATTATACTATCTATTATATATCTGTAATTATATACCACATACATAGTACAGTTTTATAATGTGTATTGTTATGATAAATTGTCATCTATATTTTAAATATTTAAGTATATATTATAATTATACTTATTTTCTTTTTCGTTATCAATATCTTATTTAGACTTAGGATCTATATGAAAAAAAATATGCCCCCAGTTAATTTTGGACCCCCCCCCCCCCCGAAATTTGTTTTCAGTTACGGTCTTGCCGCCCACAACCCACAAAAATTCCTGAGCATGTCTCTGCGTGTATATACACATTATGAGAAGGAATACAAACGCGATAAGAATATTATGATAAAATGCGAACGTAACTATAATAAGTAATAAGTCACAGCTGAAGTATTTGAAAACAATATGATCGCGATATCCGATCGAGGGTTTTCCACGAACGTGATTCTATATTTTCCGACGCATCTCGACGTCACTATTTTTTTCATAAATATATACATATATGTGTATAGGTATTTATAGTAAAAGTAATGAACTAATAACAAATAATCTGCGTGTTAAATGGATACCTATATATAGTATTTGTTATATCCATTATCCTGCTGTTGTGTTTCCACTGCTGTTGAGGTAAAAACTCGGAGAAATTCATCCGTAATCACCTCTACCTACCATGAGTGGAAAACCATAAAAATCCTTGTTCGATCCCTTTGCGTATAATGCCTGCTGTATACATACCACTATGCACATAATAATGGTACAACGTAGGTACATCATATTAGCCATGACTATACAAATATACACGAATTGACAATAAACGTAATGCACAAGATTTTGAAATTTGAAATGTTATTTTTCTTCTTATTCGAGTCGTACAACACGTGTACACCACCTTTATAGTTGATAAAAATCGTGACAGTTCTTTCGAATGCATCTATATATTATATATAGTAGTTAATTCAAAACCGTGCCATGGGGGTGGGTTGGGGGGGGGGGGGGGTGTGCAAATACTAAACTATACAAAAATGTTATATTATAAAAATACATATACAACCTATAAAACTGATTGCAATAATAATTTATAATATAAAAAAAAATATGGAAAAAGGTATAACTCATCAGTGGTTACACTTTATACTCGATGGACGTAATTAAAATTTCTGTATGATACATTTTTGATTAAAACTTAAAAATAAAACAAGGGCGATCAATATAGAACAAATGTTAAACAAGTTCCAATAACTAATTCTACGAAAACTGTGAATTTCGCTTTTTTGTTGTTATTTGCATTATTATTCTTTATGAGAAAACCTATAATACAATTTACTCAGAAAAATATTAATTGATATTAACATTATAAAATAATACTAGACTTTAAATTATTATCAATATAAAATTGACATGCTTTATAAATACAAATTTTAAATATTAATACATAGCCAATATAAGTTAAATTTTTAAAAAAGGGGGAACTCAGTCAGTTGTACGTTAGGTTTTAACTTCGAGTGTAGCCCCTCACTGAGTAGGTTTATATCACCTTAATTACTAATGGATGTGTTAAAGTTGAATTAAATAATAAAATATAATTTCATACGTCATACGACAAACCACTGTGAGGAGTGACAGTACGACGGTAAGGTTAGCCCCACAGATTCGTCCGATCGACTATACAAACTGGTGTCAATATTTTTAAAATTAATTGCAAATAATTGTCAGTTGGATTTCGCAACATTTAAATTTATAAATTGCTACAAAGCCGTAAAAAATGTGTGTTTAACGGTTTGTCTAAAATATGTAAGCACTATTATTATCTGTATTGTGTAGGTATAATATTATAGTATTTATACCCAATACAATAATGCATTTTAGTAAACGAGCAATGATTGTTGTTTTTATCAAATAAATATATAAACATTTAATGTGGGTACCTAAAAATTATAACTGTTCATGTTTTAAATTTGAGTGTTAATACCGCAAGGAATATGTATGGTAGCCGCTAGTATACAATATTTTTATTTTTTTTATTAATATATTTGTTTCTATATACCAAGTATTTTTACAATACATATTTACAAGTTACAGTTAATATTGAACTATTTGAGTTAATTGTCTATACAATATTGATAATTCTATGACTATTGAATAGTTTTGTCGGTAATTTATTAATTGTTAATATTATTAGGTACCTACTAATAAAGACATCAAATATTTAAATTATTGCATCAAATAATTAATAATACATCTTTTATTTAAATCGTCGTTAGTGTATGAACGAGTAAATTACACAAAATCACTCAATATATATATATATATGATTTTTCATTGAAACTGTGTATAGTGACCACTAGGAATAGGTAACAGAAAAAAAAACACTGATATTCAACAAAAGTTTGAGAGTTGAGTTCTTCTCTCTCGAGAAAAATACGTGCAATGCATTACGTTAATTAACAGGTACTCGGGATACATAAATATATATATATATATATACAGATACACTGAAGTAACTTGATAAACGGATGAGAAGGTTTGTCCGATGAAAACCGTTTTGAAATAAAAAAATGACCCCAAATGCTATTGAAAATGTAAAAGATTTATTTGAAATTCTCGCGGGAAAGAGTTTGTAAATTTTTTATACCCATAATATAATATTGATTCAGAAGTTCCTCGTTGATCGGTAGCTTATGAAGTCTATTGGAGTTTCATCAATAGTTTGAACCATCGATTATTAATCGACTTAGCAATGGGAAAACACGAATTTTGAAATGACGATATAATAATATATATATATATGTACAATAGGTACCTACGTTCTATAAAACAATGTAGGTATATAGTATGCTATAATGTCATACATTTAAAGATATGTTGTTTATAGTTAAAATTATATTTTACTAATCGTACAAAAGATATTAACAAAGTTTTACATACACGAAGCAACCGCGATTTAATAGTTTTACTTTTTTTTAAATTCTAATGAATAAAATATTTGCTTACTAGCAATGGTTATATTAATACATTTGTATGATATATTTAAATTACATTAAAATTAAATAAATCCGGGTAACTTACAATTTTAAAATGGCAACTCGAATTACATACTTTTCGTAGTTTTGTCCAACTACGTGGGATGATGAACGAAATTGGATTCATATTTTTGTGGAAATTTGCACAATTTATAGGGACCTATACTACATAGTAATATTAGAAAACATATTATTTGTAGCTTTGATTTCGGGATTTGCTATGTTTGCTCAGAATCAGAATTGAATCAATGCAATTATTAATCGTTATACCTCATTTTTTTTTATTTTCAAACAAAGGTTATAATGCCATCTGCAATATAAATTAACAAATGATTTTTTATTTACTTTACGAGTCAATGGAAAAACT
The DNA here is from genome assembly GCA_008086715.1 of Sitobion miscanthi. Taxonomy (NCBI): domain Eukaryota; kingdom Metazoa; phylum Arthropoda; class Insecta; order Hemiptera; family Aphididae; genus Sitobion; species Sitobion miscanthi. The sequence goes on from CM017797.1 coordinate 2,853,150, forward strand.
TAAATCTCCCGGGAAAAAATTTAATAGAAATATTTCAGAACTAATAATATTCTATATTTGTTAGAATTCATAATATATATTATTTATAAGTTTTTTTTTTATACACGCGAACAAGTGTACCTATATATTTCAACAATTATTATTGTTTAGGTACTATATAGGTACGTATACTTACAGTTGCGGATAGTTCTTCAGCTGAAAATGATTGTTTTATCGACTTTTCATAAAACAATAGGAATACTAATTAACATTAAATACATTAAATTAACAGTAAATAACATAGATAATACTTCGGGTGGATATCCGTAGATTTAAGTGCATATTGAGATTTAAAATTTGAAAAAGGGTCCACTGCGGAAAATAATATCATCTCGCTCCGCGTCTAACTGAATAAAGCTAATTAGTTATGTGCGTAAATATAATATTTGGTATACATATTTTTATCACAGTTGATAATAATATCTAACCCGACGACGTGACGTTGTTTGGTCCACAGGTGTTGGTGCGGCACGAGGAACTCAGGTACAGGAAACACGTGCGCGTGGTGCGTGTGCTGCTGATCAACGTGATCGTGGTGCTGGTGATGTGGCTGCCGATCACCGTCGTGATGTGCCTGATCTACGTGGACGGCAGCCGGGACACGGAGGACACGGGCTACTTCCTGCGGTCGCACCACTTCATCATGGGCCTGCTGTTCGCGCTGCTCAACACGGTCGTCAACCCGATCCTGTACGGCGTGCTGTCCGAGAACTTCCGCAAGTGCTTCGCCCGGCTGTGGTTCATATCGAAGCGCCGGCGGGCCATGCACAGGGAGCTGCTGGACAACGCCAGCAAGGGTGCCCGGACTCCCAGCAACGGCCACTACAACTCGACACTGCAGCCCGGCAGCTCGGCGTCCGTGGTCGAGCTGCCGGCCACCGCGGTCGCGTCGTCGTCCGCCACCAACGAGTGTTGGTGAGGTACCGATGACGCTCAACCATGTCCGCGGGGTCAGAACGGAACAGAACTGCAGTCGCATAAAATGTCATTATTATTAAATATTATTATTATTATTGTAGTTAATTATTTTAATATCGTAGGTACTCTATTAAATATTATGACTTAAAACATATACTACCCCTTATTTGTTGTAAAATAATAATATGACGTAATATTATACGTAGGTAATTGTATTATTAGCGCAATAGAACTTATAGGTTGCAAGTAGGTAGGTACATATTATATTGTACTCACAAGACACCACTTTACCTCTAACACTATAACCGACCCATACCTCCCAGCCCCTATACTCGTTCAACACATACCTACCTATATATTATTATGTGTGTGGATTAGGTCAGGTTAGGCCTCGATGATGCCTAACCTGACCCGGTCACTTATAAGTAGGGCCCGGAACTTGATGCATTTTGCATCTTTTTTTCTAATGCTATTACATTCGAGGGTCGTCTTTACAGAAATTTCAAACATTAAAATAAAATTATTATAAAATTTGGAGTATAGAATTTAAGGGGATTGGAAGCGGCGATTTTCTGTCTTTGTCAAACACACGTGCAACATAGGTTTATAGACGTGTTCTATTCCCAACGTACCGATTAATCTAATGAAGCGATAAGAATTCTGAAAACAGATTTAAATTTTTCGTCAAGTCTACATATAAGATCGACTACATTTTTGATTTTTTGATTTAAACTTCTCCAAAAATTTAAATATGTCATTTTTTTAATTACTCTTTTTAATACATCGTTTTTATGATTTTGGGGGGATAATTTGTATTTTGAATTTTTTTGCATTTTTAGGGAATGCATTGCTTTACAGTCATCTTTTAGTATTTTCGGTGCATTTTATTCGGTTTTGTACTTTTTTTTACATCTATTTGTATTTTTCTTGTTGAAAGTTACACTTTATTGTAACACATTAAGTTTCCATTAGCTTGTCAATTATTGACGTTCATTATCTTTTTCGTTTACTGTCGCAATCAACGATTATTAGAAAAAAACTGTAAGCAGATACTATTTTGGCCCAGCCAATCAGAAAAAATAAAAACTATGAAATCAGAACCTATTTCAAACAGCAAAAAAATGTTTTGTAGACTGCTTCGAGAGTGAACATTTTTAAAGAAGTAATAATTATGATTTATGATACATGAATTGTATAAAATGTAAATTTTGTAAAACCTAAATTTAAAATAATGTTAAGTCATTACAAAATGATTTTTGGGTGGTCATTTTTTGATGTTTATAAGTAATTTTAACACTTTTTTGTGTGCATTTTTTAAAGATTTTTAGGTCATCAAGTTTCGGGCCCTACTTATGAGGTATTATGGATTATAGCGTAATGTGCTCATAATTTAGTTGCCGATAAACAGTCCCGAGTAAAGAAAACCCCTCCCCCCAATCCCACCCCTTAAGCACGCCATGACATCGGATGATCTCACTATAATAATTTAATGTTATGATAATATTATTGTAATGTAAATATTATTATAAATACGATATAGACTTCTTATACATACCTATACAGTATACATGTTATATAATAATAATATTGTAGGTACCTATAAGGTACATAATAATAATATATTAGTTATTAGTATACCTACGACCTACAGTGTTCGGATTAGATGAGTAGTTTTTTATCTAGATAAAGATAAAGATAATGCAACTCTAATGTATCTAGATAGAGATGAAAGATAACTTAACTCATATTTATCTAGTTAAAGATAAATACTTTTTTATCTAGATAAAAAAAAGATACAATTTTTTTTAAATGGGTTTTAAATTTAGGTATATTTTAGTTGGGAATATAATAATAATAATGATATAAATAAAAATAATTGCATTATTTATAAACCATAAACTTGGTTTGAGAATCTGTATAAATATTTAAAATGCGTTTGTACAATTTCGCAATTTTTATCAATAAAAAATGTATCTAGATGAACAACGTTTAGATACCTTGTAACTATTTATCTAGATAAGATAAAATATGAACAAATAATTATCTAGATAAGTCCGAACACTGAGTCGACCTATACCCGTTATTCCGTATTCGTCATACGTTTATTGATTGCTGTCATTATTACTATTATTATAACTGTCCTATTGATAAATTATATCGTATATTTTTTAGTTATGTAGAAAATCAGTAATTTTTTTTTTTATTTGTACCATAAACGTTTTTTATCTATAATATGTTTCTATTCAAGAAATCACTACAAAATTATATTACTATAACTATGTGACTATTTATTTTTTAGATTAGTGTATGGTTAATCGGAATAACCTAAGCAAACGTGGGAAACGATGTACCAAAGTGATGTTTTCTATGATTAATATGTTATTTTTACGAGTCCGACATGTTACTCAATATAATTACGTTATTATTTATTATCTATATTATCCATATTGATTTTTTTTTACGAAATTATTAACTGAACATTTGTATAAGAGACACACATACACTGATACACATAAACAGTTATGAATATATTTTAAACAAATTAAAAAATGACTTATGTAATTCTTACGGTAGACTTTTACACTTAATTTACATTATTTATTTTTAAGTTAGGCTATATATAGTCTATACCAATATGACTTTAGGTATTTAAAAGCGAAATGTATTTTTTCAAATCAACGTTGGTCTTAACTCTATTAGTACCTATCCGATTAATTTTCAATTATTAAGCTCATCATTTAAGTGATTTAATAACCTCGGTCTTCGTTCTTACATATAACATTGTTTCATAATGATTAATATTCATAATTTATTGATGTGTAAACACTATACGTCTTTCCTTGTCCTCTCCCAGAAAATGTATAGTTGTAAATTGTAATAATTTCGATCAACAGCAAACGATCGATAACGTATCAAACGCAGGTTTCTAACTGCTAATCCCAAAAACTAATTGACCAATTTTAATAAAAGTTATAGGACGTATCGATAAATTCCTTGGACTTGATGGGTGTTTTTGCCTTTTTTTCAACCCCATAAATTGTTCAATAATTGCTGCTAATTGCTGGCTTACACATGAATAGGCTAATAATTACTATTATTAAAACCAATAAATAATAATAATAATAATCTCAAAATCCCTGTTTGAGAACTTCCCAGGGTTGGACCTCTTATTTACCTTTTTTCGCAATAATGTAGCCTATATATATTCTCCAAGGTCTAATTTATCTCTGTACCAAATTTTATCTTAATCGGATGAACGGTTTAGGAATGCATAAAGGCGGTAGTCGAGTATATAACATTTTTTTGTCATTTAAATTATTAGAATTGAGTATTGACATGGCATATTTTTAAATTTTTTGTTTTTACAAAATACCCATACAGGCCACAATGTTCGTTTCACACGAAAAGCTTTTAGATGTTTACATACAAAAAAAATAATAAATACAGACTGACTGCCTGGCTCTCAACTTTTTTGTGTAGTTATAGACTTATATAAATTATTAGCGATACGAAATTGACTAGCCAAGCGCCATAAGCCTTATTGAAATAAATATGTAACAGGTATGATTGAAAAAAGTCATGATTATAACATTTTTGTCGTTATGTATCGTATGGGAAAATAACTAGTTAATACAATTTAATAATATTAAGTCTATCTTCCGTGGCCGAGTTATATTTTTTGATAGACTATACCTATGTATACATATTATAATATAGTGAGGGTCCCTGGTAAAAAAGTTAAACGAATGTGCACTTACTTAATTGGTAAACTAAAATCACCATACAAGTAATATAATATATTACAAGACGATGGTTTTGGTTTTGTCGTTTAAAAATGTAAGAACAACTCGCCGCCAACCATCATCAATATTATACTCTTCCATCATAACACACCGCGAACTACAAACAAAATCACCCACCCCTATGGATTAATTTGGTTAATTTAGCTTAATATTAAAACAACTAATTAGTAGCGTTTTTATGGCATGCTTTAATTGCTTTTAGCATGACATATAGTCGAAAGTGACGAGTGGGCTTTTTGGTAGGAATTCAAAATGTTTCGAACATGCTAATGTTTATAAAAATAATTTAAATATCATAAAGATTAGTTAGTAGTAAGTAATTACACGACACAGAAATACATAAACTATACTTATTCCAGTGTCCCCACTAATTGATTTCATACAAAAATATCACCACTATAAATTCCACGACACAAAAAATTATTTCAAAAAGTACCTATCTATGTTTTGGAAAATATTTTTGGATTTTATATTTGCATTGGTAATACAATATGTCACCTATGACCTTACTCAGTTACTCACCTTTACATGACGTATTCCGCAGCTTTTTCCGTCGAATTAAAAATGCATTGGCTTATATCGGAGCAGCTATAGGTATACACGAAGGACGTGAAACGCAAGCCGATCGGCGTTGACACAGCTATAATATTTATGGCAAATGAATGACAATGCCATTGACGTAAATGAATTTTGATTACACCAATGTTTTCGAAAGTACTCTAGGTATTCTGTTACTCAAGGCTGGGCATTAACGAGTTAAAAGTTAAAATTAAATTAAAACGTTAAGTAAATTAACACGTTACTTTTTTTTCAAATTGACTTTTTATTTGATAAGTTACTTTTTTTCAAAATTACCATGTTAAGTTCAAGTTAATTTTATTTCAAAAATATCTTAATTAAGTAATTTTTGTCCGAAAAATAATGCACATTTTTTATTGTGTTTTTACTTTGATGTATCATTTTAAATTTCCCCAGTAATTCTATTGAACGTAAATAAAAACTATCTATTAAACCATATATTATGTCTGGAATTTTTATTTTAGCAAATTAGCAAATTTTAACTTTACACTAAGTTAAGTTTTTTTTTTCAAAGTTAACTTGCCCAGCCTATTGCTATTACTTAACAAACTTCTTTGATCCGGTACAAGACTGTAGACACTATTTAAAGCGAAACGTTTTAGTAGGCACCACTGCACACCAGTTGACAATATTATAATATTATTTACTATATACTGTACATAGGTACCTCATGATAATATATGTTTATAATAAGCAACTACTTATAAATATTACTAAATTATAATGTGTTATCAATTAAATTCACTTTTTTAATGAAACTCGATGACGAATAATGTAATTACTACGTGAAAAATGAAAATGATATCTAATTAAAGAATTATCTATTGTATAATTTTCGCATTGCAATGTTTCATTATACATATCTACCTAGAGTAACCTGGGGTATAATGGCGCAAGGGGCAAAATTAAGTATTGTGTATAAGTAATTTATTAATTAATATCTGGTCAAACATTTTTGTTATTATAATTATGTTTTCATAGCCAAACGTGATAAAACATTTTTTTCAGCAGTTGATGAAGTTTTGGCGGCAATATGAGGTGAAGTATTAGTAAATTGTATTCGTCTGATATAATATTTGAGTAGGTAGTATAGAAGTAGTAATGTGTACTACATAACGACACGTTAGCATAGGCATGTTTACGGGAGGGCCCTCCTTTTTTTTATAAGCATTTAAAGTTCAAATGTTGACAAAATTTATCAAATTTATAATTTAATAATTATTTTGTAGTAAAAAATTTATAAAATGTTCAACTTTTATAGCTAAGGATTGAAAATTAAAAACAAGGCTCCACGTAAATAGGTTATATATAAATTACTTTATTCACAATAATATCATCAAATATACTTGGTAATATCATATATATAGGCTGACTGACCGTTTTCGCTCAGAATCGTTTTTCTTATACAATGATATTATATCATTGAATTCAAATTTAACACCATCCATTACAGTATTACCCACTTGTAACCTACTGTACAGCAGAGCGACATCCACTTACCCACCTTTTTAGATACGCATTTATTAATTAGTGATTATATTATATTATCATAAAATATTTTTTATGATAATAAATCTACAATCTATACATTAATTTTTGTACAATAAGTAGGTTTGATAAGTGAGTAATAAAAGGTTAACATGAATCGTGCGGTTAGGGAAGATACCCAGTGGTAACACCCTATAATATTATACCTAACAGGTATAATAATCATATGATATAAAAACTTTATATTTTTATCAAAAATTTACTATATTAGGTATGTTTTTATTTCTAACAGTGGCGCAATTATCGGGAGTATTGGGTGTGCAATTCACAGGGGCCCCCGAGATCTCATATACGATATTCCTATTATAATGTGTAATATGCAAAATAATATAATAATAATTAAATATTAATATGATTAGTATAATATCATCTATATCTATATCTTAACGTAGTATAAAACAAAGTCCCGCTGTCTGTCTGTATACTTAGATCTTTAAAACTACGCAACGGATTTTGATGCGGTTTTTTTAATTGATAGAGAGATTCAAGAGGAAGATTTGGATTCACAATTGGACCCGATAGGTCCAACCTGAGGGAGTACTCAAACAGGAATTTTGAGATTTACTATGGAAATGTTTGTTTATAAATGGTTGCTATTGGTTTTATAGGAGAAATTAGTATTTATTATTTCAATGGTTGCTATTGGTTATTGGGCAGATAAGGTTCAAGCATGCAAAAATCGAATTATCGCACATTGCCTACCAGGATGTCTGAGTTGCACTTACTGCAACGAGTTGCACCCAAAAAGAGTTGATAACAATTCAATTTTTTTAAGCGTTGTCATTTTTATGGCAACAAAGTGCGCGGGATCGTTATAAAATAGAAACCCCTTTTAACTTTTTTGTATGTACGAGCATATCTCGAAAAGAACTCTACTTATTTTAATACGGTTATCGGTTGAGTCACGGGAAAGGTTTTAAAGTATAATAATGTCCGTTGGTAAAATTAATTGGGTGGCCGAAAATAATAACGATTTATGTCTATATATATAGGTAAATATAAAAATAAATGTTTGTCTATATGTCATTGATCTCCTCCTAAACCACTGGACATTTTTTGTGTGATTTTGAGTGAGTCCCTGAATGGTTTAGATTCACAATTAGACCCAGTTGGTTCAACGGTTCAACCCGGAGAGGTGCTCAAATAGGTATTTTGGGATTTACGTTACAAATTTTTGTTTATAAATGCGTGCTATTGGTTGTAGGAAAAATAATTAGTAAAAAGGTGGGTAAGTGGATGTCGCTCTGCTGTACAGTAGGTTACAAGTGGGTGACGTGGGTCACTGTAATGGATGGTGTTAAATTTGAATTCAATGATATAATATCATTGTATAAGAAAAACGATTCTGAGCGAAAACGGTCAGTCAGCCTATGATATTACCAAGTATATTTGATGATATTATTGTGAATAAAGTAATTTATATATTACCTATTTACGTGAAGCCTTGTTTTAAATTTTTAAGGTTTCGAGTAAAGAAACTATATCTTAAAACAAATATGAGAGTTGAATGTATATTTGTAGCTATTATATAGGTTCTCAAAAACTACTTAACCGATTTTGTGAAAATTTCAAATTGTTCTTGGAGATATTAAGAAAGTTTAAAGAGCAGTTTGAACCACATTCGATTTATACCAAGTGCTATACCCAATCCACCACAGATAAATAAATTGTCTATCTTGGTCGATTTAGTTCGCAAAGCTACGCAAATTTATCTATGAACTGAGGTACCTAGGTAGTAAAGGTCTGCACAGGCCTATACTTTACAGCCCGGTAAATTTTTTAGAAAACCTGAATAGTTTTTGTCGTAATTAAGCCTGGCACGGGTACACATTTTTTTTTTATTTGTCTGGTCCTGCCCAATATCTATCTAAAAATCGAATGGATTGAGCACGGCGTGGTTAAGTCCATATATTTTCGTCCATCATGACCATGGTAAAATAATTTTTGAGAAAGCCCAGTCCAAAGTTTCTATAGTTTTTAAGTAGAGACCTCTTATTCTTTTAAAATAATTTTTGGTTTTTTTTAAATGATAAAATAGTGTAGGTACTAGGTAGTAGGTATTAGGTAACTGTTTTAATTTACATAACCTCCAAAGGTCGAAGATATTCAAGATGCCATGTTTTCTTGTTGGCCCATAACTTTTGTCGAAAAAATAGTCCGGCCCGTCCCGGATTTCATTTAAGAAAAGTCCGGCCCGTAACTTTTGTACTAATTGAAGGTCTGGCCCGGCCCGTCTAGCATTTTATAGAGTCCGGCCCGGCCCACAGTCCGTCCGGACCGGTCAAGCCCGGCCCGTACAGGTCATTACTAGGTAGGTACACTAAAATCAAAATACATTTATATAATCTAAATTTTGTATTTTTTCATTTTTTTTACAGACGAAACCGGGTTATAGGGACAACCAAAATTGGATGTTGGTTTATCCGAAATTAATAGCTTCAAAAAATGACCGTGTTCAATAAAAGTTATTTTAATAGATTATTACTTGAAACTTGGAGGATGTGTTTTTTATATTTGTCTGTCATGGATTTTTGGAGTAGAAAAAATGCTCCAGTTTTCGAATTCCACATCTTTTCTGATAAAAAAGTGTATCTTGTTGGCGTACTGAAGATGTAAGATTTTTCAGTTGATTCAAACTCAGAAAAATCAAAATGTTTACGCTCAAAACCAATTTTTGACAAAATAGATTTTATTTTTTTGATATTACTGAAAAACTATAATAACCATATAATATACTTTAAATTTTCACCAAATGTTAATTTGACTATTTTCCATACATGATAAAATTTTCGAAATATTTTGCATCTTTTGATCTATTTATAGATTTTATATGAATTTTTTCGATATAAATATGTGTGTAGGTGTACTTATATTTTAGATTTGTTTTTTTTAAATAAAGATACTACTTATTATTCAATAATTATATAAAATACAAATGGTCTTAAGTCTTAAAAAATATTTTTAGGGGTTCATACACTGCATTTGAAGTGTTCAAAAACTACCATGCTGCGTTTAATCACCAAGATTTCACTTATTTTTAATAATTAACTGATATGGTTAATAATATTAAAAATAATTTCGTTTCCTGCTATTTTATTATAATATTAGCTTAAAAATAAACAGTTGAGCTTATTTTCAAGCCTTAACTGTATAAAATATATAATGCTGAAAACCAATTAACAAAATAACGAACTAATTCTAACTTGTTGAATATACCTAGTAATCTTTTAACGTATACTTTAATTTAATACGGCTTTACATTTAAATTCATAAAAAAAAAAAAAAATCAAATGGGTAATTTCTAATTATTATTCTTAATCTTGGTCTTTTGTAAAAAGATGCTCATATTGAATTTTAATTTTTTTATTTCAAAAAAAAAAAAAAAACGTCATTCGTTCTATTACCTCTTTTCACAGTTATAAGCTGTGTAAACTAAAAATATATTATTATTGTTATTTGATTTGTGGCCATTCATTTTTCTTTTTCGTTAGATAAATATTTGAATCTTGCGTGTATTGTTTTTCTACGATTTAATTTTGAAATTTTTATTTTTATTAGCTTCATGTAGTAATGCTTAATTTATTTTTTACTTTGGACCCCCTATTGTACTAGATTCCTTTTCCTACTAGAAAATATGCTGCCGTATAATATCTTATCATTTTTCCCATCCAAAAGGTTAAAAAAACACACATTATTGTAAAATCAAATCAATACATTTGTCGCTCCTCTCAGCATCTAAAATGTTAAAATCAGGTTAGTAGTTTCTTTAAAATTAAGTACATATAACTAGATAATAAAAAATGCATTGTGGTGTTGAAATGATTATTAATTATAAACAGCATTTCAGTATACATAAAACAAAATATTTTATTATAAAAAGTTTATCATACAAATAATCACATTTTTAATGTATAAAAGATACTTATTTCTGTGGTTCCCAGTGACTAAATATAAATTAACTCATCTCTACTTAGTGATATTACCACCAATGCTCCGGGCTGGGCTGGAAGATGGCCCTTGTAATACTTTTCTTGAAAGTCGCATCATTCCTGAAACAGGATCTCGGCCAAAGTACTTTATTTGAATCTCATGTCCTTCTTCTAAACCTAATGCACTTGGATGGCTTATCTGATTATATAGAAATATTAAATTATAAAATATATATGAAAAATGTTAAAAGAAAAATCAAACTTTATAATGGTATAATTATTATTATCCACATAATACTATAATACTTTAAAAAAAATGTATTTACTTTTCTTTGATCTAATTGAGAATTGTGAACTAAAGTTGGCTGCATAGATGGATACAAAGTGACCATCACTCCAATTTCCCGTATTTCAACTACTTTTGCTTTATAAATAGCTCCAAATTCCAGTTGAGGCTCTGATTTTTCAGCCATAAGCTTATCAACAATATCTTTAGCTTCATCTAATGCATCTTGATTAGGTGCAAATATCGTAAACCCATCATTTTCAGTATTTGAAGAAATCTTTAAAAAAATCAATATTTAATACTACCATAAGACAGATAACTTATAATATTAATTAATTATTATTATTACTTGTGCACCAGTTTCTAGCATAATACGCTTTAAATTAATTCCTCCAGGACCAAGTAGTTTACCCTTTTTATGTACTGGTACATTTAATATCTCCGTTACTGGCCAATTATCTTTTTTTAGTTTCCTAAAGTCAAACGTTTTAATATTAACTATTGAGACATTTTGCCACAAAAAGATAAATGCTACCTTGTACTTTGAATAGTTGCATTCATAATATTTATAATTTTATGTTTAGCACTTGTAGCTGCTTCTATTGTTTCCATTACAATTTTCAATGGTAAGCCAGGAATTTTTATATCTGCTTGTAATGCTGTAATGCCTTTTTTTGTACCAGCTAACTTGAAATCCATATCACCTAGATAATCTTCAATTCCCTAAATTATTTAAAATTTAAATATAAATAATACAATTAAGATAATGTATTAAAAATACATTTAAAAATCACTCAAAACTGAGCATTGAAATAAATAAATATATAGGTATACACTATATACATTAATATTCTTACTAGTATATCAGTTAAAATTCTATAGTCTTTTATATTTTTAGAGTCATTTTCGTCATAATTGGTAATCAAGCCAATAGCCACTCCAGCAGCAGGTTGAGAAATAGGTACACCAGCATCCATTAAAGCTAAACTACCACCGCATATAGATGCCATAGACGAAGACCCTAAAACCTAACAATTTTAGTAAAAATCTTTAAATTTACAAATAAAAGCACTTTAAAATGTATACACACCGTTTGACTCAAGAACCTCAGATGTAAGTCGTATTGTGAACGGAAAGTTTTCAGGAACAACTGACCTCAACCCTCGTTCTGCTAAAGCACCATGTCCAACTTCACGGCGCATAGATGGACCCATTCGACCAATATCATTTGTTGCATATGGAGGGAACTCATAATGTAGAAAAAAGTTCTTCTCATTGATGCCACTAAAAATAAATTCAAAGTTAAATTTGTTGTAACTTGTAATCAAAGATAATTTATCCAAACAATGTAACATACTAATAATAGCAATATATTATTAGGCAAACCTTGTTAATATTGTCATTGGATCAAGTTTAAGGGCAGAGTCTATCGAGTCTAAAGCAACAGTACAAAAAACTTGGGTCTGTCCCCTTTGAAACAATGCAGAACCATGTAATGGTTTATATAAATCAACTTCACATGATATATTTCGAAGATCGTCAAGTTTACGGCCATCACATCTACAAATTAAAATATCATTAATAGGTATGACGACTAAATAATTTTTTTTGAACTTATTACCTAGTATCATTTTCAAAAATCAAATTTCGAAAAATTCGTTTACAAACTTTATCAAAAATAATTGAACAAAGTTCTAAATTTAAGTTATCAAAATTTGATTTAAGATTTTCAATGACTTCTGTTTTTACATCCTTGACCGCTATATCTCTAGACATTTTATGATGGGTAACATTAGTAAATATTTCTCTAAGTTTAATTTCACATAGGCTATCTATAACAGTTTCTAAATTTCCATTGGTGTCATCTACATTCTTTGTGTCAAATTCTCTTTTAGGTTTGCCAAATTCTTTTTGTAAATTAGAAATACAATTTACTATATGCTGACATTCTTTGACACCAAATTTAATTGCTTTCAACACATCTTGTTGGAGAACATTATTTGCTGATCCCTCCAACATAATGACTAAGTTTTTAGCTGCTGATACAACAACAAGATTTAATTCACTGTTGGACAACTCACGGCGAGTTGGATTTGTAACTAAGTTGTTATCACAAAGACCTACACGAACAGCGCCAACAGGACCATTCCAAGGAATATCTGATAAAGCTAGAGCTGTTGAAGCAGCATTTATACCAAGTATATCAGGGTGGTTAATTCCATCAACAGCTAATAAATTACACATAATCTAAAAAATAAAAATAAACATTACAAACAGCCATTTTATTTACATGATAACAAAAAAATAATTTACTTGTGTGTCGAAACAATAAGAAGAAGGAAACAAAGGCCGTAGTGAACGATCAATTAATCTACTAGTAAGTATTTCATGTTCAGATACAGAAAGTTCTCGCCGTAGATAATTTGTAGGTATACGACCAGCTGCTGCTGCTTTTTGCCGATAGTCGACAGTTAAAGGTAAGAAATTAGATGACGATTTTGTAGACTTGCTCACTGTTGTTGCCATGACGGAGGTGTCACCAAGTGTCGCGACTGCACAGCCATCTGACAAACGTGCATATTTGCCTCCAGATAGCTTTATTGAACATCTGAAATAACATTTAGGTATAGTATTTGATTACTTATTGATCGCAAAATACTTAATGAATTTTTTTACCTCTCTGAAAAATCTACTGTGTGCTCAAATAATTTTGTGGAACCAACGAACAGTCGTCGTTTGGAAATGTGCTGTCCGTGCCGCGTTGAACAAGCAAGCCACCGAGAAGACACTCGGGAAATCATAACTGTAGATTTTATTTCATAGTACTAAATACTAACGCAGAAATTATAATTCATTATAAATTACTATTAGGGCCGTTCTTACAATATCCGGTAAAGTGTCGGTTAACTGATAACAGATTTTATTACCGGCAGAACTCGGCCGGTTAACTTTAACCGGACATTGTAAAGTGTGTTAAATAATAACTATTTATACGAACAATTTAAGGTACTGATGACTGATGAGTGATGTTCAAATGTTCAATGTTGATATTATTCAGTATTTCAGGTTCTGTGTTCGGCAAAATAAAACAGCATGGCCACGGACCACGGATATAGATAGTATGGTTGCACGAAGGCCCATATTGGATCATAGCGCTGAGCGGCGCCGAATGTTCTTATCAATTCTGACAAAAAGTCGGGTTTTACTAGCGCCCTCTACAACCACTACAAGGATACGTTAACCAAACATGGTTACCTAGCCACTGTGGAGCGCTAGTATGACTCGACTTTTTTTGTATGGATACTATGTAACTTGATTAGAACATTTGGCGCCGTTATCTTATTGCTCGTTGTGCAACCACGGTCTTAGAAGATAACCTAACCTCAAAATAAGTTTAACCGGCAGCGCTTTTGCGGCAACTTGGGAAATGTTTTTGCCTCATTAAGCGGAAATTTTGTATTAGGCGGGAGCATAGACCTATTAACTAAGTTTTAAAAAATGCCTTTCATGCCCTGGAATTTCCTAATCACGAACATACAAACAATATTTGAATGTCTAAAAGGGTCGAAATATTATAATAGTGGATATTTAACAGCCAGCAAGGCTTTCTGAACATTCTACTTGGTAAAACAGACCGTTATAAATTAGCGTTTATTACCTACGTTCGGATTATATGAGTGGACAAGGTTTCCATTCGGATATAAAAAGTCTCCAAAACAGTTTTCTAAAGCAGTAATTAGTACTTTCTCCGGACTACTTTATTTGAGCACCATTAGTTATATAGATCAGGGAAGGCAAATAAGTGGCACGCAAGAATATTTCAATAGCACCCGAAAGACTTTATGTGTCTATACTCTATATAACTATATATTTTATTTATATACCTTGAAAGCAACAGCGCATATTAACCAGACATAAAAAAATCTAAACGTTATAACAATCAATAAAAGTTGATTTTTTTAATAATTATTTTCTACATTATTATCATTAATTTTTCATTTATATTTTATAAAAAATCTCTAATAATAATATAATTTCTAATATAATTACTTGCACGACTGAAGTATTTTTATGAATTATGTCATAAAAAGGCACTTTGAACAAATCCCTACCTTAGACGCTCCCAATTTACTTGCTGAAATTCCATTCAAAGTTCCTACCTGTGGAATACATAACCTACTACCTAGTCCAGTTTATTATTCCGCACCACTCTACTGTCTATGGTTTCAATCATCCACTACTCATAATGCTCAAAGTTACTTGCCTTAATGTACCTTAGTTGTTTTAGCTACGTTTTCTGGCCACTAGTACAAGTTGTATGTTTTTTCTTAATGTTATTATTTTATAGCTATTGTTATTGATACTTAATTAATATTGCCATTATATATGTATTCTTATTAACTGTAGATCGGCTAAAAAAATATATACAAATAAATAAATATTAAAATAATTAATAAATGTTCATATTTTTTTTTTCACCTGATTAATTAATAAGCATAGGACATTTTCAATAGTGATTGTTGAAAGTACCAACTAGTTCCAATTTGCTACTGAAAATCTCCAGCCAAGTAGATTGTCAGAGCATTTTTTCAACTAAAAAAAGTTTCTTCAAATACAACAAATAAAATTGTTAAATCAATACATTCATCACTCTGCACAGAATCTAATAAATTATAAATACATATTATTATATTATTTTATTTTTCATTATTAATGCTTAGTATATTATTAGGTATACTGTTTTTCAAATTTGACTATTCTCAATATTGAAAAATATGTTGTAAATATATATAGGAATGATATTTTGGAAATACATACATGATTTATTAATACAAATTATTATTGATTATCAATAAAAAATAGGATGACAATAAAAACCAATTATAGTATATTAATATTAAATTATTTAATATTTATAATAATCAAATATAGTATAATATAATTTTAACATAATTTATTTAAATCATATTATATTTTATATATAAAACACAAAAACACAAATTTAATAGCTATGTTTTTGTATTTTAGCAATTATAATATGAGTAATTAAAGTATAAACAATGATTAACTTTAAAATAAAATAAAAATTCAGAATATAAATATAAACATAATTATTAATAGATTGGACCTAATTAGTTAACTAAAAAATTGATAATATTATAACGTTAAACCTTCTAAAGCTTTATAGACTGAATCTTCTGTATCAGCAGATTCAATTCTATTTTGTAAATATGCGACTGTATTTTCAAAATGTTTTGTAATCTGTTCAGTTTCTTCATTTGGAGTTAAACCAGTTATTTCCTTTTTTATCTGACCTATTAACTGGTTCAATATATCCACAGATACCTAAAAAAAATAAACTGCTATATAATTCTGATTACAATAAACTATTTAAACCCTGTTGGAAAATTGTAAATATTTATGAAATTATACATACATTATTATTGCCTCTTTCGTAGAAATAAACATAATAGTTTAATAATTCAACGAATAATTGAACTTGAACAGACACTTCCATACACTGTTTTGTAATGCGCACACATTTTTTTAAGCAATCCATAACTCGTTTACCATCTTGAAGCTAGAAGTATAACATAACAACAAAATATAAATTCACTAATACATACATACATCTTAAATACTAGTTAATCAAGTTTGAGTATAACAGGTTTATTTTTATTTTATTTTTAAAAACTGTATAACTACAAATATATTTTTAAATTTGTTATGTTATGTTATTCAAAAAACTTCAAAAATTTATATAAGACCTAAGTTTGAGTTCATGAATACTTCAACCCATCCATAGTATTGTTCATTTTCTTACCGGTTGTCCAACATTATTTTGTGCTGACCAAAATAAATGAGAGCTGATAGCTACAGCTCGACATTGATCTGGTTTTTTAAGTAATTTAGATGCAGCTAGAGCACACTGAGTACGAACAGGTTCAGCATTTTCTTCATCAAAACAATTAATTTTTTCAAATGTACCAATCAGTAAAATAATAGCAGCTAATTGACATTTACTCTCGGATATTTCTTCTTCATACAGTGTAAAGGCCTTGATTTAAATACATATATATTTAATGTACTTTTTAACTTTAACATGAATATTATAGTATGCAGTTATTTATATTATAACAAATAATAAGTATACCTGCGAGTAAAATTCATAGGCCACAGTTTCATAATTTTTGAAATTTATTTGGGAAATAGTTAACGCTCCTTGCAAAAATAATCTTAGTGGCAATTCTGCAAGTTCAGCTTTAGTTAATTCTAAAATTGTCTGATGACAGAACTGGAATATTTTTCGGCATTTTTTCTCCCACAGTTCATCCTTAAAATTAAAAATATTTAATACACAATCTTATGATTATTAGTTATTATGTATTCTTTTGTTTTTTAACATACTTGTTCTCTTTTTCCACTATAGATCAAAGCCAGCTGATACGCTTGGAATACAAGAGGTGGTAATGTATAACAGATTCGTTTATTTCCTCCCAAACTAAAATGTTCTCTCTCTGCCATTAAAATTTTAAATTGTAAATCGGGTTCATCTGCTTTCATGTGATGAACAAATCTAATTAAAATAATTTTTATATGAATTAAAAATTAATATGATATCTTAGGACTTTAAACAAAGAATACATACCTTCCAAGAAGACTTTGTTCCTCAGCAAAATCTTCAGGATCTTCTTCACCAATTGGTTGATCAGGCTGGTCTTTAACCAGTGGAGACACCATTGTAAGAACAATGTCAGCCTAAAAAAAACCGGTAAAATAATTAATAATTTTAAAGTAATGATTATTCTCCAAATTAACTTTTTCAATAACAATGCCAACTATCAAAAATAATTAAAATGTATTTATTTTATTATGCAATTCTAAATAGTTATTCTATTAATTAATATTTTGGTAAGCAAAATGTATTATACCTGTTCAACCGATGGAATCATTGTTCTACACTGAACAGCATTTTGTAATAAATAAATAGCAATAGTCTTACGACCAGTATAATCAAAATATTCGATTATTTCAGGGAAATGTTTAAGCTTCATCACTAAAAGAAGATCATTATAATTGTCAATGGGCAATTTCATTAGAGCCATCAACTCTCTAGATACTGGATTTTTATGACTGATTCTGTGGTTAAAAACATATTATTTAGTATTTTTTATTTAAAGAAAAAAATTAACTTAAGACTTACTTTTCAATTTTACGCTTAGCAAATGTATCAGAAATGGTCTGGAGAGATTTATCCACATAATCTAAATTATCTGGATAGCATTTTAGAGCTAAGCCGACCATAGCAGCTTGAAGTGACACAGTATCTTCAAGTGGTAAATCACGACTCTACAAAATAAATAAATAATTATGTTTGAGCATACATCTTAATATAATGTAAAAACAATTCAGTATTTAAAAAAAAATTAAATAAAATATTAAATATAAGGAAAATACCTGAATAATGTTGGCTATTTGTTCAGTTAGTACTTCAAATAATTTCACTTCAGATGCATTTGAATTGTGAAAAGTAAATACTGTTAGACGATTAATCATTAAAATGACGATAGTTTTTACATTCACAGATGGCTGCAACTCACAACATGACTTCAAAAACACATTCAGGGTATAAAGATGAAATTCATCTGGAAACACCTGCAGATTTTTAAATTAGGATTAGTAACTGAAGTATTTTTAATTTAAATAAAGAATAATAATTTAAATCTTGGAGAAATATAAGACATATTATTAAATAACTTTTTTTTTCGTACATTTAGATAAAAAAAAAACAAAACACTCAGTGATAGAACCATTGAGTCAGCGCACCATTACAAATTACTTTACCTAATCTATACTGATAAGAACAATGTATTTCAGTATTTGTTCATCAAATGTTCAAATATTTGGTTTTGAATTTGTGTTTTTAAGTTTTTAAAACAAATTAAATAAAAAAAACCATTAATTTTAAACATTTTGTAAAACAATGGTTAGAACCATTCAATACAAAAGACTCTTTTTTTTATCTATAGCGCAATTATTCCATTATATAATTTAAATAATTATTTAAGGAGTATTGTAAAAAAAAAATAAAAAATTCTTATTAGAATATATTGAGATTAATTATAATTTTAATTTTTAAGAGAATATTTGTTACATATTTTAGGTGTTATAAAAGAATATAAATCTGGATATAGTAACATAGCAATACTAATTAGTAATTAAGTAGTTCAATAATAATTATAAACTAGTGCATTTTAACATACTTAAATTTTTTTAATTTTAACTGAAAATTTGATACAAAAATTAACAGGATATGGTTTAATTTGAATCACCTTCATTACAACAATTAATTTAACCCATTAATGTATATTACGTCATTAGTCGCATTGCGGTCTTTTCGAACACATTATTTTCAAATAATAAAAAACGTTTCATATTTATTAATTTTATCTAAACAAATATTATGGTTTTATACAATTTTTAAAATGTACATAATATAGTTACAAAAAGTAACTTCCTTGTGCATCAAATTGATAATAGGAAGTATGTATTATATGAAGTCTCATGGCAGCCAAGTTGTAAAATTTATTTAGAAAATGATTAGAGTATTTTTAATAATATTTGTAAAAGATATATTGAGTGCCAATGATTGAAATGTAAGATTTATATATTTTATTCAAAATGTAAAAAAGTACAATCATTTTGAGCATAGCTAGACTAAAGTCGGGTTAAGGAACATTTTCATAAAATCAATAAAATCAATTTTTAATAGCTATAGTTTAAGGACACATTCTAAAGATGATTGTAAAATGTATACATACCTGAATTATACATTCCATAAGATACTCTTGGGCAATTGCATCTCGACAACTAACAATTTGTTCCAAAATACCAGGTAAAACTACCTGAAAAATGATAATGAAGTAAAATGTCATTAAAATAAATTAGGAGGTTACTTATAAGATAGATTAAAAATATTACAGATGTTTCATTTATATTAGATGTATATTTAATTAACAATCTATTAAGAGGATGCCATACCTTAAATTTTAAACTTAGTAAATTGACTACTGAAGAACTTTTATTTCATGATAAAGATACTATACATGAACAGATTATAATATAATAAAAATAAACAAATAATCTACTATTAAGACAAGGATTTTCATGAATTCAAATACCAAATTATGTAAATATAAATATGGGTAAAAATAAATAGCTTTTATATAAAAATACTAAACAAATAAACTAACCTAAATAAATTAAATAAAAATACATAATATTTTGATCTTTTAGAGACACTCCTCAGAACTAAATTTGTAATTTGTCTTGTTATAGAAAAATAATTGACTTTTGAAATATGTAGTAATTACTTATGTCAAATGTTAAAAATAATTTATTGATATTTTAATAATTTATAATATCTTACTTTACGGTATTTATCCAATGTTATACTATCTAAATGTGATAATCTGACCAAATTAGTTCCAACAAGAATTTTTAATTCTTCACGTTCTTTTTCACGACGTTCTTTTTCTCTAGAATGTCCTTGGTGTTGCATTCTAACCCATAGTTTATTCATCTCAGCAAAATTCATTAATATAAAATCAATTGAATCACGAACCTAAAAATATAAAGTATCAAATATTACTTAAATATTAAATATTTATTTCATTAAAATGTAATAAAATGAATTTGCTTCCTTACAGTGCCTTCTGGATGTTCAGTTTCTTCATTATCTGGTATATCAGGTAATACATTTTTGGAACATTGTAATAAATAATGGCGTAAAAATAGACCACGTAAAGGATGTTGAACGCCACGACACATTTCTACTAGATCTTTTAAGAGGTCTCGTTTTAAATTTGTATTAGTTTTTATGTAAACTAAGCCCACTGTAATCAATAAATAACTAGAAAAAAAATATCATTCATATTAGTTGAAAAAGATAATATTTATTTTAAGATTTTAAAATAATTTGGAAAATACATACAGTCTTGGTACAATATTTCCAGCATACTGTATGATTTGATATAAATCATCGACTTTACGCCCTCGTTCAAACTCTTCAACTAGATATAAGTCTAAATAACATAGTTCGTTGGTTACTTTCATAACTGGAAATATATAAATGATTATTTAAAACACATAATATTTAGAATTTAAATTAATACAATAATTATTAAGTAGTAAGTACATAGTTCATAGTAGCTCTTAGGTGACAATAAAGATGTGCGAAGTTCAGCAAGCATAGCAGACGCGTGTTTAAGTGCTTCCATTAATTTATTTTTATCCAAGCACATTTTCATGTGCACCCCTTGTTTTTGAACTGACGCTAACGCGAACTCTAATTGTTTCTCTTGTTCTTCCATTTGTGTCATACTGAAATAATTAATATTAGTCAGAAGATTATAGGTACACAAGTAAGTTATTGAATAAATTATAACAGCATAATATGATGCCATCTCAATCAATATTACTGAATGGTTTTTACTGGACACAATTGGGTTGATTCATCGACATGTTTTTTTCAAAACTAAGTAATAGGTAGGTAGGTAGATAATAATAATATTATCAAAAAAATCCAACACAAACATATTGTAACAAAAAGAATAAGATCGATGTAAAATATGTAGTGGATAATAATGAATGGGCGATGAAAAATTTACATCGTAATGAAAAACAAAATCTGTTAGACTATATTAGATTATATTATGTTGTTGTAAAACCATTAAAACAGAACCTAGTCGATCGACCATAACACCAGTTAATCGACAAAAATATTATAATAATAAAATATAGGTACCTTATATTTCCGTAATAACTAGGTATATTATGTTATGTGTTACGAAGTAAGTAAAAACGTGTAAAAATTAAAATGAAATAAAATAACTACTACAAGGTAGGTAGAACCACTAATTATTGATAGTTATCGATTCCGATAAAAATCCATTGGTTATATTTAAAACGAATACATTAAATACTAATCACGCGTATAACAATAACAATATGTAAAACTAAAACAAAAATAATATTATCGCGTACAACTGTTCAGTTTATATTTTTTCATTCGGAATTCGGGTGGTGTTGCGAGTTCGGAGCTGTGTTACGTCTTGTGTTGTGAGTTAGTGAGTTCCCTACTTGTGTAGCTATGAGTTATCGTCACTGACCACAACATACTGTTATCATTTTCGTTCGGCCGTTATCAATGAAAAGCGTCAGACGAAAACGGAAAAACGATGGACGCGCCATTATATAGACGACAATGGAAATAATTAAAATATTGCTATAAAATTATAACACGTATTATCGGGCCGCGACGGTTGGCAATGCCGTCGGAGTTGTGCGGATAATTAAAATAGAAAAAAAACCTTAAAAATAAGACCTTGTAATATTAACATGTAAATTGCAAATAATTGCAATAATAATGTGCATTTGGGTGATTTAGACGAAAATACCATGTATTTAATATATACATGTTTTATATTATTCTATGATAATAATTTATACTATTTTATTATTTAATTTAATATTATAAATTTATTACTAAAGTAGGTATGTTACATTATTATTATTTATTGTGCAGTTGCCAGTTGATATTATAATCGTATGTACTATCATTGATCATAATGAATAATATATTGATATATTAATATTATATCGATTAATGGTACTATGTAGGCGGTGTTCGTACCCGATCGTACTACCTACTTGCACTAAAATATAGTAAAATAAACTCAAAACTATTCTAACAAACAACTATTTTCTAACTATTCAAGACTTTTTAAGATTTCAATTATTTAACTTAAAATTTTTATTTAAATAACTCCACAATTACATCGATTGTCCTAATAGCTCATAGAGAGTTAACATTTTAAGATTAATTCTATCCTTTAAATGTCTCGAATACAGTACCTAATACATACAAATTGTGCTCTCCTAAGAATAAACTTAATAAAATGTTGATTGGTAATTTTATGTGTAAAATTGATATATTTAATACAACAATCCCTGACTCCTGAGTTAACTGCTTGTCTGCTTGACTGCTTCATTATATTTATTATAAATTAAAAAAACTTGATCAAGTTGTAACCTTTATCTTTTTATTTAGAACATTTCTTTTTGCTAAATAACTATATGTACCAGATATCTATATTATTTTTTTTTGTACCTACCTAATATTTTTCATTGATATTGATTCAATTTTTCATGATTTAAAAATATTTATTTCTACTTGTTAACATTGAAACTGTCACTTTATAAATTGAAAATCGCAATATTTTCCGTAATAAAGTTTATTAACTTCGTACTGTGATAACTTTTCTGTGAACTATATACGACTTACGAAAAAGCGCTAGTGCGCTACTTACACGCCCACTTCCTGTGCGCAGTAAAAGATAAAAATATTAAATACTAATACTCTTTAAAAATAATTTCCAGTAATACAGTACCTATAACATATCATTAATATAATATATAGGTATTATTATACATCCTTGATCCTATTTATTATATTAAATTAGTGGCGTTCTCAGGAATTCTCTTCAATGGTGAGGGGGTTGTGTATAATTTCTAGGAACGTAGGGGGCTATCGGCGCTCAAAACACGGCAATTGTAGAGAGGGGTTAGACCCCGCATGAGCCCCCCCTTGATTACACCCGTGTATTACATTATTACTTACAAGTAACAACCTACATATTAACTATGTAATAATTCGTATAGATATAATGAAAAATTGAAAACAATTTATAGTGCTGTGCGTGCAACAAGTTGACTGCCATGAGCATCATATGAGGTGCTCGCATGACTTTCCGCTGACGCTACGCAAAAAAATATAAATTGTGTTTTTGGTTGCCACACTGATTTTGAGCAAGGAATCGGTTTATTAGTTATTACTTATTTTATTAGTGAGCATCAAGGAGGATGATCAATCTTAATTTAGAAATTAGTTGTACATCAATGTCTGGGTCTCGTGACCCGTGGAAACAATTTTTGTAAACCAAATATGATGCTCATGGCAATGGCGGAAAGTTCTTGTGGCAGTCAACTTGTTAAATTTGATACCATACCAGTGGATGGTCGTTATATACCTATATGCGGTATTTCGGTTATGCCTTACCTATATCTATTAATATCTATTAATACAGCAATACCTATCGGTGCATACTAGTTGCCTCCTATCATAAATAAAAAGGTTAGGGGTTGCACATTAGTTGCCTCCGATAATCAAGTAGTCAGTTCGTCATTAATCATTATATTATATTGCTAGACGCTAGTTGTCTTCTTGCCTCCCAAAAATATTTACACTAGTTACCTCCAATATATAATTAATATCATTAATATATATTCATAACATATTGTATTATAACTTATAGTATTAGGCAGAATAAAAAATTAAGTTCACAGTAACATATATTTAAATTAGGGGTGGCTTGTTGTAAGAGTACCAACTGCTCTTGGCCCGAAAATAGGTGGGTGTGTATCTACTATGGGTGGTATGCTGAAGCTGAACCAATATAAAAATTAATCTAAATCTTATAATTATTTGACGTGTATCATGTATATAGATACTAATGCAAGTAATGCAAAACAAGCCACAGTGGAATATACGTAAGAATATTATAAAAAGGTAGGTAGGGATGAAGCTAGTAAGCTGTGAGGTAGGAAATACACTAATACCTATACCTACTAAATTATAATTTATATGATATTATTATTTATAGTAATTTAGTACTTACAAATTACCATTTAATCTGTAATTGTGTAATAATTAGGACCCGTGATTTAAATGCCCTAAAAACCATCCAAAAATACTCTAAAAAAATTGCATTTTTTTCTTTTTAAACACAATAATAATAATAATGTCCTTGTGTTCCTATAATGTTTCCAATCCTAATATTTTAACAATTTTTGAGCAAACAAAAATACGGTTATTTTTATGTCGGATTTTTTGGCCAGCTGTATTGTACTATATTATATTATTTAGACAATCTTTTATTCAAAATTATGTTTTTACTTGACTTGTTTTAAATATTATTTGTTTATTGAAATTAAGATTAAAGATTTTTCAGTTAACGTACAGTTTTTACAAAAATAAAAAAATAAATATGAACATTTTTTGAGAATGAGATATACTGCCAATGGCCTATGAATAGTCTTGGAATCGCTTTATTATTGAAAAATGTCCAGCCCACCTCGCCGCCAACGCCCAACAGTTAGGTTTTTATACACACAATTACAGAAAGATACAGATTACAGATACATACAGAAGATATAATAGAAATTATAATGAAACCAGAAAAACTATTTTTACTTTCTAACTTGTTGCCTAGGCATCATTAAGATTTAAGACCTATTTTCAGTACATGGGACTTATAATTTATATCATAGAAAAAAATTAACTTTTTAACTCGTCAATGCCAGCCTGGACTCATCGTAGTAACGAATATAATATTATGTAGGTAACTATATACTATATTATATAATATATGTATAAAATGTGGAATTGCAATGGAATGTGGATATTAATCATTAATGTATAGATGTATAACTAATGTATAATAATTTAATCTATTAGGAATTTTCGATACACCGAATAACACACGTATTATATGAAACGTATACTGCCTACTATATAGGCAGTATAGGTACTATAGCAGTATAGCCTATATAGGTGTCATATATAGGCAAAATAAATTTGTATAACCGTATAGGTACAAACAGTCCATACAATATTAAACAAAATGATTTACCTAATACCTATATATAGTTAGTAGTTACACAATACAATAAACGACATTTAATATTATTGTAGATACTATATTATAGTTATACCTATAACTTATATAGGTGTAATCTATATTATATACATAAAAATAAGTGTACATTTTGAATAAATTTTATAACTCAAGATCCACCCAACCGATTTCAATATCGATGAAAATTTCAGGGCATATTTAGATTGATATGTGGATGGTTTCTTTGAGGTTTGTACGCCGTGCAATAAATGGTTCCGGAGTTATGGCCTCTTAAGTGCACACTTGGCGACACAGCCAAAAACAACAACAACGTCTGTACACTTATTTATATATATATATAGATACATAACCCATAGCAACCATAAAAAAACAAACATTTCTATCGTAAATCTCAAAATTCCTGTTTGAGCACTTACCGGGGATGATCAATTCCCTTCATAAATTAGCCTATGGCACTCACATAGAATGTGGCTTTGTATTGGTGAAAGAATTTTCGAAATCGGTTCAGTAGTTTCGGAGTTTATCCCGAACATACAAACAAACGCTATAATTTTATATATTAGTATATAGATAAAAATGAATGTTTGTGTGTAGATTAGATCTCTGGGAAGAAATAGACTAATTTAAAGCGTTAAATTTGTTTTTTTTTTTTGTTCATCGGATTTTAGTGCGGTTGCGTTAGGCTTTTGTATTATTTGATTATATTAATCCTCCGTAGGTGTAAATAAGTAAAAATGTCAAACTTGGTACAATTTTGATACTTATTTAGAGTTAAATCATACACTTACGTACAAACAGCACGGGATCCGCGATCTATCTGCGGTAGATTGCCTACCTGATAATAATATACTGCTGTGAATCAGAATTTTTATTCCGGGCAACAGAAAAGTTAAGATAAATTTTGAACACCATACACCATACACCGAATATTAAATAACGAATTGAACAAAGTTTGAGTCATATAGAATTGGTACATTTAACGGGCAACGAAGTGCCAGCGGGATCAGCTAGTATCAATATATATATATATATATATAAGGTAGGTAGGTACAATAATATAATATTGTATTGTGTAGATATCGCACATACAAGTATACATTATACAACATACATATGTATAATATATTTTTATACCTAGTATAAGTATTACCTATCACAGATTATATGAAAATATTTTTTTTTATTTGTCCTACATTTAGTCTATAGATATATAGATATATATTATAAACCTACGTAAGATGTATATATCGCGTGGTATTTGCATACTCGCATACTATGCACAAGAATTAGCTGCGTATTTAGGAATTGTTTAAAGAAGGAGATAAGGCATGTACACGGAACTAACACAATTAATCATATTTTTTATGGTGCATCGCATATTGATTATTTTTATTAGATGTAAAATACTAAATAGTAAACAATTATAATAAAAAATCAAATTTCCTTCCTTCGGTGAAAGTTCATCAATATTTATGTAATTATGTCTATTGCTATTTTTAAACTAATTGAATATAAATAACCAAACAGTTAGCACCCAACCTAACCTAACCACAAGTTCCAAAAACTGATTAAAATTAAAATGGAAGCCTGCAGGCTGCAGTAGGTACTAATTAAGTTTAAAATAAATATACGAGTATTAACGTTTATGTGTAAGTATGTAATACAACTAAATTACAATCAGTTTGTTTAATACAATTGGATAATATGTATTATGATTTTGGTATTTTAGTTTAAAAATATCTTGTTTTTATTACAAATTTATGACTGTATATCCTTTTTGTCACGGAGGCACAGTAACAGTGAGATAGAAGTATTTAAATTTTTGATTATTAACTATCAATTTATTATTTTTTTCATACAATCTTTACAAAAATGGGATAACCACCAAAAGATACTCTAAAATAAATGTTAATCAGTAAAAAAAAAAGGTGGGCAAGTGGGTGTCACTCTGCTATACAGTAGCTTACAAGTGGGTTACTGTAATGGTTGGTGTTAAATTTGAATTCAATGATATAATATCAATAATGAACAATATTATTGATGCTATTACCTTTGCTTTGGAAAAAAAGTTATTTTGCACATGTGCATTCCTTGACATCTCGCAAGCCTTTGATAGAGTATGGCATGAAGGGCTGCTATCCAAACTTAAGAATTGTATACTCCCAACATATTACATTCTCATTAAATCTTATCTTGAAGATCGTTACTTTCAAATTCGTCAAGGATCTGCATATTCTAGTATAGCAGGCATCAGAGCTGGCGTTCTGCAGGGAGGAATTCTATCCCCAGTTTTGTTCAATATTTATACCTCAGACCAACTTACTATGTCCAATACCTTAGTGGCGGACTACGCAGATGACAAAGTAATAATATCAACTAGCGCAGACCCTGTTTTAGCTTCTACTTATTTTCAAAATCATCTCTCTCAGATGGAGGACTGGTACAGGAAATGGCGGTTTAAAATAAACCAAACCAAATCTATTCATACAACTTTCACCCTTAAACAAGCATATTGGCCTATTTGACAGTTCGGCTATAACTCTCTATGACATCCAAATTCCGTCAACTCCTACGGTTAGGTTAGGTTTATATTTATTATATTCTATCTAAGCTACTATTGTACAAATCCCTTCTCAATCCTATATGGACCTACTACGGCATACAACTTTGGGGCAATGCCAAAATCTCAAATCTTAAAAAAATTCAAACTTTTCAAAATATTACACTTAGAAAAATTACAAATTCTCCCCATTACATATCAAATCTCACCCTCCACACTGATCTCCGTCTAAAAACTATCCAAGAAGAAGCAAAACACTTCTATAAGCGTTTTCATGATTGTTTCATATCCAACACAAATCCATTAATCCGTGAATTAGCGTCCAACGAAATTCTTGGTAATCCACATCGACGACTAAAAAGAAAATGGTGCAGAGATCTCCTTAACAACAAAAAAAAAAATTAAAAAAAAAAAAAAAAGTCAATAGGAAATGTCACTTCTGGGTGGCTTCTTCCAACAACTCTTTCACGTCATTGTAAATTAGCCCATATTCTTATTGTGCCTCAGGGCACAGATGGTTTATTTCTTATAAAAAAATTTAAAAAAATATTATACTATAAAAAAAAAAAAATAATAATATCATTTTATAAGAAAAACGATTCTGAGCGAAAACGGTCATTCAGCCCATAGTACTCAGTATATTTGATGATATTATTGTGAATAAAATAATTTATTAATTTATGTATAACCTATTTGCGTGGAACCTTGTTTTAAATTTTCTATCCTTAGCTATAAAAGTTGAACATTTTATAAATTATTATAACTACAAAATAATTATTAAATTTTAAATTTGATAAATGTTTTCGAAATTCGAACTTTAAATGCTTATAAAAAAAAATTGTGCCTATGTATTTTTAACATTTTTCATTAAATTTTCACGCTTTTTTACCTTACAAATACAATACTGTATTGATATTAATAGAAAAAAAAAATATAGTTTTTATAAAAAAAATTAAAAACTGACAATGTCTATTAACAGCTCAAAAAGAGTCAAAATTTGATCGTGTATAGAAAATGAAAATATAAACATTCAGTAAAATGTTCATGTACCTATCTACAGTTTTTCGTTTTTGTATGAATGACAACAAAATCGCTACATGAGAAATCGAGTGAAAATCCAATATTGTAAAAATATGGTCTTCAAACGCTCATAAAAATTTAATTTGATTTGCTTGTAGACATTTATTTTTTGATAAAGATAGACAAACTTATGAATAATCTTGCATTACATTTTAAAAATCTTAGATTTAAAAAGAAAATTTTTTATGAAGTCTCAACTCAAAATAATATGCTAATTTTCGTGATTTTTCAGTATTTTGTCAAGATTTGAACTTTAAATGCTCATAAAAAAAACTGTGACCAAGGATTTATAATATTTTTTTAATGTAATTGTAATATAGTAGGAGCCTTATATTAAATTTTCAAACATTTTACCCAACAAATAAAGTTTTATTGACATCCATAGAAAAAAATACTAATAAAATTGAAAACTGAAAATTCCCGTTTTTCCTTAATTTTTCTTTTGTTTTTTACGTCGCTTTTGAAAACTACTGGGAAAATTTTACTTTTGACCCCTAAAGTACCAATTAGATTCACTTACTTTCAGAAAAGTTACTGTTGAAGAAAATCTAAGCACTCTTACTGCCCTAAAAGAAGATGACAGACACAAAAAAAAAATAAAAATAAAAAAAACATATCATTGTAAAATCAATACATTTATCGTTTCACTCAGAATCTAAAACTAAAATAAATGAACCAGTTAAAATATGTAAGAGGAAAAGAAATGCATCTGCATAATGATCTACTTTTCTAAAACAAAATATATTTAATTTACTTATTGATGAAAGATGTCGACACGCATGCAATAACATATATTACGGGATGAGTTTAGAGGCTAGAGCAGACTCGATCATGAGGAGTGAATGGAAAAACCAAAAACTAGGCGCAAAGCAAATAAATTATGCACAACCAATAATTTATGAAAACACTCGCATAGAAATAAAATCTTTTGAAAATTCCAATATTTTGTATTCTTTTCATTCTACTATTAAATTTTCTAAAATAATAGTCTGCTGTCTGCTTGTCTAATTCAAACATTGACAAGACCAGCAAAAGAAAAATCTGTTGGATGGGCGGGGGAGGGGTGTTAAATAAAATTGCCGACTCCAGATACCATATTTAAGTACTGACTAGAAAAAAAATATTAATAATCAGATGAATAATGATAAGTTCTAAAATAACATTCTGTCGTAAATCAAATACATATTATTATGTTACCTAGTTTAGTCTAAAATCCAATGTATTGGATATCCGTATATTATCATCATATTTATAATTATAAGATTTGTTAAAATTACACTAAATGTATAAAGTAAATAAAAACGAATAATAATTTAAATTTAATTCTAACAAGTTCTTATATCCTATAAATTATCATAATAATAAGAAGTATACTTTATGGTATTGCTATTAAAGTGATTTAAATATACTACCTATTAGTAATATATAGTAGATTGAATTCATTTTTACCAAAAACATTTAATTTGATATACCTACCTACTTTAAAATTTTCAAGTAGGTATCCGCATAATATTTTTAAATAACTAATAACAACTAAAATTAATATTCCCTTTAAATTCTAATTTTGTCTAAATTTGAACTTAAAATATATATTTAAAAAAACTGTGTTAATATTATAATTTTTAGATTTTATGGATACAGTATGAAATACTTATGAAAAACATAAAAAAAATTGTCAACCCTTAACTATAAAATTGAACATTTTATACATTAACCAGAAAATAATTTGCAAATTATTGATGAATTTTGTCAAAATGTGAACTTTAAATGCCAATAAAAAAAAAAATATTGACTATGTATCTTTTATATTTTTGAACAGATATTCTAGAAATTTATAACTTTATGAGGAACCTTGTATTACATTTTCAAACTGTTTGACTCAGCATAGATTTTTTTATTGAATTAAATTTTTTTTTTCAACTAACAAGTTAAATTAGTTACACCGATGCATCTTTATCACCCAATTATCAGATTGTCTGTGGTAATAAATATCTATTTTAACACTAAAAAATACATTGAAGTCTCAAAATAATATGAAAATAAACTTATGTTATAATACCTTCTTTATGAAGTATATGCGTAAAACAATAGAGGAGAGAGAAAAAAATCATCTAGAAATTCATCTTTTATACTCACACCGGATCATGTTGACAAATTTCTAGCATAATATTATCTAGTCTTCAATCTTCATGAACACAGAACATTTTTGTACATACGTGGAATTTAAATTTTAATAGGTTATTGAAGTAATAGGAATTTTAAAGTACATGATTACGTGACTTGAGGGTCACTATTTTATTAATATGCAATAACTTACAATTTAACTAGTAACAAAATAGTAGTAAATTTGTATTTACACTACTACAATTCTGTACCTATATACAATTTTATTAAACAATTTATAGTTTTCCTAATTACCTATATGGTTTAACATCATAGTATCATGCATTGTAAAAACAGGTCCATTTCAATAAATAAATATGACCAAACCAGATATTACGATGAGTGACGACTACTTTTTAGTCTGGACACGTGAAGAATAACTACTAGTGTTTTAACATTTGTTATCCAATATACTTAAACTTATCTAGCTATGGATCATAATTTCTAGTCAAAAATAATAAATTTGATCTTTAAACAATTTATTAAATTTAATGTCATAAAATACATTTTATACTCTTAAAAATAAGTATTTATTAATTATATACACACATAAAGAAAATAGTAAAATATGTTAATGACTATTCTGTATTTTTTTCGGTAAATGCTCCTAAGTTACCAAATAATTCAGCAGGCACATCTTTTTTAGTAGGCATATCTTCGTCATCGTTTTCTTCATTTTCTTTGTCACCGTCTTCTTCATCTTCATCATCACTGAATTGAATTTCATCTGGATTTGATACTTTTTCATTTGGTAAACGATCTTGTTCACTACCCAAAACAAATTTGATAGGTTCCAATGGTTTTTCTTTATTTTCTAATGCTTTTTCTTCTAACAACTTCATTCCACTCTTTTCTGGTTCAACCGAAATAACAGACATCATTTGTGCTGACATCATGTTCACTTGAATATTATACATTGCTTGAACACTTCGTTTAATTCTTAGCATTTCTCGGAGAGTATCTTCATTACCATGAGCTACTTCAAATGAAGTCCATGTTTGCCAAAATTCTTCAGTCACTCTAGGGTCACAAATTTGACTACAATGAGAGTATATTGCTCGAGCCCGATCAATTTCACCTAATTTTGTTTCAAGTTCAGCAAATCTTAGATACATTGTACGAGCATTATTATTTGTTAAAACTTCCAATGCTTTCATATAGATTTCTCTAGTCTTTGGTATACCAGATATTTCTGCTGCTTTTTTAATGTAAATGTTGAACATTTCAAACTTCTCTTCAGGTAGAACAGCTTCGGTGGCTCTTTCGTATACGGCCATCGCTCGTCTGCCTAAACCATGTTTTTCTTCAAGCTTTGCATACAATAAATAAATACACTTGGCAAATTGTGGTGGGCAACCTTCTAGACACTCTTCAAAAAGATCACGTGCACGTTCTAGTTTTGTACCACCATAACGGTCCAAAAATTTTGTCAAGTATGTATTCCATATATCAAAAACATTTGGCCACTTGAATAACGCTACACCTTTTTCATAAGCTTTAAACATTTCTTCAAAATAGTTGCTTTCTTCTAAAAATAATCCATAATTAATAATAGTTTGTGGAGTTGCAATTCTTAAATCTATAACTCGATCATAACAAGCCATTGTTGATTTGACCGTTCCAAAACTCTCTTCCATATCCAAATACAAAGACCATAATTTTAATGATTTATGTAATCGTATTTGAACGGTTTCTGTATCGTCGTGATAGGCTACTTTCCGAGAAGGTATGGAAGTTGCTTGTCGCATTAGTCTCATTGCTTCATTAAAGTTATCATGTCTCAACTCCATTTCTACCCATTCACACCAAACGCTAGCTAAATGCTCAACTTTAATATATGACACTAAAACAGCTTTTTTAAATACTAAGCGTGCTTCTTCAACTTGTTTGGCTTTTTCATAAAATTTAGCAAACTCCACCCAAAGTGTATGTAATCTACCAACAGCTTTTTGAGGATCAACTGTCTCTACAGCTTCAGTAAAAGTATTTATTACCTGAACGTCATTTCCTTCATAGAGCTGTACACGTTTTAACCATTCTTTAACATTGTGGGGGTTTTGTCTTAAAAGTACTGAGTTTAAAAGTAGTAATCGTCTTTCAATCAGGTTTTCCAATCTTGCCATGCGTAAATCAATTTCACAATCATCTTTCTCAGTACTATTTTGATTAGCATGAACAACTTCCATTCGTTTTTGTAAACTTAACTCTTCAAATTGTGCATAAGCATCATACACTTGTGTAAAATCACGAACCGTTGTAACAGTTTGAATAGCCTCTTCATATATATCTCTTGCTCTTTCAAATAAGCCACTACGTATGTAATAATCAGCTAATGAGTTCCACAAATGACCAAGCTGGTCAGTGTAACGTCTTAAACCACTACGTATAATTGCATCAACATTTAATGATTTAATTTCTAAAGGATTTTTCGATATTAAATTGCAAAGTTCATTCCAGAGTTGATGTTTAGATTTACCATGTTTGGACACAAAACTGTCATTGTTTACAATTTCTGACAAACGAATAGCAGCTTCATCGAGTCGCCCAGATGTGGTCAAGTATTCAATATAATCTTCCGAATCTTCTGGAAATAATTTTAAATATCTCCTATATATTTTAACAGCAACTTCTGGGTCATGACTTTCTTTTATGAATTTCAAATACAATGGCCATATTCGTGAATGTTGAGTAATCGGTAAAGCTCTAAGGGCCCTATCAAACAGACGACGAGCGACGGTGAGCTTAGGTTGTTTCAACATGAACGTGCAGAACTCAATCCATATGCGAGGCATCTTGTTCATGTACACCAACGCTCGCTCGTAAACATTGTTCACTTCTTCGTAGTCTGGATTGTCTGTTGTTTTTAAATACTTCCGACGTATTTTCAAGTAACAGTGCCACAGTTTGTAGCTGCCCGGCAGCTGTTTCAAGGCGCGTTCGTAAAGTACACATACTTTTTTGTACGGCCCCAGTTTGTAATTGTCTATGTATCGCATCCAACATTTGACCGAATTTGGATTTCTCAGTATGTCTTGTTCAAATTCTACATCTCTCTTATTCAACCTGTACGTTTGGAATATCACAGCATCCGACATGTCATTGCTGCCCACATCTCCTCGTACCACGTCGAGTTCCATTTTCATTAGATCTGTAAACAACGAAATAAAATATAAACTAACCCGAAACGGGCCAAACGTTAAATCTTAAAGTTGTAAATTTGTAATTTTATAAAAATCCGCATGCGTACGATTGTGAATGATTGTGTCGGTTGATAACGTTCTGTTGCGTTGAGTTGTTGTAGTTGTCTTGTTAATTGTTCGCCATAAACCTTATACCATAGTATACCTAGGTCAATGGTGTTCGCATTGTTTGTATACCTGAAGTAAGGAACGTTTTGTAAACGGCAGTCGGCAAAGCCGAAAACTACCGAGTGCCCATCGCAGTTCTTATCACTTTATCAGTAAAATTATTAAAAGACACATTATTTGAGCTAATTCTTCGATTCGGGCTTCAGCTTTTGCCTTTCGAGTTTCGAATTTCTGATCGTCTTTATTAATTATTATAGACAAATTATAGACAATTACCGAATAATTTGTCGACTGGGTTCTAGAAGTCCCGTCGACGCTTTGGAAAATGACTTTACATAAAATGTTAAGATTCACAACAAGCCAATTGACTGATTGTAAGTGTGAACATTTTTTTTTTTAAAATATGAACAATTAATAATTTTGATGTTTACACGTTCTATATCTGTATTTTAGGTGCTGCTCTGTTACCACAAGTCAACAATGTTCGAGGCATCAAGAATTTTAAGCCTCCAATTCTATATGACCGTAAAAAATAAAAGAGATTTCTAAATAATCACAGAATTGTAACGTGTAATATGTAAACTGTATACCGACACTTATTTCAGATATTCAGATGCCAGAAAGGCCTAAGCTCCATTACATTGACAGGGTACCAAATTATAGTAATACTCAAATAAGGCCTCCAAAAATGCATAAAATGTTGGGTTTGATGAGGGGTCCTGAAACAGTTCACAACAAACTTATACATAAACAATATGGTATACAGGTAAGTTTATGTAATTTAATTTATTTCTTAACAGTTATCATTATGATTTGAACACAACTGCATTGAGTACATTAGATATGTATGCATTTGCGATATAATTCTGCTTACATTTAATTTGATTATTTCCATAGGCAACTGGTGGAGGCCGAATGAGGTTTATACACTTTGAAGTTATTCGAATGGGCTTACTGAGAAAATTAGATTGGTCCAGAATGTTTGCTATTTGGAGAATTGATTCACCATGGCAAGCTGTTACCAAAAAGGTTAATTATGCATATAAGATTTAGAATACAAACAAATAATGAATATACGTCTGCAATTTTATAGGGCCAAGGGCAGAGAATGGGTGGTGGAAAAGGTAACATAGATCATTATGTAACTCCGATTAGATCAGGCAGAATTATTATTGAAATTGCTGGTCATTGTGAATATGTAGAGGTATGTTTAATAATTGAATTAACCAATTACATCAAATGTTGGGAGAAATTGTATGTGTTTGACCTATCATCACTTAATATTAATTGAATCGGTCATTTCGAAAACGATATGAGTAAGTTTTTTTACAGAAATAACTTTTGTGTCATATTTCATAATTATATACGTAGCTATAAAGTCTGTGCAAAAATTTGTTAGCCTCATATTTAATAAAAAAATATCGTTTTCAAGAAACTCAAATTACTGCAAAAACAACACAAGTCAATGACTTGTAGTTAAGTTTTTTGTGGTTTGTGTAAAATTTCAATTTGATGACTTGTGTCATTTTAGAAGTAACCGATTCGATTATATTATTCATTATTGTTGAAACCTACATTGTCTCAAATATCATTACGCTATTTCTTTTATTATCCAAATCTTTTTTCAACTATCAATTTTTATGCTGTAGGTAAAAGATATTTTAAGTAAAATATCTGCTAAACTTCCATTTAAAGCAAAAGCTGTTAGCCAAGAAACTTTGGAATGGGATTTAGCTAAAGAACAGTGGCAGACTGAAAATAATCAGAATAAATATACAATGGAATATTTAATTAAAAATAACATGGATGATTTACAGCGAAAAGTTAAAAAAATTGATCATTTATATTTTGGAAAATATGTATAAGATTCAATATGTTAATAAGTCTAGAATCTAGATTCTATATAGTTGAAACCTAAATGTTTAATTTTGATTTGTATAAAATAAAATAATTTGTATTAAAATTGAATAGTTGTATACTCTTGAAGAATCCTTTGTATTTCATGCATTTACAATTTTTTAAATATAAATTATGGAGACCTTAATATGAGGAGTGTTGAAAACATATGTTTTATTAAATATAATTTAAAGTGCAATCAATTATAATGACAAAATAACAGTATACGCAACAAATAATTGACTTGTGAATGAAGTTTGAGTATATGAAAATAGAATTTTAATTTTAAGAATAGCCCACATGAGTATATTATATTAAATAATAATACATTTATACAATTACTATTTGAATATTTGTCAATATTGTAATTTCAAAATGTGTGCACTGGAGCCTGAGAGTGTATAATAAGTATTAAGTAATAACCATTAATAACTTTCAAGTAAAAACTTTGCAGTGCGTGCCAATATTCACTAACCGTATATTATTATCTATATGTGTATAATGTATATACGTACCATTCACGATGTATAGCACTAAATTTAATACAATATTTCCACTAGTTTCAATGTATTTAGTTCAGTGGGGATGGGCAGATCTTAATCTATCAGCAGTTGGATTTAACTGATTAATAATGATGAATTAGTTGAGTGAATTGTGTGTTCAGGGGCGGACTAGAACGCATTAGGCTCACTATTTTGAAAAAATAATCGGCACTCTAGACTATTACAATCTTATAGAACTTTATAGAACTTTTGGTTACTCACGACTCACCATCCTCAGTTAGTACTAGGTAGATAATAAATGTTGTTAAAATTTTAATTGATTTGAGGAAATATTAATTGTTTGTTATTTATATAATACTTTAAAAATCCTGAGTATAAAATATCTGATTGATTATTTCACTTAAGTATATAATAATTTAACGAATAATTAATTGCTTAATAAATAATAATCAATAGTTGATTTATAACTATTTAGAATTTATTGTTTGGTTGTACTCGAAGCAACCCATTTTAATGTAGATTTCATCTAGACCAACATGGCAACATTGGTAACGAAATATCCAGAACCTAGGATTAAGTGGTGATTATAATCAAGGCCGTATCTGAGAGACCACCCCTGAAATTTCTTCAATATGTCTTTAACCAATTATCAAAACCTAAATTCAATAAAATTACAATATACATGTTTTGAACTCCCCCCCACCACCACCACCAAAAAATTAAATTCTAGATACGGCTTTTTTGTACTCCCATTCTTACCGTCAACTGTCAAACGAAGTTGAAAACTGATTTAAAAACGATTTGGTAAGTTTTCATCACAAGTATCATATTCAACCAGATTACAAATGTTCACGGAACATTTATTAAAAAATTATACTCATCCTGGAGTAACCTTCGATCAAAAATTATGGAATTTAAACCTAGTCAGATCTGTTAGATATTTTCCGCCCTAAGGTGAAAATTGTAATGCCACTCTTCTTTACCGATATTTATTTAATTTTGCCGCCTTATTCAGTTTCTTTAAAATTGTAGGCATCATTGGCAACAGCAATATTTTTATACACATTTTCAAGTCGTTAAAAACCAAACATTTTCTGTGGGATTGAATAGTATAACGAATTTTGAAATGGCTGTCCTGAACATTTTCATGATATGGAGATGACCCGTTGTTGCCCACAGGTCTTAAATTAATATATCGACCCCTAAATGTTTAGAGCGCAATATTGGTAAACTGCCGGACTAGGATCTGATAAACGATACAATAAAAGAAGAAGAAGAATGCAAAAACACGGCATCATAATATATAGGTATAATTGTATAAATGTTTATTATTGTTAACAGTTCGATTGGGTGAATATCATATATTTATAATATATAGTCATACACACGTAAATAATAGTAAAATAATATACAATATAATAATATATAAAAAACGTACGTTTGAATAAAATATTGGTACCCTATATGGTTATATGTAAAAAAAAATGGGAGGCACGGAAGTGTGAGGTACATTATAATATGATAAATCTTCACAGATGTTTCCATAATAATTACAATAATTATTCTAATTACTATATAATATAATAAGCTAATGAGTAATACGATTCTAAACATTGTATCTGCGTGAGTTTAGCGTGTGTATGCGTGTTCAATGCTCTAAATCGTTTTCTTACGTCGTACTCAAATCTCGTGTTCGAGAATGGGGAAAAATGTAAAATATTATTTAAACGGAGTATCACCGTCGTGGTATGTACCTATAGTTAAACCGCAGGGCCGACCGATGACCGTTTGGCCGCGGTGCTCCGCTTCTGTTTGGAGGACTCCGGTTCGGAAAACATCAAGACGCCGTAAACGATGTTCAGGGCGGACGCGACCGCAAAAACTGCGAACACCCACCAGCCGACAGCGGCGTACACGTACGGATAGCACTGGATGACCGCGAAGGCGACGGTGTACCCGAACGCTAGGGCCACGTGTTCGCCCGCCGCGTAGCGTGGAACGGGCGAGTGAGGCACCAGACCGACGCTGCTGGACATGGCAAAAACGATCATGCCCAGCAACGGGACGAAGCTCAACAGCTGAGAGCCGAGCCGGTTGAGGAACATCCGGCGGACCAGGTTGTAGACGGCGATGACCACGCCGGCCGTCAGCGTGCCGGCGGCTGCAAGTGTAGCCGACGATTCCCGGTGGTCCATAGCGGTGGACACGAGGGCGCCGGCCACTAGGAACACGGCCAATACGGCCGCTACGAAGTGGCCGTTGAGCACGCGCACGCCAGAGTCACCCACCATTTGCGAGGCGTACGACACCAACACCAACGGACCAGACATTTGCTGTAGGGCCAGGTGCAAGGCCAGCGTCAGCAACGGCCTGTAGATCTCGGGCCGGTGGACACTCCGATAGAGGGCCTCGGTTGATGAAGATCTGTCTCCGACACTGCGGGTCGAAGGTTCCACGCCGTCTTCCAGCGATTCAGCGTCCGGTTGCCGCTGGAGCCTCAACTTGAGCCTGGAGTACTCGGCGTCACCAGTGCGGCCGTGGGCCTCCAGCCATGCCGGGCTCTCTGGCACGAACGACCGGACGAGAATGAACGACACGATGGTGACCACCATGGCCACGGCGGCTGTCTGAGCGTAGCTGAGCAGTGACCCGGCCAGGTACATGCAGAGCACTCCGATGGCGGTGTAGACGACCGGCCGGGCGGTGCGCCGTGCCGGGAAACACTCGGAGCTGTGCGCGGTGGCCGCCACCGTCA
The DNA here is from genome assembly GCA_008086715.1 of Sitobion miscanthi. Classification (NCBI taxonomy): domain Eukaryota; kingdom Metazoa; phylum Arthropoda; class Insecta; order Hemiptera; family Aphididae; genus Sitobion; species Sitobion miscanthi. The sequence continues at coordinate 2,893,276 of CM017797.1, forward strand.
CGACGCCCACGAACACGCCGGTGAGCGCGCGTCCAACGAGCAGGTTTGTGGTGGTCCAGCTGCTGAACGTCAGCATCCAACCGATGGCGCAAATCACGTGACTCAGCAGCACCGAGCCCCGGGGTCCGAACGCGTTCATCAAGCTGTGAGAGATCAGGCAGCCCACTGCCGCGCCCAGAGCGGCCAGACTAGCTGCGAACATGATTAATTTATTGTTTATTACAAAAAAATACCAACAAACGATTTACGATTAAATTATAAATATATAATATCGTCGGTTTGAAGCAAAAACTGACAAATTGCTTTAGGTACTATTTTTTATTGATTTTTTTGAACTCGTGTTATAGTCTTATAATCACCGTTATTCCCAAACCAGAGTTGTACTATACATAGGTGTTTATCGGAGGGGGTTCCCAACGTACCAGTTTTCGAAGGTGTTGATTTTGTTTTAAGTCAACGATAGTATATCTACCTGAACCTGACTACCTAAAATATGAATTTAAATTTTATATAGACAATAATATTACTATGTAGTGTTATTAAAGAGTGTCTAAAAGTAGTTCGAAATACCAATGCATATAGCTAATAAAGTATCATTACGGTGATACGACGTTGGTCTAGGTACCTATGTAAAATAATTTGTTGTGCCTCTTGAAGCAGTAACGACGAAAAATCCAATAAAAGAGTAACACCTATAAGATTTCAACCGAAAACAATACGGTATGGGATTATGTGGTATTTTTAAATTAAATAAAATTGGTCAACGACCTATAATTGGTAATAATTTATTAGTTACTAATAAATAATAATGGTCAATACAGACGACAGACATAGGTACGGTTTATCACCGATATTCTATAAAGATGAAAATAAAATAAGGTATATTTTTAAATAATAGAGGAACAATATAAAATTGAAAATATGACAATCTGCCTTGGAAACAATAACCTAGGCGCATTCTATTAAATGTTCGAGCTTTTTTAACCAACAAATAAAATTTTATTGATATTTAAAAAAAAAAACTAAAAAAAATGGAAACTGAAAATGTCCGTTTACAGTTCAAAATATTTGTAAAATGTTATAGTGTATAGAATATGCTAATATAAACATTCAGTTAAAATTTCATGTACCTACGGTCATTTGTTTTAGAGTTGCACCAAAAACCAAAATCGATTTTCTTGAAAATAGATTTTGCGTAAAAATTCCCGTTTTTCTTTAATTTTTTTTTTGTTTTTCACGGCGCTTTTGAAAACTACTGGGAAATTTTTACTTTTGACCCCCCAAAGTACCAACTAGATTCACTTTCCTATCAGAAAAGTTACTATTGAAGAAAATCCAAGCACTTTTACTGTCCTAAAAGGTGATGACAGACATCATTATAAAATCAATACATTCATCGCTTCGCTCAGAATCTAAAAATATTAATAAATTATTGTAAAAAATCACATTCTAAATAAGTACATATTTACATATTATTACTTATATAACATTATTTGTGTTATTTCTCCGTAATATTTCCCAGATGGTTGGCTATAAATTTATAATATTATAAATGATTTATATATTTATATATCTATGCTAGTAAATCCGTTGTTCTTTACACAACAGTTTCGTAAATTTTAGGTATAGTGTATAACGTACTTATTGAAATTTGAAATTTTAGTCGTATTATAAATGTATAATAACGTTTGAATCACAAGTGTATGTAAATAACAGCTACTTATCAATAATATTGCGTCGACTAGCGATCAATAAAATATGACAATAATATTATTACTGAAGTGATGTAACATGTTATGCAATCACATGATAGACTGAGGGGGATATAAATATCGCATAGGCGGAGTTATTATGGGTAGGGGCATTAGCGTACCACCTAATTAGTAAATTGTAACCCGTAAATGTCGTCTATATTTTTTTAGGACTTGTAAAAATTATTTTAAATTATCGATACCCACTCGCGTAGTATGCTACCAACCGAAAAACAGTGCGCATGTAGCATGCCAGAAAATAAATACGGGAAAGTTGACCTGTGATTTGAGTTATTATGAATTTAATTTATCAATTTATTAATCTAAATTTAAAGTTATTAAGATAAACGACATATAATAACTATAGTGATAGTGTGATTCTGAAACAATACTACAATAGCTAAATAGCCATCGTGATAACTTATTTTTAGATATTATATTATTTTAATCTGTGTTGGGTCCTTCCATCTCGATTTGTCAAGCGACAGATCTGCTATTCGACAGTCAACTAAAATGAAAATGGTAGCCGGTCCATTAAAATTTAAAACACGACACGACAATTAATTTGAAGTTTTCTGGGATGACGTACCAACAACATAACAATTACAATTTATAACGTACCTATTAATATTTTAAATACTTGTTGACCGTCAACAATAATACATTAAGTCAATTTTAATTTAATAAATTGTCATTAATCAATAATCAGATGGTAAAATACGGGAAACACCCGCAAAAGTATTGCATATATACTGCACGAGTACCTACCAAATTATCAAAAAGTAATATTTTGAGAATCATCTGCAAATAGTGCCAAATACATTGCATTTTTTTAATATTATATTTACATATATATTTTTTTTGTATCTTTCTAGAATATATTCTTACATAAACTAAATCAGCCAATAAATCGAATATAATACTTTCCATTCTTTAGACTATAGAGGTGGTATAGTAAAGTTTTCAGTGTTATCAGAATCGCATATTATTTTAAAATTATTTTTACATAGTTAATACTATATTCAGATATTCTATAGTTTTATTTTATTGTTGGGCTATAGGTAATACCTACCTATAATTGAGTTATAGCCTACAACACAAAATGGCAACCCACGCGTTACGTAATACAGAATATATATTTAATTAACATACGCATGATACATAAGTGATAAATCTGATATAGGTACATGCAGTATTAACAAGTATCTGAAGTACCTATACATATATTAAATACGTATTGATTTTTCTGTGAAGGATAACCAGTTTCTGCCTATACATGTAGGCGTACAAACCAACAAGAGCTCGCAGTATAAAAACAACTAACTGATATCAAGCCACGATGAATTTATTATTATAATTTACCTACCTATCGGTTACCTGTAAATAAAATCGGCCATTAAAAACCATAGGTAAACAATAACTCTGATCGACTCGTGAGCATCCCGCTGCAGGACACTCATTATATAGGTACCTACGTTACGCGTGGATTTTAATTCGTAACTAATGATTACTTACACAATATCGTATAAACTGTAACGTAGGTCTTAGCAAAACTTACCGAACCAAGTAGCATTTCGAAACGACAGTGGCAAATTCCACATGGACACACCGGTATATCCCAAAATGGCCCCGGAAATGACACATGGCAACAGCGAAATCACAGCCAAGAATCCCTGCAGTGGACAAAATAAAAAAACAAAATCACATATTAGTTAACGTTATATTTTATTATATCGTCGTATATTTATCGTGTAAAAACAGAAAATATACGCGAATGCGGACAACACATCATGTAGGTAGGTATAATAGGTACTGCATATTATGATATCAATAGTAGGCACGTGTATTACCTGCGTCACCGAAGAATTATTAAACGGTTTTTGGACGTTTACCACTACGGGCGGTTCGGCAGGCGGCGTGCTCGGCCCCGGCGCGTTTTCTTCCATCGTGAAAAAAATAAAATCGAAGTAGAAAATCGAACGGGCACTTTAGGGTAGTTGTGCTCGCATATAGTATTAGGTATGTTGAATAAGCTCGCCGGTATTATAACTCTGCGGCCGTCGGTTTCAGACGCACGTTGATCTCGAAATGATGTTATTATGAATTCCTCCGGTGTTGTTGTTGTCGTTGTTGTTGAGATGTACCTACGACGTTGCCGATATAGGTGTAAGGCGGTGCAGTCGCTGTAACGCGTTCGACCGATTATAACGGCGCACTGAAGTTCGACTAGTTCGAGCGCTACTATACACCGCTGCGCTACGTTTCTCTCCAGAAATCCAACGTCATTTGGACGGCTTCAAACCGGTGTCAGATGACTATAGGTATACGCAGTGTGCACATTATTGTTATCAGACTATAATTATATGTTACGTTTACGCGTGTGTGCGTGTGGATAAATATATAATGCATCTAATATGTTTTAATATATTATATATAGGGTGCACTGGATACGCAACGACGACCAGAACCAATAGTAACTCGGCATAGACGCGAGTTGCTATACTCACTCCGAGGCGAAGATTACCATAAAATAATATAATATAAAATAAACTCGTTACGTCTCCGATCAACGAATCGATGTCGAATCAATCTATTGGTATTTTACGTAATCGGAATATTTAACGCATATCATTAAATATTTTATATTTACACAATAATATTATGCTCTCCACGGGCGGAAGACATATTTTTTTAAAAAAAACATTATTTTCTCTCGTATATATAGTACGATGTTTATAATAATATAGTATAATATATACACATTATTAATATGATGCACGCACAGCGGACACATGTTATTACACTTATACACAGGGATCACATAGATCATGATATTCTTCTGGCCATTTACTATTGTTTAATCTCGACAACCAAGACTGTTCGCCTGCATAACATGGGCCGGGGGTCACGTCTATTTAAGTGCGTTTTAACAGCATCGTTTGGACCACACCTAATGCACATAATATGTCTTGATTACATATAGTATAGAGTAGTACATCGTATTATTGTTATTTATTTATATGACCGCACAAATCGGTTTTGTTCGTCATTTGAGTACAAAGTGTGTGTGGGCATAACATATTATATACAAATAGAGATAATATATATTTAAATTGTTTTTCTCCCAATAACAGTATGGAATTCGATAACGGTTCAAATGACTTTCGGATACAATCGAGTGAGATTAAACCTAATTACACTAAAACATATTATAGTCGTTTAAAAATTAATGGATACATATTTTTTAAGATCAATTAAACGAAGCGCCTTTGAAGAAAAGAATCAGATCGGGTGCTAATGCCAGAGAACGAGACAGAACTCAAAGGTAAATACTGTTTAATTAGTACCAACCTATAGCTATATAGTCATGAAGACCATATTAAGAACACGGTATTATTTAAATTCTAATTTTTGTTATTTAGTGTAAACTCGGCTTTTGATGTTCTGCGGGCCATGATACCCATTGATCCTCCAGACCGCAAACTATCTAAAATAGAAACATTACAGTTAGCCACGAAATACATTAGTCATCTGTCCCAGATCCTGAATTCTGGTAAATATGCCTTAACCGTCATAATTTATTATTCTTATTGACTTTTAAGAACATTTAAAAATATGGATAAATTATTTATCAAATAACAACACAGTATACACGAAAATATTTTTCTTTATAGAAACTGTAACAGACATTGTTATCGCAGAAAGTAGATTAATGTCTATGACCAATGACCATTATTAATGTATCAGCATTGATTATAAATAGTACTATTGTCTATTTATAATAATTATAAATAGACAATAGTATTAATTATAAACAATAATCAATGCTGATACATAAAGATAAATGATAAATATTAATTTGTTATACCTATCATTATGGTTAAAGTAAAATGTTTAGTGTTTACAATACAAATAAGAATTAATTTCTTTTATGTAATAACTAATAATTTTGTTTTTGATAGATCCAAGACTTGGAAATTAATGTTTTAGTATGATTTATTATATTGACATATTTATAATTTCGTGTCCTGCAAATTATACAGGCATAGTTATCAACTCTAAAGTAGGTAGTTAGTGTTATACTGCTATGGTGTGCATCAAAATAATGTTTCCCTAACATGTCTTACAATTTTACGTAAAATAGACGTTTTTGCCAATACACTTCCAGAAGAACAATCGCTTAACAATCAAACCATTAATCATTACTGTTTACTACAACATATTATGTGTGATTTTAAAATGTTATTATAAAATATTAATATAGGTAATATACACAGATTCGTTACTTTTATAATAATATATATAATTTTGTTTAGGAGAAGAACAAGCACACAGTTTCTACGATGTATGTATATTTTGTTTAACAAATAAAATCAATTCTTGAATAGTATACAAAAAACAAAGACACTTAACAAATTTCACCAAAATGTATTTATTATTTTATAATCTATATAATATTATGTATATTTATTTATAATTATATTTTTTATATTTATCAATTTTGTGAATAATATTAAAGCTATGTGTATTTACATTTACATTCAAATAAAAAAAATATACTGTAAATTATTGTATAATATACATTTATTATGTGCATGGTAATATAAAGCACAAACTAAAATAAACCAAAAAGGAACACTAAAAAACAAAACAAAATCAAATACAACCAGTTACTGTAAAAGGACATGTAACATTTGGTTGATTATTTTTATCTTTAAAAAATAAATTTTATTTAAATACTACAACATGACATTTCATGTATTATACCTTATATAATAGACAAATTACTTTCGTAATATTTATATATATAGGTATTATATTATTAGTTTTTTAACTAATTTAAGTTAACAAGAAAAATTATTTTTGCTACTTTAAAATAGCACCATATTTTTGGTAAACATTTCTATTTTACATTTAGTAAATAATTTAGTGTTAAAAAAAATTTAAAACCAATTGAATTGTTTTTGATAGTGAATGCAAGAAGTGTTAATAAAATGTGTAATTTATAACTGAGATTAATAATTTTATATTATCAAACAAGGTAATTGGTTTGGTATGATTTGAGCAGTGAAATGTAATTTAATAATATTTCTTCTATTGTAGAAGGGTTATGAAACCTCAAGAAAAATTAATTCAATTTAACAGTTCTAACCGTAGTCTATAGTATTTTTTCCAAAATAATAAGTTTTCAATCAATATTTTTTTTTTACAAAATATTTTAATTAAAATAGTATCATATTATAAGAACTAATTTTGTTGAATGCAAATAGTGCATAATGGTTAATTTTATATGCATTAATTTAAAAGGGCAATTATTAAACTAATCTCTAGTAGTGTGACGGATTGATTTTGATAAGGGTGTTGCAAATACAAAAATATACTTGCACTTATTATTTTTTTTAACTAGTTGCTAATTATTTTATATTAAGTACTTATAAGTACAATCTTAATAAGAAATTTTAAATTAAAACAATTAAATATAAGCACATATTATCTTAATTTTAAAAGATTAAAAGTTAATACTTACAATATGAATTTTTAAAAATTAAATATTAATTTAAAATTGTATTGCATTTCTTATATTAGGTATGTTTAGTTTAGTGCATAATTTTATTTTAACTTGTTATCTTTATAAATAAACTTAAAATATTCAATAGATAACATTAAAAATATATACCGAAAATTGCATACACTTAATAATTAGTTGTATAATAACTAATATTAATTATTAAATAGTTACTAAACTTATAAATTTTATTAAATTAGTAATTACCATTTGCCATATAATTGTGTAATAATAAGCATAAATTGAATATTTACATTAAAAAAATATATTATATAAATAATAATAATAAAAAAAATGTTTTTATTCTTTTTTTATGTTAAATAAAACTAGTTAGTACAACTTTTAAAATTAATTTATTCATACTATGAAATACCATTAATAATTGTTAATTTAGTTAATTTACATTAATTACCCTTCTGGTTCAAATGTAAAATTTTTCTTTACAACAATTTAATTATATATTTTACACATATTGTTGTAAATTAACATTGAAAAAGTTATTGCCTTCCTCTTGCAGCTTCTTCAAGTGCACGGACTTTCATTTCTCGCTCTCTTTGTTGCTGTTGCCTGAAATATTACAAAGTACAACTATTATTGACTACAATTGATACTGTTTGAAAAAGTCTGATCTATAAATCAATTATCCATACAAATACAATAAATGTATTTTTAAGAATTAATAAATTTCTAATTTAAAAGCACCTTGCAATAAAAAATGTTAGTTATGTAACCCAACCATATTATAATTTGTATAATTTTAGTAAAATTTTATCTGAAAACTGGTCACCACTCATGATAAAATTATAAGGCTTAGGATTGTACGTCGGTTTTTATGATATATAAACTATTGAAGTTATACCATTACACCTAATCATTTGAGTACCAAGTGTGTACCTGAAATTCTTTCTTTTATTTAATATTAAATATTAATTTTATAATAATAGTCAAATTGATTTGTTCGTTAATGATTAATCTTAAACCAATGCATCTAATCAGAACCTATTTTAATAAGCCCAATAGATCTTAATTTTAGAATGCAGTAAATAAAAAACCATATCACATTAATATTATTAAACCTCGAGAGCAAAGGAAATACATGTTTGTGATTATGTTTTAGAGTAATATAATTTAAATATGTATATATGAAGTTCATTAAAATTATATAACCTACAACACATTTAAACATACCTAATAAATTCTTCATGAGCCATTAAAGCTGGATGTGGAAAGCGTTCACGTTCCATCATCATTTGTCTTTGAAAATGTTCATGTGCGACCTGTTAAATTTTTTGTATAGAACAATAGAACATACAAACATAAGTTTAATTAATTTTGAACAGTTTTATTCTCATAAAGCAAAAGTTATATTTTAAACTCGATATTAAATGGTCTTACTTGATCTGGAAATGGTCTAACTTGATCTGGGAACGGTCTTACTTGATCTGCAAATGGCCGGGCTAATACATCACTTGGATGATGAAGTCCTAACGTAGGATCACGCCCAGGTAAAAGGTTCGGACGAGGGTAACCACCAGAAGCTGAAATTAATTTTAATTGAACTTTTATTAATAAACTGATGTGTGCAATAAACAGTAGAAATATTCAAATCTTCACAAACCTAATAAAAACTTTTTATTGTGGTGTACTAAAATCAAAAATTTTAATTGTCGAATACTTTTATATACAAACATGGCGGTATAATTATAATATTATGTAATAATAGAACAATTTTTATCAAAACATAATATATGTAAAATTAATATTTATACATGTAAAATAGAATTTTACATAAGTCGTAACCAAATGTGTTGTCAATATCTTACAGACGCATAACACACCAAAATGTACACTCAGTTGTTCTATTTTTGTGCTACAAACATAAATACTAAAGATAATAAAATTGAAGTATTATCTAACTTTAATCGGTGTTCTCTTCTAGGATTTTCACAATATTTAAAGTTATGAGTAAAATATATTAAGTTAAAATTGCGCATAACAAGCCTCAGCATTTAAATATTGTAAAAAACCAACAAGAATTCATGGATAATGTTCTTACCTAATCAGTTCAATCTTATATTAAAGATAACAACACAAAATCAAAACTACTAAGTATACATTTACTGTCTTCAATTTATAAGGCGAGATAAAAAAAATGAAGATATGATTTGGGTATTATTGATAGAAAAGAATAAATACTTGTTCTATGATTTTTCTTGAGATAATTTTGCATCATGACCAAACATTTTAATAGGAAATACAAAAGCACAAATATTTTTTTTAAGGGGATTCCACCCAGTAATTTTCAACCAGTTTTTTGCCAGGCATACTAATTGATCTAATGAAGTTATAAAAATAATTCTGAAAATACATTAGAATTTGTCATCAAGTCTACTTTAAATTGACTTTCCCACATTTTTGATACTGTCCCCCTAATTCCTAAAAATGTTATATTAAAATAGAATAGTTAAAAAATTGTTGTATTAACATTTTTGGAGAAGTTGAAATCAAAAAATCAAAAATATGGGGAATTCAATTTCAAGTAGACTCCCAATCTATTTTTAAAATTCTTATTGCTTCATTAGATAAATTGGTATATTTGGCAAAGAACCCATCAAAAATCCTATGTCACATGTGTGTTAGATAATGACAGAAAATCACGATATTGAATCCGCTTAAAATTTCAAAATATTTACTAATTAGGGGGGGATGGAAATATTTACTTAATTATTTATGCACACGGATAATGTTATAATAATGTAAAAAGTATTCTTTTTTATTTTACCAGTATCGCTCTATTATATAGTTATATTTGATATTTTTATTTTACAATCATGGTAATATTTTAAACAATTCAGATTTTGAGTTAAGAGTTACAATTAACACAATTTGGTTTAACTTTATAGAAAATATCTTGTTAGATTTAGAACAAAAATAATTTATCAAGTAGTACTTTCACGATTCATGATATCTATAAATAGTACAAGTAAAAATAAAATGTTACTCACAACCAAGTGGGTAAACTGAAGGTGAAGAAGCAGAAGCTGAGCTATCAGCAGCTGCAGCTGCGGCAGCAGCAGCAGCTGCTTGCTGTCCTGGATGTAAATGTAGATGAGTATGAGAATGTGCATGTGTATGTGCATGGTATTCAGGTGAAATTCCAGCCAACTGCAATCTGACCATAGGATCTGTTGCTAAAGCTAGACGATTTGCTTCTTCAGCAGATGAGCCAGGAGGACCACCACCCGAATTATTTTGGTTTGAATTTACATTGGGCCCACCACCTATAAATTTTAATTATTTACAATTAAATTAATATTTTAACAAGTTTGGTTATTAATTTTACCAAGTCTGTCCATACGCTCTCTATCTAATGGATTCATGTTACTAGGAGTACTAGGCTGACTAGGAGCTCCAGGTGAAGTATACAAACCGAATGGATGTATACCAGGTGTTCCCCCATAGCGACGTTGAAGTTCAATCCAATGTGGGTCAATTCTGGGTGGACCAGATGATCCAGACTTTAAAAATTCATCCTTAAGTCTATCACTCAATTCTTTTTCACGAAGTTCTCTTAATTCTCTTTCACGCTTTTCACGTTCCATTTGTTCATATTCAAATCTAAAAATAATGGATACTAATGAACTGAACTTGTAAACTTAATCTTTGTTTAACTTACCTGTCACGTGGATACATATTAAATTGATAATGTAACATTGGATCAATGCAATGTGGTGGCAAACCTAATCCTGGTGCTGAACGGTTTAATGAAACTGGTGAAAAACCAGCATGTGGTCGTGCATATTCACTAAATTGTAAATAAAATGAAAAACTTTAATGACTACCTACTTAACGACAAAACTTAATTTTTAAGAACAGAAATTATAAATAGAAAATAAGGTATAAAATAGTAAGGTAAATATAGTATATAATATTTACCTTAACTGTCGTAATGCAGGAGTGTCTGGATACATTGGGGCGTTTGCCGGTGCACCTCTGTGTTGATAGCTATTAACCCTATCATAAGGTGATTGTAGTGCTTCAATGCTACTTCGAGAAGGAGGTTTAGTTATCTGTTCATTAGGAGCTTGCATATGTTTGTCATTGTTTGAATTTTTCCTCTAAAAATATTTTTATTATATTTAAGTTTAAAAAAATAAATATATTATGGAAATAATTACTGAATGAGATTTATCTCGTTCATCACGTTCCTTCTCAGCTTGTCGCCTAGTTCGTTCTTCACGCTTTCTACTGAGTTTGGACTCAGGAACTGGTTTAAATGTTAAATCAGTACGACAACAAGAATTATAATCACCTCTATTCCAATGCCTCAAAAATCTAAATTAAAACATTTAATATTATTAAGTATTATAAGTCAAAAGAAAAACTAATAAGTATAAATAATTTTTTACATTGCACTTTGACTACGATGACATTCACTGTCTTCAATTTTAGGTTCAGGAGATGGTCCATGTGGTACATGCAAGTTTGGACTCGGTGAACTCTCTTCTTCGTTATTACCATCATCAGTACTTTGACTCATCATTTGATCTGGTTTTATCATTTCCATTCCAGGAGGCATTCCTGTTGCTAACTCCATAGCTCCCATATAACCTGTTATCATAAATAATAATTTGAAAACTTCTATTAAATATCACCCAGTCAAAAAGTTAATAAATTCAAATGTCATTTAATATGTATTTGTGTTTAACAAATTATACTTAAAGAAGTTCAAAATACTAAACCAAGTTTTGTTGGATTAATGAAGACGGCACATCTACATTATGTATTGTCTCCATCCTATAGAAGGGTTTATGTTCAGCAGAACTAAATTTGTATTATAAGAGCAAAGTGACCTATTCTTAAACTTATAGGTAAGAATTGTATTTGTTTGTACATACTATGTTGTTTCTTTTATAAAATTTTTATTTTTAATAGGGTTATTACTCTTATTAGTACAAAATATATTATAATTTAGAGTGCTTATAACTCAAATAAAAATTTGAATATTATTAAAAACCAACGGACAAACAAAAAAATAATGTTCTCACTTTTAAATATGATAATATGGATCAATTCACTCTTTAAATTGAAGCAAACAATAAAAAAATTGTTTTGCTGCAAGCAAATTTTCAACAATGATTTGTAAAACAGAGACAATGGATGTGGGTATAACATCCACTTAATAAAAATAATGTTTTCCAATTTTTATTTTTTATAATCTTATGTTTTTATATATTTGAGATATTGGTGTGACTATTGATACAAATAGTTTTTTCAAATTATTTAAATGTATATTATATTTATTCAATATAATATAAGAGATTAAAAATCACACCATTATTTTGGAATACAATTAAAATATACTAGAACTGTTTTATTTTTATTTAACTCTGGTATACACTTTTACAGTTGAATGGTTCTATAAATTATTTTCTGTGATGATTATGTATTTAAGTAAGCTTTACTTTACTATTAAAATTGTTTGAAGCTGTTTTAAGTAACTAAAATGTTACTACAATTGCCTCTTACATTTATATAAGATAAAAAAAAAAAACTTCAATACAACGCAAGTTATTAAAATCAATGTAATAACTATGTTCTAATCAAGTAACTTTTAATGTAATGGCTCGGCACTCATCAGCTCTATGACATCTTGCAGCTATTTATCAACTCTCATTATCTCACAATTATAATTTTTATTACGCCGGAGTTTCATTTAAAAAAGTTTTTCATTGTTTTCGAGTATAAATTATTCAGTTTGAAATTTAAATAAAATTAAACAATATTTTTAATTATATTAATTATAGATGTATAGAAAGATACACCTGTATCAATTTAATTGAAATTCTTACCATGTATTGCAGTATGGGCTCTTAGAGCTTCCAAAGATAATGGTGTGTGATGTGGTATGCCTTTAATAGCACTAGGTTGAGGAGGTAAACTTCGACTTGATCCTAAATATCATGTTTTTAAATATAGAAATATAGCAGAGAAAAATAATATTAATAATAATAATTTACCATGTACAGATGATGATGCATGTTGATGATGATGAGTATGCTGATGCTGATGTATATGACTACCATTTCCTGCATTTCCAGCACCACCATGAGTAGATAATGATGAAGATGTAGTGTGCGATAGAGTTGCTGATATATGACTTGAACCTGATTGAGGACTATTTCCTCTTTTTAACTTGTGTTGTACCAACTGAGAAGAAGAAGTGGTTGAATGGGATAAAGTATGTTTATCCGTAGAACTTGAGAGATGTTGAACTGATGTTGAGCTGGAATGATGAGTAATTTCTTCATCTATACGGCTGCTGGTACTAACTGAATGATGATGATGAGCTGTCATTGTTGTCGTTTCATCAGGACCACGCTTACTTGGTGGAGGAATAGGATAAGGTGCATATGGAAACCCATATGGTGGATATCCTGCATACGCAGGGTGAGCATGGGGATGATAAGGATTATGGAGAACTGCATGTGCAGCTGCAGCAGCAGCAAACAATGAATGTGGGTGTAATAAAGGATGGTGTGGATGCATAGCAGCAAAATGATGATGGGGTGGGACTCCACCTGCAGGAGATATTCGACTTAATTGTGACATTTGTTGTGAAGGATGCATTACAGGTTGAGGAATAGACGACGGTGGAGCAAATAATGGCGCAGATGAGGTTTGTGGATGCGTCTTGACTTGCAATGGTGATTTTAGTTCTGGTTCCTTTTTAATAGTTTCAACTGACATATTAGCTAAATCTGTATTAACAGTAATGGCAGAGCTTGTTGCTTGTAATGGTTGTGAAACTGCACCAGGACCATTATAACCTGGAACTTTGACTTCTTTTAAAGACTGTAACGGATCTGATATTTCTTGTTTTATTTTTAAATTTTGAGGTTCCAATTGTGTTTCATACACCGGAATATGTATTTTATCTGAAATTTGATTATTGTTATACGGATAAAATGGAGTGGTAAAAGATTGTGTCACAGGTGTAGGAACAGCAGGCACATTCAATGTTGATTTATCTCCAATTCTCTCTTGATCATTAAATGAGTTTTGAAAATTAGGTACAAGTATTTGAGATTGGTTAGGAGTTGGTGGTTTTATTGCTTCTGAACGCCTTGGTGAATATGAAGTTAAAGCAATTGGTGAAGTCATGCATTCTTCTTGAATAGGTTGTTCAACTTGAGATTGGGAAATCTCGTCTGATGTAGTTGTGGTAGTTGTTAGTTCTTCTTTAACTTCAACATCGGTATCTGAAGGTGTCACATTTTCAGTGCCAAACTGAGAATTCTGCAATGAGTATGTTGATGCTTTTTCTACCGATTCTTTTTCAGTTTCATCAGTTGAATTTATGGACAGTTGAGATTCTTCTGGTACGTCAACGTTCATAGGCTCATCATTGGTTTCATTTTTAATTGACATATTTTCAACACTATTATTATCAGCTGAAATCATCATCATATCGTCAGGTTGAGATTCAGTATTTTGTTCTTGAATAGGTTCCTCTTTAGGAATAACAACAGGGGTAAATTCAGATTCAGGTTGTGTTTCTGTCTGCATAATTTCAGATACTTCCGTTTCTTGATTTATAGATTCACTTGATGCTACAGTAGCAATTTGAGCTTCATCATCATTACCAGAATATCCATCAGAACTAGTGCTTTCAGAATTATTTGATTCACGTTTCAATGGACTTTCTTCTTCGCCATCAGTATCTAAGGATCTTTTTTTTGGTGTATCACTCAAATTTCCCTAAAAGTATAAAATATTCAAATGAATAATTAATATACATGGGCACATGACAATGGCATGTAACATAGGATGTTCTCAGACAGCATCTTAAATATGGATGTGTGGGATATTGATAGAAGAAAAATAGGATATTTTATAGGTAGGTATAACAATATTATGAAGAGTCACCAATTTTTTTTTATACTTAGCACTGGCAAATGTTTCTTATACAACCATGGCTTGAATTTTCAATTTATTAAAAACAAATTAAGAAATTAATTCTAAACACCTTAGATTTAGATTTATCAGCTGAAGGAGATGCCACTGACATTTCTTTTTTTTCATTATCTTGACTGATTTCTGGTGTATTTGCTCTGCTACGTTTAGATCTACTTTGTATGCTTTTAGTAGGCTAAACATAAAAGTTACTCGTTAAAAATTAATTATTTTGAGATGTATTTGAGTAAGTTTTTTATAATAAGCAATTAAAATATACCGTTTCTTTTGATTTATTGCGAGTACGCATTCTACTTGGCGATTCAGCAGTAACAGTAACATCAGAAGTAGTCGGGCTAGGACACTCAGTTGGTGATTGAGGTGTAGGTGGTAATTCACCATATTTTTTATTATAACTTCGACATTCAAAACACAATAAATTTCCTTGTTTAGGTCCAATGGCTGCATTTTGCCAATCTCTAGTACCTACAACATCGACAAACAAAAAATTTAAAATATTAATAATTACAAATATTTTATTTAAACTTACTTGTGGCAAAACAATGATGGCATCGAAAAAGTGTAGTATTATCTCTAGAGTCTGAATCATCTTCAGTATTACCACCATCATCTTCACTTACACCAGAACTTCCATCACCTATACAAGAAAAGATCAATTAAATAATTAAATTAAATGTTTTTAAACATTCAATGGTTAGTTACTAACCAGGTTCTTTTGAAATTGGAGAAGGGCGAGAACCTGTACCTAGAAAAAATGTAATTATTGAAATAGTAAAAAAAAATTTTAATTAAAAAAAATAATAATGCCTTAAATTGTTAATTTGTTATTAGTCCAACAAAATTAAAATAGATATATAAGTAACTATAAATATGACTTTCATAGGATTTATTACTATTAATTAATTATAATTTTTTTTAAGACTAATAATTATAAATTAATTACTAGTTTCATCCTTTTGAGCACTTGATGGCCTAGTAGCTCTAGTAGTTCTGATTCTCCTTAATGATCCTTGTCGTCTTCTTCTGTGTGGCCTATTATTGTTTGCACCTGGTGTTTTTTTCCATAAATAATAATACTCAACTAATTCCGGCTAAAATAAAATTGTTTTATGTTACACTTATTTTAGAAAACCCTTTTTATAATAATTACAGTATCTTTGTGGGGTAGTAAATCTTTTCTGATTCTATGGAAATTTTTCCCATATTGCCTCAATCCTTTTACAAATTTTTTCTAAAACATTAACAATAAGCAATTAAAACATATTTGATATGACTCTAAACAATTTGTACTACCGTTTCCTCTTCAGACCATTTTTTATCAATTCCTTTAGGCATCGGACACTTAACTAGGGCCTGTAATGCTTTTCCTGGATCATAACCAGAATCATGTAGCTAAAAATTATTTCAATATAAAAAAAAAGAAAAGTTTTTTAACTTAATAATTCTGTTTAATTTTAAGACTATAATATTGGACAATAATTTATATTAGTTTTCTATTTACTTACAATATGAAAAGCATTGATTGTTGTATCATCGCGTGATGCGGCAATACAACCTTCATCCGCTGATCCCCCATCACACATACCGGCATATGCAGCCATGGAACGAGCTGCACGTAAATAAACTAATAAATCACGATCTCTCACTGTGCCTGATACCCAACGAGCTTCTTCTCTATCTTCTCCAACTATTCCATTTAAATTGTTAACAGCAGTTCGAAAATCCGGTAATCTAGCCTATGATTGAATATTTAATTTTACTGTTTATAATATTTCATAAATAAAAATGTAAATTATAAGTTACCTGATGAGATGGCCCAACTCTAATCTCCCCTTGGGTCGAACCCATTGTTCATTCGGGTTCTTTTTGGTACTCACTTCTTAATCATTTTAGTTAGTTTTTTTTCTGTTACATATAGATTTAATCTATAAAATTAAAGATCTGCACCTGGCAATAAAATAAAAAATTAAGTTAATATATTGTAATATATAAGAACTGTTGTTATAGTTAAATAAGACTATTTATACAGGAAGATATTTTAAATGTGCATGAATGTGTTTGAAAAACCTGACACAAATTAAGATTGATAAAACTAATGCTTTAAGTTATTGTAATGTTACAATTATCTAACTTATTGAATTACAGTTGAAGTATTCAATTTAAGTGTTTCTAATAATAAATCGAAAATATCTCCTCAATTAAGCTATGCTACTTAAGAGTATATTCTTAACATTACTTTAGGCTATATATATTAATATCGATATTGATAGATCAATATTAATTGATAAGATATTTAAAACAATAGGCGATTCATAACTTTAAAAATGCCACTTTTATAGTTTTATTCAAGTAATCAAAAGTAACTTTGAATGACTATAAAAATGTACATTTGAAATTAATTAGAGTGGATAGACAGGTGTGGGTACCTGTTTTTTTAATATTTTATAGATATATAGATACCCACATAAAAATAAATAAAACAGTAAAAAAACCAAGGCAAACTTTTCTACTATATGAGGACAATGATTTTTTTGTTATTTAAAAAATTAGAAATTATATTAATAAGTATTTAAATGACAAGTTTAAAACCTAAATAAAAATGTATAGGTTATGTAAATAATATCATATAATATATTATATTAATCTAAGGACCAATTGAAAAAGTTTAAATACACTTATTACATACATGGATATACATAAATAATCTAGTATTATACTATATCTATATAATGGAAACTGTCAGATTAGATTGTTAAACATGTAGATTTAAAATTTTTTATTAATTCCCGAGAAGATTGGTAAATAGGTTTAATTAAAAATTGTAAGTATGTCTTAAATTATCAAAATCACAAGATAAACAATGAAAAAACCAGAAAAATAAACATAAATATAAATTTAATATAAGTACCTATTTAAAAATCTGTTAATGCTAATATAATATTTTTTTTGGTTTAATCAGGGGCCGGCTTGATGAATATCAGGGGTATGTGCGAAATGTTTTTGCGAGGCCTACTGGAGTTCTGGGGCTTTAGATAAACAGTAAGATATAAATCTGATTAATTAAATGAATTCAATATGAACCATGGATCCGATAATTTATTTTTGCAACAGGTTGTGGTGCCATTCAATGGACGAGGTTCTGTGCCACTTCACGGCTTAAACCGCTACAAGTCGGCCCTGGGTTTAATGCTTATATTAAATTTGATAATAGGTAGGTACATAATTAAAAAATGTTTATGTTCTAAACTATATTTGAAAATAATTGTTTTTATGTGAAAAATAACAAAACAATGCATCAATATGGCACAATTTATATTTTATGTTTTGGGTTTCTCTATTTTCTGATCTATTTTTTTTATAGTGTTATGAAGTACTATTTAATTTTAAATACTTAAAACTATTTTATGCTATTGATGTAAGAGACAGTTGTATAACACATTGAGCAGGTTATAACTTATTCAGTTTAAAAGCTTACCTAAAGCCTATAATTAAAATAAATTTAAAAGAAAAATTGATACAATAAATACATTATTGATGATAAAATTAAGTTACTTACCTACTAAAAAGAGTATAAATAAATAAGGTAATTTAAGTAAGGTGGAAATTTTATATCTTATAACGATTATAAAACACTTTAGAGGATAAATCTATAATCCCAAACTTTTATTGTAGCTATTTTTGAAAGCAAATTCACAAATAAGGTACCTACCATAAAGATTATTTTTGTATACAAATCCTATTCAATATTTCTATTAATTTATAAACAAGAATTTAAGCATATTATTAATTGAAACATTTTTGTTTAAATCTGTTTCTCAGCCTGCAAAGTTTATAATTAAATTAATTAGCTTTTATTATTCAATCTAGTATAGAAATTAGGTATAAAAAATGTATCATAATAAAATACTAATAAATAAAACTATTCTTTTATTTGATAAGAATAGAACTTAACCCAACCTAGAGGATAAAATTTTGATTCATTAGAAAATAGTATTAGGTACAATTTTATTTTCAATCTATACAAAATATTTATTACATTTAGATTTAGACGGTAATGTATTAGGTACCTCTTGTAGATGATAGGTACTGTATTATTTTTTTTGAATAATATGATGATTGGACTAATGTTGAAATGAAAGCTAACTTAGGGTTGCCAATGGTCAACAAATGGTTATCTATGTGTTATAAAAAATAATATAATTGATGTATGTAGGTAATGGAAATTGTTTTTATACTAAATTATTTTCTAGAGTAACCTCAGCCCAATACTTCATAATAATTTATGAACATAATATACTTAGTAATAATGGTAATGTGTAAAAGAAAATGCCTGTGTAGATTTTTAAATATTGCTTATTTTATCAATCAAATTTTTTATTCATCTATGTACGACTATAACAAGTGGCCTTATAAAAATTGTATATTTCAAGTTACTAATACAAATTATTTTAAAGTTATAAAATATCCTGGATATTTTTAGTTTTATTTTATGTTAGTTAAATATTGGCATATAAGTAAATTACATATTTAATTAAAATTAAGTTATTTTAAACATACTGTTTATAACTCGAACAATTTATTTGCTTAAAATAAAAAATACAGTTTTTTTTGCCTCTTTAGACATGAAAAAATACATCAACTTTGGGTATACCTACAACATATAATGCTTATTATATAAACCTATATAAGCGTTTTATTAATACCTATTACTATTGTTAACAGTTAACTATTAAAAATGTATTAAAAATTGTTGTTGACCCCATACCCCCCTCCTCAAACATGCTTGTTTACAGGGACTACAGAGTAGGCATCTACTTATGTAAACTATAATGAATTACCTATGCATAGCTGAAATAAAAATAAATAAATTGCCAATATCCAGTGCCGGCTCAAACGAAAATAGTGCACTAGGCAAAATACAATTTTGCCACCCCTAAAAAATAATATTATTACTTTTTTGAAAATGCCGTCCCACTTAGTAGGTTAGGTTAGGCAGGTGCCTAGCTTGCCTATACCTTGAGCCGGCTGGCCCTGCCTATATCGTCATTTATAAAAATAAAGTTTATATTATTTTTGCTACCTACAAGAAATCAGTAGAGGATTATATATATTTTCAAGGTATTTTCCTCTAATAAATCAAAATATTCTTATCAAAATTAATTGTACAGATTTAATACTTCGGACATTAATTATCTTATAATTGAAGTAGATAATCTAATACCTATCGTATTCCAAAGATTTATTATAGATTGAGTTATTGATGTATAATAATTAATGTTCCTAATAAATTATCTATCAGACTATCTACTGATTTGTATTTGAAGTTTAATCTAAATAATTTTGTTACGCATTAGCAACTAACTTTAAATCGACGATGTCAATGGTTCCCATCATGAATGGAGCACAATTAATACTACATCTAATTTTACATATTGAGTTTCAATATACATAAAAACTTTCAACAAATATTCAAAGATTTGAGAGGGATTTTGATTCCGTTATGTTGTTATCAACGCGGAAATGGAGACAATTAGAAAATCAAACAGGAAATTCTGTCGGAATGAGTGAACAAAATACGTACTCGAAACCATAATCAAATTTTACAATATCTAGGTGGATTGGTTGTTACAAGCCGAAAATTCAAAAATGATTCTTCGATCGCTGTAATGACGAGAGCCCCCATGAAACGAACGATCCTGTTTCCCCCCCAAAACGGAATTGAATTCCATAGATTGTGGAAACGAGTTTGACATTCACGTAGTTCGCACTAGCCCGTTCGTTCCCGGTCGTCAAACGAACCTTACGACATCACAATAAAACAGTAATAATTATTAATGACATACCCAATCGAGCTATCATTGTTCTGGACAGGACGACGGTGCACAGAGTAGACGACGCGCACTGAGATGACATTATTAATTATTATTACTATTATTTATTTATAAGTATTAAACACTGTAGACAGAGTCTAATCGGACCCGTCGGATGGCGATGGTCGGAGCACAAGTATGACAATATTATCGTGGTACTAAACAACTAAAATACTAAGCAAAATACGAATTATACAATTTTTAAAAGATTCTCGACTACCTAGTACCTATAGCAAATCTAGTGTGAAAAAAAATAATAATAAAAATAATAATAATAATATTAATCACTTAGACGCCATTTTAAATTAAAAACAGACGGTGCTGGATCACCGGGGAAAAACTATCGGGCGTGGTGCGCAGACAGAGCGTCACTGTACGATTTTCCCGTATCACAGAAATAATAATTATGATTATTATTATCGAATACTGATAAGCAGTGATAACTGATTAAATTCAAACATATGATATTATGATCAGACGTCCAGTAATCAAATATTGTTCCACGTAGCCTCTCTATTAATTTTTATGTAACCGAAGCCGAACCCCCCATTATTCCATATAATATTATACATTATATCTAATTAATTGACACGACTGCTAAACCAGATTGTGGATTATATTTCAAATAGTCCGTAGTCGAACACTGAATCATTCTGTTTTAATTCGACCGTTTAGATAGACGCTCTCTTCTGTTTCTCGCGTATCGAACGTCGACCTAACTTGATAGTATTATACATATTTTATAACTCTTTAAAGTAATTTAAAACAATTTTATTTTATTTTTTTGTGAACGTTCAACGACAATGGCGAAAATCAGAGCCGGACCCGTTGTTGACATTTTGGGTGATGAGATGACCCGCATCATCTGGGATTTGATCAAGGAAAAACTCATCCTACCATTCTTGGACATTGAGCTCCATGTTTATGACTTGGGCATGGAAAACCGAGACCTAACCAATGATCAAGTGACATTAGACTGTGCCGAAGCCGTGAAAAAATATAATGTCGGGATCAAATGCGCCACGATTACGCCCGACGAAAAACGAGTCGAAGAATTCAAGCTGAAGAAAATGTGGAAGAGCCCCAATGGCACCATTAGAAACGTTCTTGGAGGTACAGTGTTCAGAGAAGCCATTATATGCAAGAACATTCCTAGGCTGGTTACTGGATGGGAAAAACCTATTATAATCGGAAGACATGCCCATGCTGATCAATATAAGGCTACAGACTTCATCGTTCCTGGAGCTGGCAAACTTACATTAACATGGACCTCTAATGACGGTTAGTTTATATTTATGTACTTTTTTTTTTAATAAATTTAATTTATTTAAATTACTCAAGTAATTTTTTTTTTTGTTTTCAGGTAAAGATAAAATTGAAGAAGTCATCAATGATTTCAAAGGTGCAGGAGTAGCATTAGGAATGTTTAACACAGATGCATCTATTACTGATTTTGCGCATTCTTCATTCAAGTTTGCTTTATCAAGGGAACTTCCATTATACTTGAGTACTAAAAACACCATCTTAAAAAAATATGATGGTCGTTTCAAAGACATTTTCCAGGAAATTTATGATTCACAATACAAACCATTGTATGAAGCTAAAGGTATTTGGTATGAACATAGGTTAATTGACGACATGGTGGCCTATGCCATGAAATCTGAAGGAGGGTTTGTTTGGGCGTGTAAAAATTATGATGGTGATGTTCAATCAGATTCTATTGCTCAGGGTTATGGCTCATTGGGTTTAATGACATCTGTATTGATTTGCCCTGATGGTAAAACTGTTGAATCAGAAGCTGCACACGGCACTGTCACGAGACATTATCGTATGCATCAACAAGGTAAAGAAACATCTACTAATCCAATTGCATCCATTTTTGCGTGGACAAGAGGATTGTTGCATAGAGCAAAATTGGATAACAATCAACAATTGGAAGACTTTGCCAACAAATGGAGGAAGTTTGCATTGAAACAATAGAAGCTGGATTCATGACTAAAGATTTGGCCATATGCATTAAAGGAATGAACGGAGTTCAAAGATCTGATTATCTGAATACATTTGAATTTTTGGACAAATTGGCTGAAAATTTGAAACTTAAATTAAAACTCGCATGCAAATAGTAATTATTGAAAATATTTAAGCTTGAATTTTTGGCTATGTTTTATTCTATTTATACTTAATAATAATCGTTTATTTATTCTTTTTTTTTTATTTTTAATAATTTGGTTTCTTCATTGTGCCATAGTTAAATAGAACAATTTCATATTATCTTTCTTCTGATTGGTGGTAGTTATTAATTTTTACATCATTAGTCCAAATAAAATTAGGTGTAGGTGCATATTTTGGAACTACTTCTATTTAACGAGACTGATGATAAATTTTATCAAAAAACATAAATATATTTCTTACAACAAACATTATATGCCATGCTGTAATTATTACTAAAAATACAATTTGCATGTTACATTATCTTAAAATTATACTATTTTATTGTTTTATTAAAATTCATAAACGTCAGAAGAGTGTGTTTTATTTATAATTATAGTTTATCTTTGAGTACTGATCATACCTACAAATGTGTTACAAATACCTTGAAATTAAATGCAAATATAATGGTAAAGGAATAATAAATTGTGTGTATGAGTCATTAATGTTTTCCTGATTTCAACAAAAATAATCATTTTCATGTGAGTTGTTTTATAACATAATTTTAATCAGGCTAAATAATAACCAACTCTGGACCTGCCTTAAGCTTAAACTGTGATAACCATTCATCCTGAATATAATATATTCATTACAGCAGTTAAAAACATTATTTCTTTTCCTTATAGTTAATTAATTAAGTATTACACAATCGCTGACATAATCATAATTTTTTTTCATGACTTACGTAGTCACTTATTTATTTAGGTAGGTACTTATCAAAGTATGGGTGGAGCCTTAATCAATAAAGTTGCATAATAATGATAGATTACTATAAATATAATAGGTACAATTATATTATTATATTATTGATCGATCCATTCTACTCACTATGCTTATACTTTCAGTCAATGTTTATACTTTAAATATTCATGACACAAGTATAATTTCAAGTAGACCGTACTTTATTGAATGCACATTGCACTTAGGTACCTACTACACCGGTGTTGCACAACCTTTTTTTTTCGGTTGGCCACATTAGTAAAATATTGCCTTTGTCTGGGGCATCAATAATATAAATTTAATATTTCATTACTATATTGTACATACTTGTCTTTTCATATGCCCATATGAGGTACCTAAGCCTATAAACCTTTTATACAATCCAATATAATATCTTGTTTTTTTTTTAACACAATAACCTGTGGTCTGGCTATGGATTAGGTATTGCCATGCTATAAAGTTGATTAAAATTGATTTGATTGATTTAACGTCACATTGCCCAAAGAATAAGTGTTTTATTACAACTTATTGAGTAAAATATACCTTTTGACAGAATAAAACAGTTGGAAAAAATAATTTGTACAAACATCATTATAATTTATTGTTTGGATCTTTTTATCCAAGATAGTAATATATTTATTATTTTATGAGAACAATTGAGTATGTTTATTACCTGTATGTTTATAAAAAAAATACTTATTTACTTGTATAGTTGCATATAATACCTAGGTATTTCCGTATTGGTAGTATTGACTATTTAACTACAAGGACATCTACTATTTACAGTTTTTATGATATAGGTATATACCTACCTATATGAATTGTTCAATGATTTACAATATTTATTTTTTTCTGATAATATAAAACTATGCCCTATTTTATTTATATCTTCATACCACATTACCACATAATAAACCTACCTACCAATAATTTATGTAAAAATATTTGGAATTAAAATTTAACGACTGGAATACATTATCTTTACTGAATCAGCTTTCAAATAATATGTAAATTCATATAAAATGCATAACTCTGAGCTCTGAATTTCTATTATTGAACTTGTATGCGGCTATATTTTGTATTTTCATACCTATACTTTATAGTTCATACATGATGCATGTACAAGTTGTTCAGAAAATATTCTAAAAAAATTCTTCACACGCTAGTGGATGTCGCTTTACTGTACAGTAGGTTTCAAGTGGGTCACTGTAATGGATGGTGTTAAATTTGAATTCAATGATATAATATCATAATATAAGAAAAACGGTCAGTCAGCCTATGATATTACCAAGTATATTTGATGATATTATTGTGAATAAAGTAATTTATATATACCCTGTTTACGTGGAATCTTGTTTTCAATTTTCGATCCTTAGCTATAAAAGTTGAACATTTAATAAATTTTTAACTACAAAATAATTATTAAATTATAAATTTGATAAATTTTGTCAACATTTGAACTTTAAATGCTTATAAAAAAAAATTGTATCAATGTATTTTTAATGTTTACGATATATCAGGAGACTTGCATTCAATTTTCATGTTTTTTTACCCAACAAATAAAATTTTATTGATATTTACAGAAAAAAAAACTAAAAAAATTGAAAACTGACAATGTCAGTAAACAGCTCAAAACGAGTCAAATTATTTTCAAAATTGTATCGTGTATAGAAAATGCTAAAATACACATTCAGTGAATTTTTCAAACATCTACATTCATACGTTTTTTAATTACAACAAAATAAGAAAATCGTTACATGAGAAATCGAGAGAATATCAAATGTTGTAAAAATATAAATTTCAAACGCTCATAAAAATTTAATTTGACTTTCTTGTAGACATTTTTTTTTTTTAATAAAGGTAGACAAACTTATGGGTGATCTTGTATTACATTTTCAAATCTTAGATTTAAAAAGAAAAATTTTTATGAATTCTCAACTCAAAATAATATGCTAATTTTCGTGATTTTTCCGTATTTTGTCAAGATTTGAACTTTAAATGCTTATAAATAAAAACTGTGACTTAGGATTTTTTATATTTTTCAAATATCATTGTAACAATATAGTAGGAGCCTTGTAATAAATTTTCAAGCATTTTTACCCAACAAATAATGTTTTATTGACATCCATAGAAAAAAATACTAATAAAATTGAAAACTGTAAATGTTCCTAAACAGTTCAAATCAAATCAATATATTTTAAAAATTTTATCGTGTGTAGAAAATACAAATATAAACAACCAGTGAAAATTTCATGTTTATACGTTCATTTGTTTTAGAGTTACACCAAAAACCAAATTTTGCGTAAAATTTCCTGTTTTTCATTTTTCACGTCGCTTTTGAAATTTACTGGGAATTTTTTACCTTTGACCCCCCAAAGTACCAACTAGATTCACTTTCCTATCAGAAAAGTTACTGTTGAAGAAAATCTAAGCTTTTTTACTGTCCTAAAAGATGATGACAGACACAAAAAAAAATAAAAAAAAACACACATTGTAAAATCAATACATTCATCGCTTCGCTCAGAATCTAAAATAATATTGGTTTATATCGTAAAAACCTCTCAGTCCATCCAATGTGATCAATAATCTATATAATGTAAGTACCTATATGTATGAATGCATGCATATACATTAAAATAAATAATTAAAATTTAAAGAATATCAGAATTAGGTGGTAGGTAGGTACGTAAAAAAAACTTGGTCCTATAAAATGGATATCGCGCTATTGCCCCCCCTGTCCCTTCAAATTGAACACTGTTTAAAATAGTAATAGAGATATCACTGTAACCTATTACGTATATAATATATGTTATATACATACCTACGTACAATGTACATATACAACTCATAAGTAACTACATAACTATATTATACACTATATAGATGATATGTGCATAACATAAACTATTTCAAACAGAAGGTTCACGGTGTAGGTATATTATAATTTATAATGATATTGCTGCTACGGCTTATTTAATAGGTTAATAACAAGTTGAGAGGTTATCAACAATTTAAATAACTAATAAGTACATAATATAAAATTATTACTTTTAGTTGTTCAAAGATTATCAAAATATTAACGATTTAATATTTTAATACACATAATATCAAAATGTCAATAACATATAATATCATGTTTATTTTTTTTATTTTTGTTTTTTTTAGTTTGCTTTTACCCATAAGAATTACGGCTCAGCAATTACATATTTACATTATATAATAAGAAAGACACAAGGTACATATACATATGTGATATGCCTACATGATATACTATGATGGTTACAACGCCTAATTAAATTTAGATAGCAGATTATTATACTGTAGTCTTTAGTAGATCCTACCTATAGGTTATTAATTACATAATGAAATAATTAATTAATTAAAATAAAGTAAGAACAAAATATTTAAATAGGTAGGTAAGTAAGTACCTATAGTTCATGGTTATA